>CAUYUJ010013570.1:174748-192248 GCA_963575745.1 Prorocentrum cordatum
AGGAGGAGAGGGGTTCGGGGGAACGGAGAGGGAGGACCAGTGTAAGCCCAAGACGCATCAACGAAATTGCAATAAACCCTCCCTCCAAACTTCCCTCCCTATAGGTCTCGACGAAACTAACGTCATCGCGCGAAATGCCCCATCGAAAGACAACCGTCTCAGAATCCTCAGTCGCGCCAGAACACAATTCCTTGTTTTTAACGCCGCGAATCAACTTGACTGTTGCGTTCTGAAATCGTGCTAGAACACCAGTCCTGGGACCTGAACGCTGCGAATCAGCGTGTCGGTTGCGTCCTGGCAATTTCCAATCGTGCCAGGGCACCATTCCTGCGACATCAACCCTATGGCTCCTTGAAGCTGTTGCGAGGAGCCGCAGGTCAGGCATGTGGCATCGCTGTGGCTGTGGAGGAGGAGGATGAGGAGGAGGGAGGAGGAGGTTGCGGAGGAGGAGGAGAGGGAGGAGGATGAGAAAACGGGGCGAGGTCCAAGGTTAGGTGTCGTTTCTCGTTCCTTTTTGGCCGCCCGTTCGTCTTCTCGTCGCTACGGCTGGGTTCCCTTCGAGGTTCTGGCCAAATCTCACACCGGGATGGGCCCAGAGGAGGATCACTGCAAAGGAAACGGGTCCTGGATGATAGGGGTGTTGGATTTTTCGTCGTTTTCGGCCTCCTGGGCGCTCGGGGCTCCAGGGCCGTTAAATAACTCCTCGGGATGAAAAGCCAGTCGCTAAGAAAGCACCAGGGTCCAGGGCCCGTTCCCACGAGGACCCTTTGACTTATCTCATGCCAGAGGAGGAAGGGCCCAGGAGGCGGGGATGATTGATGACGATGACCATGTCGATGATGCTGATGCTGATTGATGGTGCTGATGATTGAGGGGGAGTTGGCATCCATGTAGCCTATCGTGTGCGCATTCCTCTCGCTTCTCGTATCCAGTTTAACTCGATAGGCCTCCCGTGCGCGCCGGTGCTCACCATCATAATTAGGTAGTCCCTTGCGAGTGCAGGCCTATCGGCGACACTGCTTGTTCATATTTCTCGCTTCAGAGGCAAGCACGAGGGCTAGGAAGGGGAGCAGAGGGAAGGCACAATCGGAGAAGACATCGGCCTTTTTCGTAAGGGGATGTTTGTAGATTTGCGTATACATCTACGAGAGGTTATATATCTACACATTTGGATACATCTCCAATATCTTCGAGCCCTTGCCCCTTCCCCCCCGGGTCTCCGCCTCACCCGAGGCACCCAGACCACAGTAAGAGCCACCTGCCCGCCCGGAGGTCCCAAGAACACCCAGGATGGCGTGGTGCCCCCGAAGATGACCCGGGAGGGCTGTCCAGCGGTTCCAAGAGAGCCCACAGGGCCCAAGAGGCCCCACCATTGCCATAAGAGGAAGGCTCCAAGAGGATCTCCAGACCACCAAGATCATTCAAAGTCTGGTGGCCTTTTTGTTGTGGTTGATCTTTCTAGGTCCTGCGCTTCTCATTCAAAGAATGGCTCCCAGAGGGCCTCGGAGGAGCCACAGAGTGCGAAACATAGCCTCAAGAGAGCCCAAGAGGGTACCGAGAGGGCCGAGGACTGCCCCAAGAGGGCCCCAAGAGGGCCGAAGAGGCTCCCAGACGGCCAACACGGACCCCAAGACGGCCCACAAGTGTGCCCCAAGAGGGCTCGAGGACGGCCCCACGAGAGCCCAAGAGGACCCAAGAGGGCCAAAAGTGACCACCAGATTGCGCCAAGGGTCCTAAAGAGGGCTTTGAAAGGACCCACGTACGGGCTCACGGGGCCCCAAGACAGCCCAGAGGTGGCCCGCGCGAGAGCACCGCGACGGATGATCATGTGAAGATGGACGACGTGGAATAGGAAGGAGAGGAGGAGCCGCCCACCTGCCCACGCCCATGACTCCTTCCCCGCCGCTTCCATCCTCATCTTCGTGCTGCCCATTCCTCTTCCTCCCTCCCCCCCCGTCCCTCCTCCCTCTTCCCTGCTCCGTCCTCCCCGCCCTCCCCCCTGCCCCGCCTCCCCGCCCACTCCCCCCACCCCGCGCTCTACGCTTGGCCGATGGAGAGCCTGGGGGCGGGGGGCGGCAAGATCGGGATATGTAATCATGCGTGTGTGTACCTACACGTGTTACGGACACATGCTTGTATGCATTTTATTGTCATACCTATATATACATATATATATATATATATATATATATGCATATCTATACATATATATATATATATATGTATACAGGTATATAAGTACACATATATACATATTCACGTACATGCATGTACACGTGCACGCCTTGATCTCGTTGTCCGCCATCACCGTAACTCGAGCCGCTGCTTGTGCTTTCGGCAACGAAAGCGTTGGCCTTGAAACCCGCGCCTCCTTTGTATCCGGGCACGGTACAGCCTGAGCGCGCGCGTTGGTCCTGCACATATCTATCCCCGTGGACGGGGTCTGAGGGGTCTGAGGCCCTGGAACTGGTGTCTCGACCCTCAATGGGAATTCTGTCGGGTCTCCAGACTCTGGGAGCGTGAGTGCCTGCGACCATGTTGGGGAAGCTGCCCCCCTCCCCCCCCGAGACGTGTCCAACATGGCCAAGTTGGCGCGGAGATTGCTCCAGATAGCCCCAATTCGATCGAACATGACCCCAGTTGTGGTCTCGCATATGCCCAGAATATTTTCAGAATGCATTCTGTGCCTTTGGCAGCATCCAGCTGTGCCCCTCAAGTGTTTTCCGTCTTGTCCGTCTGCTCCTTCCTCACATTTGCTACACATTGAGGTCAAAGATCCTGTCGTAGATGCGGACGAGGAGATTCTTTTCTTCAGTGGCAGGCGGAATTCCAGCATCTGTGCCTGCAACGCTCATTGAGGGGAAGGCCGTGCATGGTTTGTTGTCATACATACCGGCTGCTGATCAAGTCGGCATGGCTTGCCGCAGTTGGATTCTGATATTGTACAAGTTCCAAGCGACAGTTTTCGCCTGCCATGCTTTTTGCCTGCATGGATGTTGCAGCCGAACGTGCACTGATACGTTATTCATTTCGAACTCTTTGCGGAGCTCGGATTTGGGAGGGCAACCTTCTTTCAATCCTATTTGTTCAATTCGAGGGTTTTCTGTAGCCATGCTGGAACTCGAAGAGACGAATAATGAGCAGGGTTCGAAAATAGCAGACCCAGAAGTGGAGGATGTGTATTCGGATTCCACCAGACAGGGCTCCTGGGAAGGCTGCTGAAGTGGTGTGAATCCTGCTGGCCCCAGCTGCAGGGTTTGACATGGCCCGGGCTTGTCCCTCGACAGAATTCTGCTGCCAGTCGCCTGCGCTGTGTTAACTTCGTAGCTGCCTCCTAGGCGCCTTGTGGTCGACTCTCAGCAGTAAAATATCCACCCTGCAGTTGCAGCTGCGCCACTCATATATTATGCGGTGGTCCGCGTGGGTTCGAGTCAGCTTTCGCCTAGTATTGTGTCAGCTTGGAGCGTCTCGCAGCCGTCTCGGGACGACAATGGGCTGTCTTGGAGCCGACCAGGGGCCGGAGCGAGCGCCTGGGAACACAACAGGTGGGAGGGGGCGCTTTCCCAATGGGTACGCATCATTGGGGGAAGATTGCCCCCAGAGAACTGCATAAGCCCTACCAGACAACTGACAGACACTCTAACACGCCACAGCGTGCCGATGGTACGGTGGCATACCAGGCTCGAAGCTCTTCGATTGCGCGGGTGGTCAGCCTCCCCAAGGAGACGGCGAGACCAACGGAGGGGAGGGGGGAGGGTAACGCCGCCGCGGCTTGCTCGGTAGGGTTTCGCTGTCGTAGCCCCCTGGGGCTCGAGCGGCGGACTGATGGGGGGACCTGTGTAAGGCGGGGCTGCCTGCTGTTATCAAGGAGCAAGAGATGGCATAAGCACGAACTCTCGGAGTTCCGCGCGGATTTCTTGGATCGGCGCTGGAGGCGCCGCCAAGGGGGCTCCAGCGCCGATCGAAGAAATCCGCGCGGACCTCAAAAAGTGTATGTTCGTGCAATTTTTGTTCCCTGAGCTCAGCCGCCACGGGAGCGGCGACACCCTGCCCACGTGAGCCGTTTTTGCTTTCTTTTCAGGCCGCCTTCCCCGACGTCCATGGAGAGCAGGCAGCGCCCGCACCGCCGCCTCCCTCGCACCTCGGAGTGCCGCTTGGCACCTGGCCTCGCGCAGCAGTGTCCCTCCGACTTGGTGTATGTCTGGGTGACAGAGATCGCCTCCCTCTTTAGCATCGGGGGTGAACAGAACCCCCAACAGTGACACGTCGAGTAGTGAATTGTCCGTTTTCGGTTCTCGAGAGGGCGCCGTGGCTGTCATTTTCCAGGCTGGCGCCCGCCAGGTTTGGGCCTCAGGTCGTTTTCACTAAACCACGTTTTGCTAAAGGGGGGTCTGTCCATCCCCGATAGAACCTCCCCACGAGGAGACTCGCACTCTGCAGCCCCGTTGCCGCACCGAATTGACTAACCGGGTTTACGCGCCGAGTTTACGTACCGAATAGACGTACCCAGTTGGTGTGCCGTTTCGAGTTGACGAACCGAGCTGACGTACAGAGTTGACGTGTCGATCGTCGCTGATGCGTGGGATCTCTAAAGAGCTGCTCCCCCAGACAAGCCCAACCTCCGAGCCTTCCCGTTTTGCTCCCCCTGTCCTTCAGGGGCCTAAGAAGGGCAAGGCTGCCAAAGCCGACGCCAAGGAGGCGGGCAAGCGCAAGGCGCCCGCGGAGGCGGCAGGAGCCGCCGCCCCCCTCGGAGCAGTGCTGGCTGCCAGGCGACTGCCGGCCATTCGTCCCGCTGGTCTTAGATTCGTGCCGGGCGCGTGCCGTGCCGTGCCGCGCAGTGCCTTGGTCCACGAGAGTGCGAGGGATGTGCTGTGCCGTGCCCGCGTGCCGTGCCGTGCTGAGCTTCGTGCCTAGGTTCTAGAATGCGAGAAAGTGTGCCGCGCCGTGCAGTGCTTAGATTCTAGAATGAGAAAACCGTGCCGTGCCGTGCTCAGGTCTCAGCATGCGGGAAACGTGCTGTGCCGTGCCGTCTCTAGATTCCAGGCGTGCGAAAAGCGTGTCGTGCCGTTCCCGCTTGCTGTACCGTGCCGTACCTGGAGTCTAGAATGCGAATGAACGTGCCGTGCCGTGCCGTGCCGGGCCCGCCTGCCTGCCGTGCCCAGAGTTTGCAGTGCTGAGAGTGTGCCGTGCCGCGCCTCACCTATACAATGCGACAAGCGTGTCGTGCCGTGCCAAGCCGTGTCCGCGCGCCATGCCGAGCCGTGACGTGCTCGGCTTCCTGTGGCACTGACCATCCACACCGTGCACGCCCCCTTTGATGTTGACTCACCGTCTCTGTTCCCTCGATTTGCACGGTGAAGCGATGGTGAGAAGGGGGAAGGGGGAGATACAGCGTGAGAGGGAGAGGGGAGCGCAGAGCGAAAGAGTACGACAAAGGGGCAGGGATGCAGACGGAGATGGAACCGCCTACTCGAAGAGAAGTTTCTGGCTACACGTGGGGAAGTGGGTGTTGCAAGTCTAAGGATGAGGATGCGGATGGGGAGGGGGAGACGACTGAACCGGAATAGCTGTGGAAGATCTGCGACTGAAGGTGGGCGCGGAGGGGGAGGAGCCAGAGGGTGAGGAGGAGGAGGCGGAGGAGGAGGAGGAGCAGGAGGAGGAGGAGGAGGAGGACGATGAACGGGCAGAGGAGTGGAAGATCTGTGTGTCGAGGTAAGTGCGGAGGGGGATGGGAAGGGGATCAGCATGCCTGCGGCCAAATGGGGCGGCCGTTGCTGGCACCAGCAGGGATGGGCGTGGACCTCTGCACGTGAGGGCGGCTGGCAATGAGAACCCCTGACCTCCAGGCGTCGCGAGCAGAAAGTCGGCGGACGTCTTTTCTGATACCCCTGGCGTCAGGGGCCGCGATCGGGCACCAAGGCCATCAACAAAAACGACCATCGAAGGAAGACCGGTCCCGGGCTTGGGGTCGAGAGCCATCGCTGTCTCGGCCTCCTGGGGGCCGTTTCCGCGCCCCAGGGCCATCAACAAGGATGGACCGCGACGGAAGGATGGCCTGTGCCCGGGGGGGGATGGGGTCGAGAGCTCCCTGGGCCCGCGCCGTGAGAAAGGCACGGCGTTGGAGGTGGTAAGGCTCGCTGCCGCCCCAGGTCCTGACCCCCGGGAGGCGCCCTGGAGGTCCCGCCGAGGCCCTGGAAGGCCCGAAGAGGGCCAAGGGCGTCCGAAAGCCCACCGAGCACCGAGCCCAAGCCCTCCCTCCTCCATCCTCGAGGAGTCCAGCATCGAGCAGGGCCCCCGCTCAGAACGCTTCGGCCCGTTTCCCCTGTTTCCCCGTAGCTTCCCCCCTCCCTTTGCTCAAGCATGCCCGACGGCGCTTTTCGAGAGGCAGCGCCAGGGGCACCAGGCTTGCCTCGCGTTGGCGCGTGGAGCAGAGTAGTGAACGATGCCCGAGGGGTGTCGAGAGCGATGCCTGCCGGTCCGAGGCCTGCTCCCTCCTCCCTTCCTCCTCCCTAACTCCTTCCTAACTCCTTCCTCCTCCTTCCTCCTCCTCCTCCTTTCTCCTCCTTCCTCCTCCTTCCTCCTTCCTCCTCCTCCTCCTTCCTCCTCCTTCCTAACTCCCTCCTCCTTCCTCCTCCTCCTTCCTCCTCCTTCCTCCTCCCTAACTCCTTCCTCCTTCTTCCTTGCCCCTGTACGTAGCTATTTTAGCTCATGGCTCTGGCACGAGTCTCTTCAATTCCCGTTGGGGTCCTGCCCTCTTGGTGGACGAGGCGGGCGAACGCCTTCTCGCAATTTCTTACATTCAGTCTCAGAGCCTGGCGCGCCAGCCGTGCTCGGCGGCCAGGTCCTGCTCTTGTCCGGGCATTCTTTTGTAAATGCGTGCGAAGATGCCTCGCTTCCGATCGATATGCGCCCTCAACTTTCTCCAGGTTCCTTTTTCCAAGCCATAAAAGTCAAAGATCGGCGCAATAATAACAAACCAGAACAGATGGACTTCTCATCTGTGGCACCGCCGATCTGCAGCTCTTGCCATAATAGATTTTGGCCTGTCATGGAAGCATCACTGGTTTGTATCATCGTTTGCAATGTAAACCTTCAGATTTGCAGTGCGCGAGAAGTGCGAGGTTCTGCAAACTAGGCAAACAGCTTCTCTGTAAGGCATGCTGGGTTTGCAACTCCGCTCCGGCAGAACATGCTTCTTGAACCCAGTGGTTTGCCAGGCGTGCCCTCGTGTTTTCACGTGTCTGCAGTAATTCTTCTGGGCAGGGGTCAACTGCCGCATCTTGCAGCCAGGCTTCCAAATTTCTTTCCTGGACGGGGTTGTTGCCTCTCCCCAGAGGGACTCCCCTGTGCGCTACAGCTCCTCTTAATCGTTGGCACGCTGTCACTGCTTGGAATAGTCATTGGACGCCGTGCCTTACTGTGATTTCAGTTTAGAGGCCCAAGCCTGCGCATCCAGTCAGGGGCAGCATCTCCGCACTCTTCTCCCTGGGGTTCCCCTTCGTCTCTGTCCTTCCAGTTGTCGTCGTTATTCTTGCCCTAGGCTGGCAACATTGCGCGCCTACTGCAAATGGTACTGCTGCGTTGCGTGCCGTCACTCTTCCCCAGCTCGACACTGGACACTGGGTGACTATGGGGGTACTAGTGTTTGTAGAGGTTCTGTTTGGAGGGGGGGGTGGATAAGTCCTCTCTGTCGCGTTGGCTATTGCACATGGTTTGGTGGGTTGCTTTGTTATGATCAGAGGCCTCCAACAGGTTATCTGGTTTTGCCCTAGACTCATGTGTTCGCTCCAGGCCGTCAGCGTTTGCCAGTAGTGCAAGCTCGCCTTTTCCATGACCTCCCTCCACCTCCCCCTCTCCAGCGTCCAGTCGTTCAGAGGCCCCAAGTATGGGTCGAGACTCTGCACTTTGCACAGGTGTGCGTTCTAAGCCGTCTGCGCTTGCCAGAATTTGCAGAATGTTGCGTCCCCAAGCTTCGGTTTTGCATCTGAGTTGGGTGAGTTAAACAGTTGCTGCTGTGTGCGAATCTCAGATTGCTCGCGATTTCTTTGCCTCGTCGGCCCCTTAGCCTATGCCTCCCCCTTGCCTCCAGTAATCCCCCTTCCTGCTGCGAATTCCCGGGTGCAGGCTGACTTGCGTTGATGGTTCTCGGCTTCAGTTCGCAACCAGTAATTGGAGGTGGGTTGAGGTTCTTAGCGTTCTCAGTGTTGGTGGGGGAAGTCCCTTCGTATGTCATGCCGTCTTCGACGGCGTCGAGGAGCCTTCGGAGGGCTGTGCTTATTACTCTCCAGCGCCTCTCTTGCCTCGCCCCTCCTATCCCCCCGCGCCCGCCGCCGCCTGACCGACGTCGGGTCTGTGCACGACGTGTGCCGCAGCTTCATGGAGGTTGTGGGTGTGTGGGTGGGTGGGTGGGTAGGGGGCACGTTCAGTCAGATCGAGAGCTCTGGACTCTTTCATGTCTCCCTGGGTTCAGGTCCCAGGGGGAACTTGATCCCGCTTAGCAGGCGCCCTGGGCTGTGGGTCTCATCAGGGCCTCACCCCCCCGGCAGCTGCTCGCGCGCGGGCACTTCCGTGCACAGCCGATCCGATCAGGTCCTCCTTCCTCCTTCCTCCTCCCTCCTCCCTCCTCCTGCCTCCTCACTCTCCCTTCTTCCTCCTCCTCCTCCATCTTTCCTCCTCCTGGCTTCTCCTCCCCCCTCCTCCTTCCTCCTTCCTATTCCTCCTCCTCCTCCTCCTCGTCCTTCTCCTCTTCCTCCTCCATTCTTCGGCCTTGCAACTAATTCCCCTTTTCGTATTCCGAGGCCAGTCGGAAGGGCGGCCCGTGCGTTTTGCTTGAGGCTTCCTTACCACTTATAACCCTGAGGATTTAAAATTGGCAACAGTTTCACAGATGGAGGGCGGGTCGCTTCCAAAATATGGTTCTCGCTTTAGCGCCGCGCTCATTCGTTTTACAACTTTGCAAGCGTTTCACGGGTTCAGGGCTGTTCCTTTTCAAGATGTGACTCTCGCCTCAGCGCCGCGCGCTCTCGTTCTGAAGAGTTTCAAGAGTACCACGGGTTCACATGGTTAACGTACCATAAATGGTGTTTTGGAACGATTCAGGGTTGTCAGGGCGCAACAGTTACGTTGATTCGCGGCGTTCGGGTCCCAAGAACGGTGTTCTGGTGCGATTCAGGATCGTCACGGCGCAACAATCAGGTTGATTCGTGGATTTGAAATCCCAAGCATGATGTCTTGGCGCGCTTCAGGATCTTCAAACGGTTGTCTCCCGACGGGAAACTTCCGTCAGTGGAAATGAATTCTTGTAGGGGCCTGTGAATAGGGAGCTTGGATGGAATGTTTTATTCAGATGTCGTTGATGAGTCTTGGGTATACACGGGTCCTGCTCCTCCTCCCCCCCTTCAGCCATTTCGGCTCCATCATGGGGTTAGGCTCACCTGCTGGAGTTTGGGAGCAGCGCAGTATTCGAAGTGGCATTGTTCTCACGAGTGACAACATGAGCAATGGCACGTGGGACTGTGCCGCGTGGAGCGCCAAAGGATGCTATCGCAACCACACGAGGTGCTGGAATTGCTGGGCATGGGGAACGGGCGAAGGCGGCCGGCAGCGCAGCCGCCCCAGCCACAGCCGCAAGGATAATGACCAGCAGCGAGGGCCAGAGGCTGACGCCCGAGAGGAGGCGAACAAGAAGCTGGCGGCTCTGCGGAGCCGCGTGCGCGACCTGCGCGCGCAGGCCGCCGAGGAGGGCATGGAGCTCCTCGGCGGGGCAGCGGACCGAGTGCAGGAGGAGGTCCGCCGCTTGGAGACCCAGATGGAGCAGAGTGCACCGCCGTGTTTCACTCAGGCGCAAGTGGAGCGAGAGCGCCGCAAGGCGGAGACGGCCAGGGATCGCATCAACAAGCGGATCGAGGCCTTCAACGCCAAGGCAGAGGACATACAGAAGGAGTTGATGGCTGAGAAGGCCAAGCTCGAGAAGAAGGATGCGCCGATCCAACAGCTGGAGGCTAAGAGGTCGCAACTGAAGCAGCACGCGGTGCCTACCGACGCGGAGGGCCGTTGGGGCACCGCGGCGCACCACCTGGAGCAGGCGGAGGCGCTGCTGCAGGAGCGCGCGAAGGAGACTGCCGACACGGACCTCGAGGCCAAGCATAAGTACATCAGGGCGGCCCCCGCGAAGGTCAAGAAGAGGCAGCAGGCAGTCGCGGAGGGGATGGAGAAGACCAGTGCCGAGGCCGAAGCCCAGCGCTCGCGCCCCCTTTCGCGCAAGCGCGGGGCTGACTCGAGCTCCAGCCTGGTCGCCATCCCCGCCAGGGCATCGCCAGAGCAGGTCAAGCAGCTCTTCAGCAATAGCTGCAAGGCCGAGCAGGCCGAGAGGCGCGCGGCCGCCATGGCTTCTGTGGTGGGCGATCTGAAAGATGTCTGCTTCCTGGAGCTGCGCGTGCCGTCATCCTGACGGCGGGCAGCCGCGCAGGCAGCGCGTCGTGACGGCCAACGCAAACACGGCCGAGTCCCTGGAGCGCGTGCTGGGGCTCGCGAGTACCACGGCCGTGGTGCTTGGCCAGGAGCTGTCCATGGGCGTGGCCGACTCGGGGGGGAGGTCGCAGCGCATAGCACGAAGGGGTTGGGAGACTGCAGTGGTGCCCAGCGCGCGCGCGCCGCGGACGGGGGGTGGGGCGCGGGCGCGGCCATCGCGGTGCCCAAGCACATCGCCGTGAGCTTCTCGGGTGGGAACTTGCGGAGCTCCTGGGGCGCGTCGCCCCCCGAGAGCCCTGGCCGCCTGGCGGTGGCGTGGGCGGGCATCGGCGAGAGCGGCGGCATCATCATGGGCTCGTGCTACCTCGGGCACTCGGAGGGCCCCGCGCCCAGGAACCTGGCGGTGCTGGCGGCCTTCGGCGCGCTGGTGGACGCCGCGGGCATGCAGTGGGTCATGGGGGGCGACCTCGACATGGACCCAGAGCAGCTGTGCCAGAGCGGGGTCATCGACCGACTGAAAGGGGTCATCATCCGACCGAGCGAGGCACGTGCAAGGTGGCGAAGAGGGATGCCATCACCCGCGACTACATCTTCGCGTCGAGGAGGCTGGCGCAGACGGATCACGCGACGGTGGAGAAGGACCTGGTCCTGAGCGCCAGATGCAGCCCGCACTTCCGCGTGTCGTGTTTGCTGGGCAAGAGTGCCCCATAATGCAAGGTGAAGCAGCTGGCCAAGCTCGCGCGCTGGCCGCTGGGCATGCCGCGGGGATGCGCGGCAGCCCCCGCCGAGTGGCCCGTCGGCCCCGACCTCGAGGGCAACTCCGGGCAGCAGGAGATCGACGAGCTGCAACCTGAACTGCTGCCGCGGCTTCGCGGGCGGCGACCTGGCGCGGAGGCAAGGCCACTTCCAGACGGAGCAGTTCTCGGAGGTCACGCTGGCGCCAGCGCGCAAGCCGCCGAGAGGCGCCCCGACCAAGAGGGCTGCCACTGCGGAGTGGCTGAGAGACAGACTGCAGGAGCTGGCGCGCTTGGCCGCTGGCGCAGGCGGGGAGCAGGCCAGCTCCTGCCACGGGTGGCAAAAACAGCTCAGGCTAAACAAGGCATGCCAGGAGGTCATCGACGTGGACCTCCTGCCGCTGACGGCCGCCGAGGAGGATGCGAGTGGATGTGGAGGGATTCCTGCAAATGGGGGCCCGAAGCCAGCGCGCGCAGTTTCGGCTCCGAGACCGAGGGCGCGGCGCGACGGCCCCGCGGCGGGCGACTGGCAGAATGTGGAGTGGGCGATCACCAACTTCGGGGGCGCCAGCGGCGCGCTCATGGACGGGGCGCCGTACGTGGGATACTGGGCGCTCATGGCTGGCGAGGCAGCCGAGCAGGAGCGCAGGGCAGCCCTCGCCAGGGCGACGAAGGAGTGGAGGCAGTGGGTGCAGGTGCGCGCGGTGGGCGGAGTTGGCCCGCTGCGCAAGTGAACCAAGCCGTCGACGTCGTGGGTGCCGACCGGGCCGCCGCCCTCGTCGCCGGCGGCGCCGCGTTGCGGCGACCCCCTGCGCTCAGCGGACAAGGTCCTGAAGGGCTGGGGGGAGGTCTGGCACAGTTCTGCGGGGGGCCGCGCGCCCTGGCAGGAGCGCCCGCCGCCTCGCGAGCCGACGCAGGCGCCGCTGGTCCCCGCCAAGGTATGCCAGCACTGCGTGGGCTTCAAGAGGTAGACGGGCTTGGGCGCGGGGTAGTGGCACCTGCGCCCGTGGGCCGCGGGGGGCGCTGAGGGCATCCAGCGCGTCGTTGACATGCTCGGCGCGGTCGAGGACGGCGCGCCATGGCCGCCCAGACAGTCGGACATGCTGTTCTACGACGGACGGAAGCCGGAGGGCGGGGTCATGAGATGTCTAGGCCTACTGCCAGAGGTGGTCAGGCTATGGGGGAAGCGCAGGCGGCCCATCATTGCCAAATGGGAGGCCTGCCACAGTAGAGATTGCGACTGGTCACGCGCTGGACGTAGTTGCGAGCGCGGCGCCTAGGTGCCGCAGCTCTTCTGCCAGGCAGCCGCGGCCGACAGCGAGGGCTACGTTATCGCCCTGCTGGGCCAGGTCAAATGCTTCGAATATGCGAGCCGCTAGAAGGTCTGGGAGGCTGGCCAGTTCTGGGGGCTCCCTGCGTGCCTGCGGCGCGTGATCCCCCGCGTCTACGGGGTGGCCGGGGGGGCGGTGCTGGGGGGCGCGGTCGCCAAGGGCAGTCGCTGGTGGCAGGGCCTCGTGGCGGGCTCCGTCTTCGCGCCAGTCGCCTTCAAGTGGGTGCTGATGAAGGAGCTCGACGCAGCCCAGCTGGACAGCAGCCTCGCGGAACTGCGCCTGTTCTTCGATGGCCTGTCGATCGCGCGCGTTGGGTTGCAGCTGGGCGCGCGAGAATGGTCGGCATCGTCGTCGACGGCCTGGAGAAAGAGCTCGAGGTGCCAGTCTCCCCGGGCGAGAAGGGGAACCGGTGCTGCTGGCGTCGCCCGCAGCCCTGGCCAAAGGCATGGGGCCCACGACCAAGAGGATCGGGATCAGGTTAGTGAGCCAAGCCGAGCATCTGGGCATTGCTGTCTGCGCAGGCCGTCGCCGCCGAGTGTCCGCTGTACAAGACAGGGCGCTGACATGGAAGAGCCGTGGGGAAAAAGTTGAGAGAGTGGAAAGGGGCTGGCGGCCAAGCGAACAAGCTGGTCACGGCAGCAGCAGTGCCCTCCATCCCCTATGGCGCGAGAGTGGTAGGAGCGTCTGCGTCAACAGTGCAGCAGCTGCGCTGGGCCGTCGCGAGTTCTTTTGGCGGCGGCGTGGCAGGGCGGTCAGCGGCGCTTGCTTTGCTGAGCGAGGGCGTGGGCCCCGCGCGTGCTGCCGACGCAGGCCCCGTCGTGGAGTGGGCCGGCGCTTGGAAGGGAACAGTCCACGACCCAGCGCTAGCGGACCGACTCGCGGCCGCTTGGAAGCGCGTGAGCATTCGCGTGGTGCAGCCCCCGCGGCCACGGGGATTGGCCCGAGGCCCCGCGGGGGCATTTCTGGCCACTTCTCGCAGGCTCGGCTGGCAATCGCGGGCGCCTTTCTCGCTCGCCATAGGCGCGGTCAGTGCTGATTTGCGCCTGGCCGACGCGTGGTGGCTACGCGAGCAGGTTGCGCAAGCATGTGAGCAGCAGCTCCAGTGAGAGTGGACTCGGCGCTGGGGCGCGGGCGCAGGTGCTGCCGGGATGTCTATCGAGAGTGCGGGCCCTCTTGGCCAGACCAGTGTCAGAAGCTTGGGGGGCGGATCTTCGCATTGGGGCGCGTGCGATCTTTGCTGCTGCCCAGCGCGACAGAGCGCGAGGCAGCAAGCAGGCCGCCAACAAGTGCAGCAGCGTGGGGCCACCAGCGTACCCACTCCTGCCAGCGAGCACCGCTGGGGTCGAGGCATCGTGCAGGACCCCGGCAAAACGTTCCCATACATAGGGATCTCGGACCGAGCCGCGCTGATAGGCGCAGCCCCAGACATCCGCACGGGTGACGTCTGCGTGGGCGGCTCACAGTTGCGCGGCAGGCACGGCCCCATCAGACGCGCGGGGTGGTGCTATGCGCAAGTCGCTGACAGCGGAGCATAGCTCTTCGCCATGCATGGGCCGCTGCCGCGGCCACAAGCGGAGCAGTCAATTTTCTGTGCTGATTTGCGCGCAGCATGCACGGATTTGCAAGCTGGGATGGTGCCGCTCAGAACCTGGTCGGACTGCCAGAACGTTGTAGACGGCTTTGCTCGCGGGATGGAATGGTGCACTCGCTGCTCGAACACGCATGCCAGCCAATGGAGATGGGCCTGGCACTTTGTCGAGGAGCTAGGCGATTTGGGCGCGCAGGCTGTCCACGCAGGAAATTAAAGGCCCATGGCTCTGTGGCCACTTCCAGGGCAACAGGGCGGCCGATAGGGGAGCCAAGCTACGAGCAGCTTCTCTAGTGTACCCCGAATGGCACGTCGAGAAATTCGAATGTGAGTTTAAGCTAGTCCAAAGTATCTTGCAATTTAATGGCAAAATCCTAGCATCGTCGTCTGATGTAGTAGACACGTTAAAGGACGGGTCGCTGCAGGCCTCGAGTATCGTGGAGCGTCGTGGGGGGGTACTGGGGTCGTGGAGCGTCGTGGGGGGGTCGGGGAAGCTGACGGGACCTCTCAGGAGGCTGGGCGCCCCCTGGCCAGGCCTGGAAAGCCTCTAGAGGGAACGGGCCCCGACGAGGCCCTCCGAGTCGAGCTGGTGCGAAGAAGCCGTCACCAGCTCGTGACTCGGCAAGGCTATGCTTTTGGCCGATTGTGGGATTGCTACGCTCAGAAGCGATGGCAGAATCTCAGCAACAGCGAGTGCAAGGGTCATAGTGAAAATGCGCAGGTTCGCTTGAATCGTCTGTGGAAAGGGCCAGCATCCGACCACGGGTAGGCCCATGATGTAGTCCCCCCTGGGCCTCGCCAGGTCCTTTCTACACGGTAGAGGTCGGATTTGGTAAGATGTTTAATCCTGTTTAATCCTCCTCCTCCTCCTCCACCTCCTCCTCCTCCTCCTCCTCCTCCTCCTCCTCCTCCTCCTCCTCCTCCTCCTCCTCCTCCTCTTCCTCCTCCTCCTCCTCCTCCTCCTCCTCCTCCTCCTCCTCCTCCTCCTCCTCCTCCTCCTCCTCCTCCTCCTCCTCCTCCTTCCTCCTCCCACTCCTCCTCCTCCTCCTCCTCCTCCTCCTCCTCCTCCTCCTCCTCCCCCCCGTCCTCGCGCGAGTGGGGGCCAGGAAGGGGATGACGTCCGCAGCAGGCACGCCGGCGGCGCCATGGCCCTCGACAGGGACAGCGTGCAGCGGCCATTGGGTGCAAAACCACCACGACAGGCATCGACGGTCAATTGCTTCTATTCCGGTTCCAGTGGATTTTTGAAACCAAGACTTGACAACCCATCAGTCCTCCTCCTCCTCCTCCTCGTCGTCGTCCTCCTCCTCCTCCTCCCGCGAGCCCTCTTGTGGGCAGCCGACGGTGTCGGCTGCCTTGGCCGCTGAAAGGGACGAGGCGGGCGGTCTCGGTTGTCGGAGCGGCTCGGCGCCGCTCTCGTCCCCACTGGCGCTTGATGCGGTTTGCGAAAACTGGATGTCAGGATCGGAATGTTCGAGTTCTACGCGACGCTTTTTGTATATGACAAACCTGGGAGGTTGGGGTCCTGCTACGCGATCTGTCCCTCTTCCCCCCCTCCCTCCCTCCTTCCCCATCCTCCTCATTTCTTCTCTCCCCCTCCCTTCCCCCGTGGCCGCCCCGCCGTATTTCGGTACGATCGAAATGCGAACGGACAGAACCGGCACGGAAACCGCAGGCGATCTCTCGGGCCCAATCCCCGATGTTTGCCCGACAAATCAGGCCGTTCAGATAGGGAAGGGAATCCGGGCATGCACCCCCAGGGGGCCATTTGGACGCACCCCTATCGAGGCTGATCGCCCCCCATCATATATCCCCGAGTTGGGCCCCAAATTTTTGTGTCCAGTCGAAAATTCCACAACGCCAGGGATGCGGGTCGCCAGACCCCCCCCCCTGAGAAGGCCAACGGCAGTTCCCGTCCATTTCGAACAGGATTCGCTGTCGGTGTTACCGCGGGCGTGGCCCATTTGAAACGAATTCGCCTGCCCAATTGCGACCGCTGTCGGTTCTTGGATACCAGTTGGAGTTGGGCATCATGTCCATGTTCTTCGTGCCTTGTCGGGTGTGCCAATCTGCGCCACCGTGGCGGGTACCCAGTAATCCCTCAGATCCTGGCGTTTCTTCTGTTGTGTCCGCATCCTGCGTTTTCGCTCACTTCCCGGCCCGGGGGTTCTCACATATCGATTCGGCTGGAGAAATGCCGGAGGCAGTTGGGGTCTAGGGATGTTGTTGTTTTCGGGTCGTCGGATTGACAGGATGGTCTGGTGCCAGGGCCATTTTCGGGCCTCAGGATTGTCAAAAACAGCTTAGGATGAAAAACTGGACATGGGGAGGGGTCGAAAAGTCAAGGGGCTCATGTGTCGAACAAATCGCGCCGCTGGACCTCTGGGCCTCCCTGGAGCAGGTGGGGTCGGAGGATCGCGCCACATCGCGAATGCATCGGTGATGCGGCGCGATTTGGACTTTGATTTTCTCCGTCGCGACGTCGCGGGTGCACGGGAGAGTTCTCCCTTGACGCCAGTCCACGGGCCAATGCCGGCTTGCAGCTGGTCAAATTCTAGTGACAGCGAAACGATGTGGGTTTGCACGACATAGCATACGCCACGTAGCTTACACCACGCGAAGCCCAGCCCGGGTAGATTAGCATCAGGCACAGTGTAAGGATGTCTCCACCGAAACCGCGCCCAAACCAGGCCATACCAGGCAATCAGTAGGGGCGTTTCAGGCGAAACCGCGCCTAAACCAGGCCCAACCAGGCGAATCGTGAGGAACTGTCAGGCCACACCGCGCCCAAACGAGGCCTAACCAGGCACATCCTGAGGACTTCTCAGGCGAAACCGCGTCCAAGCTAAGCCCAAACAGCCCAATCCAGGCAAGTGGCGAGAGCGTCTCAGGCGAAACCGGCCCGAAATAAGGCCAACCTGGGGCCCAAATCAGGGAAGCTCTGAGGATGTCTCAGGCGGGGCGCCCTGCCGAGCTAGGCCAGACCAAGCCAAACCAGGCCACTCTAAGGGCCAAGCCATGCAAATTTCGAGGATGTCTCGAGCGAAACGACCAAACCGGGATCCATCCACTTGCCCGCTTGATTACATTTGAAGAGAAGAGTGGATGACCCAAGGGGGTTCCTCCGCAGGGTGCTCTTTTTAATGATAATTTTGTCGGGGGGGGTGGCTGGGGCGCAGCAGCATGCATTTGTCTGTCGGTTGATGTTGTTCCGGCATCGTTGTGGCGTTCGGGGAAGTACAGAAACCAGGTGCTTTTCGTCAGAGTGCCCTTGGTTTCTTTGCTCTGCGCGCTGCGCGGTGACTTCCCGCGGCCGTTGAAGCTGCTGCGTTCAGGGTGCTCCGGGTTCCCCGCCGTGTGTGTCGTGTGCATCTCGC
>CAUYUJ010013570.1:202248-214748 GCA_963575745.1 Prorocentrum cordatum
CCCCCCTGCCCTCTTCCTCTGCCCCGCCCTCACTGTGTACTCTTCCTCCCCTGTCCTCATCTGCTCCCTTATGAACGCGCCTTGGTGTTTGGAAGGTCCAGCGGCCTAAGAGCTTGCCCAAGCTCAAGGACCAGGGGAGCGAGCGGCGCGGAGGCAGAGGGAGAAGGGGGAAAGAGGATGCTGATGTTGATGCTGATGCTGATGCTGATGCTGATGATGATGCTGCTGCTGCTGATGATGATGATGGTGGTTGTGATGATGATGCTGATGGTGATGATGTTGGTGCGGGTGCTAATGCTGATGCTGCTGCTGATGGTGATTATGATGAAGAGGAGGAGGAGGAGGATGAGGAGGAGGAGGAGGAGCAGGAGGGGGAGGATGAGGAGGAGGAGGAGGAGGAAGAGAGGAGGAGGAGGAGGAGGTTAGGTTAGGACAGCCCCGAGGGGAAGAGGCTCGCAAGCCAAAACGAAACAGGTCGGTGGCACCACTCAGAGAGGGGTTTGTTACCCTGAACAGGGCCCGCGACGGGGTGCCACGACCTTAAATCACGCTTCTGCCTTGAGCGCCTCCTTGGCCGATACTCGCTCAGCGAGGGCAGCCAGCCGTCTCTCGTATTCAGGGACAGCAGAGGCACTCGAGTGGGCAGTCGGTACAGCGGTTCGAGCGAGGGTCTTGCACCGTGGCTTCGCAGCCACAGACAACGCTGAAACGGCAGCAGCACGATCCATAAGCTGTCGTACTCGATTGCTGGGGCTGAGGCCTTGGCGGTACTTCTTTAACACCTCAAGACCTTTCCTTGTAGGCCGCAGGCAGGCCTTGTCAAGGTTACGCGAGCACCGCTGGGCCCAGCACCCGCAACGAACACAAACACAGCAAACGAATAACCTTAGACTTTGAGGGCTCTGGAGCTCTGGGGTGGATCTCGTGGGAGGCCACAGCCGCTATCAGGTGCCCCAGGGAACGGCGGACGACCTGACGAACGAACTCGGGGGCCCCAGAGCAACCCAGAGCCTCGCGGGACGCACCCTCGTGGGCGATCCTCAAACATTGCTTGCACTGCGTCCCGAGCGGTCCCTCTTCCCACTCGTCCCATCCTGGGGGCGACTGGACAGACCGACGGCGGGCAAAGGGTCGCTCACGCTTCGCTCTCGACTGGAAAGCCGGGAGCACAGCAGCAGCAAGCTTGACAACATTGGAGGCCGTCGCAACCTCGCTCTCGAGTCGGGTGGCAGCGTCGGGACCTACATCCTGGTGGGGACGAACCGCCTCCTTCGCATGCATGTCGGCGGCACGGTTACCTTGCGCTGGCGCACGAAGAACAGGGGGAGGGTACCTATCGCGTCCTCGCTCCGATGGGTTTTCACATGCTGGATTGACTCAACGTGACGAAATCCCTCGAGAGACCTGGCAAAAGCTAACACTCCAGCGAACACCTTTCCAGCTTGCAACTGCTCATGCTGGGGGAGCAGCGCCTGGACGATTTCTGCTTTGCAGTCTACATGTACATTCGAACTACGATCAGCGATCTGGCAGGCCACCGCGAGCGAGAAATTCTCAGCCATAGCTGGTGTCTGTGGGCAACCTCCAGGCACTGTGCTACGCACCACTGAGAGGGTGGCTTCGGTCTGGGGGTCGAACAGAACCACCGAAAACGCAGCACGCTGAAAACAAAACAAAATCGGCATGGTGCTGCTGCCGTCAACTGCGATGTGCAGACGATCGGCATTGCCTGCGAACGTGGTGGCTTCCTCAGCCTCTGGCTGAGGGAACAACCCACCATCTCCATTGAATACTTGGGCGACCGAAACTTCACAGACAGGGGGAACGTCGCCTTGAAGGGTCGAAACGAAACCCAAACCAGCGCGCACAGTGCATTACTTGTTGTCATGTGCCACCTGCTCTGTCCAGAGGCAGTCGCATAAGGCAGCACGCACGAAATACTTCTGGTACTTAGGATACTTGGACTTAGTCCTTAGACAGCTTCTGACTACGTCCAGGTCAGCCCTCGTCCCTTCAGGAAGCCCCCACCTCACCCCCAGCGCCCTCTCATGGGCATCCTGGAACGCAGTGCTAAACATCCAACCTAGCATTGCAGGAGAGCGCTGGGCGAGCTGGATCGTGATACCATCCTGGTTGACCCACGCAATGGCTGAGGCGGGACTCCACCTTGCACGGGCGAGGCAAAGCAGCACTCTGGCGATCGGGCCTCGGGTGTGGGCCCACGTAGATCCAGACAGCTCATGGTAGAAAACTTGGTCCCACATGCGTTTTAATTCAGTCAAACTGAGCAACGCTTCATCGGGAAAAGCAACCGCCTGCCAGATCATTTTGCTCCACTGGAGCGCTGGCCCCATCGCCTTGCGCACAGCAGGCTCACCATGCAATGCAAGCTTGGCGCTCATACTGGCGCCTCTCGTCGTGGGTGCCAGGAAAGACATGGCCTGCCGACGAAGGGCGAGCAGCTCCTGATCGTCAACTCCACTAATCTCGACGCCGTACTGGGCTGCCATCTTGATGCCCGTCGTGCAGACCCGACCAGACGAGGAGGAGGAGGAGGAGGAGGAGGAGGAGGAGGAGGAGGAGGAGGAGGAGGAGGAGGATTGGGAGGAGGAGGGTATAATGCGGGTGATGGCGACGATGATTGTGATGATGACGACGTTGACTAGGACGACTCCGATATCGGGTTGCCCACCGTATCTTCGCGAGCTCGTCCGAAAGGTTTCAGAGCACCCAGGACCCTCGAGCCCAGCGCACACATCAGCGAGCAGGGGGTCCCCCGCAGAGGGGACACCCTGAGAAGCTCTGTGACCAAGCCAGCCGCCCGCCGCGATCCGAACCGACGGACTGCGTGGGCTCGCCCCGCGCTGCGTGCGCCCGAGACGCTGCCGCGTGTCCGAAGAGTGCGGGAGTCGCATCGCTCTGCGGGGCCACCCCTGACCTTCTCGGCGCTCAGGGACCCGCACGCACGGCTCACCGCGCTGGGCCTAAAGCGAGGTGAGAAGCGGACGGGGGAGGGTGGGGGCGAGAGGGATGGATGGAGGGAAGGAAAGGGGGCGGAGGGAAGGGAGAATGGAGGGAAGGAGCGGGGAGGAGGGGGGGGGTAAGGGAGATGGCAAGCGGGGCGGGGGAAGAGGGAGCGAGAGAAGTGTGGAGAACAAGGGAGAGGCAGAACGGATGGGGACGGACTGGGGTGGGTGTCTCGGACAAGGGGAGGACATTCTTAACAAGCACACCGCCAAGTTCAAGGCCGCGGGCTCAGGAGACCCCGATCCGACGGTGAGTGCTCGATCGAGCCCTGGTGTTCCGGCCGACGTTTCCACCGTTCTGGTTCGGGGCGGTCGTCCTGGCCCCCGTTCGGGCGGATGCCCCTTGGGATCGAGCTAGCGCCGATCTGTCGACGGTGTATCGTCGATCCCAGGCCACCGTTCCCCTCCGAATCGTTCCCCCCCCCCTTGAACGAAGGATTGATTGCAATCCTTCGGTTTTTTTTGCAATCCTTCGTTTTTTTGCAATCCTTCGTTTTTTTGTAATCTTTTTTTTTGCAATCCTTCGTTTTTTTGCAATCCTTCGTTCGGCTCCCCCCACAGAGCGGAGCAGATGGCATCGTAGCATCGCGCCGCCTCGCGGACGCCTCGGCGGTGCGGCGCGATCTGGAGCCCGCTCCTCTCCATCCCACCACCGCCGCTGCGTCGGCGATGCGGCGCGGTGCTCCGACCGAAACTGTTCGAAGGATTGCAAGAAAACCCTCACTTGAACGAAGGTTTGCAAAAAACACCCAGGATTGCCAAAAAACCAATGTTTTTTCGCAATCCTGTTTTTTTTTGCAATCCTTCGTTCAAGGGTTTTTTTTTTTTTGCAATCCTTCGGTTTTTTTTGCAATCCTTGGGTCTCATGTGGAAGGGCCTCTCTGCTCCCTGCCCCGTGCCTCTCTGCCCCCTCCCCCCCCTCCCTCGGGGGCTCGAGTCCGGGGACATCGCAGGCCCCTCGCTCGCCGCTGCCGCGGTGGGCACCGAAGAGATCGTGCTGGGAGCGGCGTGTTTTTGCGGGGGGGGAAGCCGGCTCGGACGAGAGGGGGGGCGCGGGGAAAGGAGGGTACAGAAACTGCTGCGCGCAGCTGGTGTCAGCCCCGCCGCCGTGCGACTTTCCTGGACATCCTGTCGGGGCTCAAGAGACGGGGGTCAATTCAAACGGGGGTCAGCCAGAGCGCCGGATCTTTCAGGATCCTGCAGAGCCTGGGGTGCACTGACCTGGGGTAGCGTGCAGGATCCTTCAGGATCCTGCAGGATCTTGCAGGATCCTGCAGGGCCTGACTGACCCGGGTTTGGATTGGCCTGGGTCAGGAGATCCCCGATGCTGGCGCCTCCAGCGCTGGGAGAACTACCAGGAAGCTGGGCACACGCGACGCGGCTAGCCTGGGCGAGAGCTGGGTACACATGTGGCCAGGTGTCGTTTCAGCGCTCGACCCTTCAGTGGCCAGGCACGCTGGGCTTCCGCATGTGCATGCAGCGTGTGGCCTCCATGTGGCTCCACGCGTGAATCCAGCCGTGCGTGTTTCCAGCTTCCTGCCGGTGGCATCCGGGCTGTGTTGCTTGCACTGGCCGGGTAGGCCGCCTTCTCCATCTCCTGCAGCTGGGCGCCCCCGCTTTGCCAGCCCTGTGGCGGGGCGTCCCCGCCGCACCCGGCTGTGATGCGTGCGCCAGCCGGTTACGGTTCTCCTTCCCGGCCTTCCTGCGTTCCAGCGGCCGCCTGCGGCACCTCGTTGCCCGCACCACCCCAGAGGGGGTGTCCTGCTCAGCAGCCCTGGCTCCTGGCAGGCCTGCTGGCCGCCTCGGCGGCCCTTCTGCCAGCAGCCCTGCCGCGTGGCCCTCCGCAGCTCAGCATGGCAGCCCTGCAGCATTTCGCTGTTGCGAGCTTGACGCTGGCCAGCCCCTGGCCTCCGCACCCCGCGCAGCCGCTCCGCGGCAATGCCCGCCGCGCACGGCCCTTTTGACGAACTCTCGGGTGCTGCCCGCGCAGTGGGCCCGCTCGCTGCTCCTCTCCTGAAATGGTTCTACTTGCTCTGCGCTTGCAGCGCCTGCAGCCGTTGCCTTGGCCCCTGGGTGCGGGCGCGATGCCGCTCCGCGTTCACTGCCAGGACGCCTCAGCAGCGGCCGGCCGCCACGGCCACTCCGGCCGATGTTCATCGCGCTGTGAGTGCCTCCCCTCTTTCCGCCCCCCCCCCGCGGCCGCCTTCCGCCTTCCTCTCCCTCTCGTGCCGCTGGACAATTCGCATTCCCTGCCCCGGACTACTTGAGCGCACGTGCGGATGGCCTCTGCCGCGCTGCAACGGAACACATGTCCAGCTTCCTGGGAGCTGCAGCTGGCTCGCTAACTCTCCCCCCCCCCCTTTCGAGGGGCTACGTTTTGTGGGGATAGGTTCATGGGGATGCATCAGCCCGGGGTCGATGCATCCCCATGAACCTATCCCGGGTCGATGAATGGGCGATTGCGACTGGGGGTCGATTCGACCCCCAGTCGCAATCGCCCATCCAGCGCCGACAGGGGCCCGATGGCCGCCCACTCCGCCAAGGAAGGTGCGGATTCGCTGTCGGAGGCCCCTCGCCGATCCGTCGGCGATGCGCCGCCGATCCCGGCTCAGTGCTCCCCCCCCCCCCGAGCCGGGTCCCCCCGGACGATTCCCCTCCAGGGCCCCCTCGAGCCGGGACGCTATCGTCGGGGGCGGAAATGAGGGGGGTGATGACTAGGGGGGGGTGGATGTCATTGCGGGGGTCATGATATTTCCTCAGATTTCATGGCGCCTCTCCTGATTCCACTACGTCCCTGGCCCCCCTGCTGGGCCGCGCACATGCCGCCGGTCATGATTTGCACCCCCCCCGCTTGGACCCCCCCTTCTTGGCCGCTCCCGATATTGACCAGGACTTTGAAAATATTGCCAGGAGAACGAGCCATGAAGAATGCCTCGGCACGTGGCTGCAGTTTTCTCGGGCTCGTCACCGTCCTGGTTTATCAATGTCCCCATTTAGGGGGCCCTGATACCTGCTGCTGCAGTTCGTCCTCGTCCTCATCCTTCCTCCTGCTCCTCCTTCTCCTCGTGCCTATCCGCCGCTTCCTCCTCGTTTATCCCCTCTTATGTACGCAGCTCTACTTTCCCGATTGCTCATGAGACGAGGGGGAATTATTTGGGATCCCCTGGTCCGCCATGGCACGTGCCCGCGGACAGAGAAAATGTCAGCGCCATGGGAAGGGATGTGTGGGAGGGGTGGGATGTCAGATACGGTCGGGAACTTTCGGATGGCGTGTCGCCCCGCCGGTTCTGGCCTGCCACGCTTCGGCGCGACACGTTATCCACTTCCCAGTCCCGAGGCGTCAACGGTCCGAGCCTTTCAAGGCCTCCCGGCCCGCGGAGGGGAGCGACACGCTATCCGCTCGCAGGGCACAGCGTGTAGCCGGGGCCGCCGCCGCGACACGACAAACGGAAGTTCCCGACCCTATGGCTTGAGCATGCCTAGCCATGACCCCAGAGGTTTCGACCCATTTCTGGGGACCAGCGTTTCGTCTTGAATCGTTTCTGGACGGCCTCAGGGCCTGGCGAGGGCCCCTAGAGACCGAAATTTGCGAAAAACCTTACGTCGTTTTCTTCATGACCCGAGGGGGTCTCGGTACACCCATCAGACATCCTAAGGCAGCGCGTCAACTTTCATGGATTCCAGATTTCGTTGAAGAGAATCAAGAATCTGGGCTGGACCCTGGGCGTTTCCTCGGAGCTCGCTTTTTTTCGTAGAGTGTCCGTAGATCCGGCCCTGGATTATTGTCTAAGACAAAGCTTCGCGTGAGGTCAATTTTCGTACGGTAGGTCCGCGTCGTGTCGCCCGGCGGCTACCCCTCCACCAGCGTTCGACGTGGAACGCTGGCGGCGACGCAGAATCGGTCGATATTGTTTCCGCGATGTCAGAAATCAGCGCCGAAGTCGGCACGACACGAACCTGCCGCAGCCTAAAAGTTCCTCAACTTTCAGCAGGTGTGTATCAGGAGGGAAAAAGCCACACAGACACAATCAATCGTCGATCCCCAGGAAAATATGGTACAGTACGGGAAGTGGGGGGGAAGACGAAAGTCCAGAGGATACGAGAAAATCTTGGGAGTCGTGGGTCTTTCTTCGTGTGTCCCTGGGCCCCTCCAGTGCAGCCTGCCCCTCCCCTCTCGCCCGCCCCGGAGGGCCAAGGCCGGGCCGCCGGTCGCCCCCCCCGGGGGGCGGGGCGGTGTGCGCCCGAGGTCACGGGGGACTCGGTGGAGGCCCCGCGGCCCGCGGCGCGCCTTGCGGGTCGCCGGGCGCGGTCGGGGATGTCAGCACCGGTTCACGGGCCCCTCGACCACGCGTAAGAGTGGCCCTCCTCCGGGGTGACCTCTGGTGCGGGCTCATCAGGGTCCCCCCCGATCCCTGAGCGCGATACGATGGCGGCCGATGGCGCGCTCGGATCTGGCGCACCTTGCGCCCCCCTAGTCCGCGCACCACAGGCCACTCTTGCCTAGGGTCGCTCTTGCGTGTAGCCGAACCCCGTATCCCCGTATCCCCATCCCCATCCAGACCCCCACCATCTCAGCACCTCAGTTGGGGATGTACCTCTCGAAGCCCGAAGGAAGCAGCCTATATCCCCATCCAGAAGGGCATATCGGCCAGTGGGGCCCAGGCCACGCCCATGGGGATAGGGGTCGGTGAAGCGATGCTCAGGATGGGGGGGGGGCACGGCGCAGAGGTCGACTAAGGAGCTATGTTGGCGGGATCGTGGGTCGTTTTCGGCTGACTAGAGCCATCGGCGTGACGTGGAGTCCCCCTCCCATCAGTTTGGAGGCTGGCGCTTTTCACGAGAGATAGGGTCTCTTTGGGGGGCTTCTTTCGGCACTGCCGGGGGCCTGCCGAAGCCTGTTGGAGAGTCCGTGGACCCAAGGCAGTTTCTTCGGCAGCAAATTCAGGGAACCTAGTATAACTTCGTAACTCCGTCTTTGGACTGCGTCAGCGTCGTTAGCGTCCGGTAATCGATAAGATGGCGCCAATTCAGCGTCGAAGTGCGTCGGATAGCGCATATTAGCGTCGATTTAGCGTCGACAAGCGTCGATTAGCGTCGATAGGTAAGAGCGAACAAGATAGTATGAAAAGCTCCCATGAGTTGCAGCACAAGTTTTCGTTTTCCCACTATTTTCGCTAAGTTTTCGGCTCCCCCCTGCGGGGGGGTGGCATCCGAGGCAGAGGCCTCCGATGCTGCCAGTTGCTGTTCTTTGCTGCTTCCCTCTCTTCTCCTCCTTGTGCCTCCCGCCTTCCGCTGCCTTTCAGTATCGGTCACAATGTTGCTTTGCATGTTCTTACTTGTTTTTCTTTTACTGTACCCGCGCTGTCCCCCTTCCTCAGGGGCGGCGTCCACCGCCCTTGGGGCGTCAGGGATGGTTTCGCTCAGAGCTTCCCGTGCCCTGCACCCCCCTCGTGCTGCCTTCAAGTTCTTGTCGTAGTTCCTGCCGTTCGCTCTCGTCCTTCTGCTTCCTTTACTGCTTTGCTTCTTCCTCTTCCCTCAGCCGTGCGTCGCATCGGCAATCAAGGCGCTAGGTACTTGCTCATCTGGCGAGCCGCCATAGCCCTTCCATCCAGGCTGCTGTGGGGCGTATCTCAGCTTGCGGCCGCAATTCGAATTAGACTCGTGAGGGACATCTGTGCGGGTACCAGCTCCGGCACTGCTCGGGGTGTCTGGTCTGGTCAGCGCACGCGCGAGTTTCTTTTCCTGGTGTTCGATGGCCTGCTACCTTCCTCTGGCGTCTCTCAATCATATGGAGTGTATATGTATATAGTATATACATACATATATGTATGAATGTATATGTATCTGTATATATATATATATATATATATGGGAGGTCTTGACCATCTGGTGAGCACTCCTGATCTAGCCAGGGCTCGAGCAGCAAAGTTCATAACGAGGGCAAATTCATAGCACTCTTTGGGGGTAGCTCTCGGGCAAGGCGAGACATGTCGCTGGCACCAGCTTTGGCGGGACCAGGGGATGGCCTGCCTCCAGCACGAGCCAGAAGAAGACGAGGAAGAAGGAGGAGGAAGAGGAGGAGGAGGAGGAGAAGGAGGAGGAGGAGGAGGAATGCGGAGGAGGAGGAGGACAAGGAGGACAAGGAGGAGAAGGTTGAGGACCCCGCGGGCCGCTCTGTAGCTTCTGTAGTGCAGTGTTTTTGGCGCAGTATTTGCGCGCAGTCTATGTGGTGCAATTCGTGTGGTGCGATGTATGTTGTGCAAGCTGTGTAGTGCAACTTGGTGCACAATATGCACATTCAATATACGTAGCAATGCAATGCCATTCGTGTGTGGTGCAATAGGTGCGGTGCAAGGAATACATTGTAATGCTACGCCCTAGAAAGTATTGGAAGCCATTGCGAAGCCATGCAAATCAAAGCGAAGTCAATCAAGCCAATGCAGAGCAATGTGAGGCTCTGTGAAGCATTGCGAAGTAATGCAAGGCAGTGCATATCCGAGCTGGCCGCGAGCAAAGCAAAGCAATGAACTAAAGAGCTGGCGTCGAGGTGGCGTCTTCCGGGTCGCCGGCCGTTCCCATCCGTCCCCTGATTCTTTCAATTGGTGTGCTGCTGGGAAGCGCTTCCGTGCTGTTTCGCCCCCTTTCATGGGTGGAATGTGCTGATGGTGAGGTGGAGGAGAAAGACGAGGAGAAGAGAGGAAGGGCTGGAGGGATAGGGATGAGGGAGGAGGATCGAGGGATGAGGAGGAGGAGGCGAAGGAGTGAGGAGGAGGAGGAGGGGGAGGAGGACCTAGGGTGGATGAGGATGATGATGATGATGATGATGATGATGATGATGATGATGATGGTGATGATGATGATGATGATGATGATGATGACGATGATGATGATGATGACGGTGATGATGATGATGATGATGATGATGATGATGATGATGATGATGATGAGGTGATGATGATGAAGATGATGCTGATGATGATGATGATGGTAGTGGTGGTGGTGATGGTGATGATAATGAGGAGGATGAGGATGAGGATGAGGAGGATGATGAGGAATGATGATGCTGATGCTGATGATGCTGATGGTGATTATTATGATGATGATGATGCTGATGCTGCTGATGATGATGAGAAGGAGGATGAGGAGGGATGATGATGATGATGATGATGATGATGATGATGATGATGATGATGATGATGATGAGGATGAGGAGGAGGAGGAGGAGGAGGAGGAGGAGGAGGAGGAGGAGGAGAGGAGGAGGGAGGAGGAGGAGGAGGAGGAGGAGGAGGAGGAGGAGGAGGAGGAGGAGAGGAGGAGAGAGGAGAGGAGGAGGAGGAGGAGGAGGAGGAGGAGGAGGAGGAGGAGGAGGAGGAGGAGGAGGAGGAGGAGGAGGAGGAGGAGGAGGAAGAGGACCTTTCCCACTGCCCGTCTTTAGCCGCCCCCCCGCCAGCCTCCCACTCCCCCTCTCCAACACCGAACGACAATTATCGGGTTGGGAGCATGTGGTTGGGAGAAATGATCATGTCATCCGTATTTTCGCATATTTTGAAGACGCTTACTAGACAGTCATGCACAGTGCCATTGGCCGTCGCATCCCTCAACCCCCCGGAGCTTGAATTACCTGCCGAATGTGCTGGTACTCCATTGAAGTTGAATTGGGCTCTTCGCCTTCATCTTGCTGGAAGCGGCGTTCCCGCTCATCGCACTCACTCGTCTCTCTTTTATCGTCAGCATTTCTTTCTGTATAACCTGCTCTTCGCATGCGGCATCACTTACGGTATCCGATCGGTAGCGATGCTGGATCGCCGGTGCTGGCTACTCATGCAGAAGTCGTGGCGCAACCAATGAAGATCGAAAGCGGCCCAACGCAGTAGTGATTCCGTATCACGACCGCGACGCAGTACGGAATGAACAATTATTTCCGTATCAGGAGCGGGACGCAATACGGAACTTGCCGCGGTCCCACAACCTCCCCAACTTTGTATGTTCACGAGGCTCGGGCGGCGAAATCTATACATATCCACTGCTCCCTGGGCAGGCCCATCTTGAACCCAGGATCTGTGTATACGCCCTCCTTGCCCAGCAAGGAGTGCGTAGCGTATGCGCCGCTGCTGGATTCAGGATAGGCCTGGCCAGGGAGCAGTGGATATGTATAGTATTCGTCGCCCTGGAGGAAACATTCATTAGCCCATTCCGTATCAGCAACCGACCGCAATGCAGAAACACGGACCCTATCAGTAACACACACACACAACGCACAACACACAACAAACAAGACGTAACACCGCAGCACACAACACACAACAGACAACACACGACACACATCACACAACACACAAAACACAACACAACACACAAAACACAAAACACACAACACAAACACAACACACAACACACAACACACAACACACAGCACACAACATATCACACAACACACAACACACAACACACAACCCACATCATACAACAGACACACAACACACAACACATAACACTCACCATACAACACACACACACACTACACAACACAACACATCACATAACACACAACACACACATACACACATCCCCCTACATACAAACATACATACGCACAAACATACCTACGTACAAACATACCTACACACATACACACGTACACATGTACATACATAGCATACGACATACACACCCACACACATATATATATATATATATATACACACATATTTATATATATATATATGTATATGCATGCATAGATATTTGTGTACACATGTACCTATTTATGCATGCATGCATGTATGTAGGTAGGTAGGTCGGTAGGTCTGTCTGTCTGTCTGTCTGTCTGTCTGTCTGTCTGTCTGTCTGTCTGTCTCTCTGTCTGTCTTTCTGTCTGTATGTATGTATGTATGTATGTGAATGTATGTATCTACGTCTGTCTGTCTGCCTGTCTGTCTCTCTGTCTGTATGTGTGTATGTATGTGAATGCGTATGTATGTATGTCTGTCTGTCTGTCTGTCTGTCTGTCTGTCTGTCTGTATGTATGTATGTATGTATGTATGTATGTATGTATGTATATAAGTATGTTTGTTTGTATGCATGTATGATTGTTTGTAAGTGTGTATGTATATACTCATGTATTGATGCATGTATGTGTGTATGTTTGTATGTATGTATGTATGTTTGTATGCTTGCATATTTGTATGTTTGTATGGTTGTATGTTTGTATGTTTGTTTAATTGCATGTACGTATGCATGTGTGTAGGTATGTATGTACGTACGTATGCTTGCATGTATGTATGCATGCATGTATGCACGTATGTATGTACGTATGTATGTATGCACGGATGTATATATATACATACATATGTATGTATGTATGCATGCATGCATGCATGCATGCATGTATGTATGTATGTATGTATGTATGTATGTATGTATGTATGTTTGTGTATGTATGTATGTACGTACGTATGTATGTACGTATGTATG
>CAUYUJ010013570.1:217248-234748 GCA_963575745.1 Prorocentrum cordatum
CCCCCACCAGAAAATCGCTAATCGGTTTCGTATTCGTGTCGTGCGTGCCGGCGAGGAGAAGCTGTGTGGGCGGGCGAGGGCCACACGACCGCTCCTCCCCCCCAGTTGGCCGGCGATGGCCAGGGGTATCCCGCCGTGGTGTCCTGATGGTGTCCCGTGGTGTCCTGTTGTGTCCCATGGTGTCCCGCGGTGTCCCGATGGTGTTACGATGGTGTACTGTCGGTGTCGTTCTGTACCCTGTCGGTGTCCGGTAGTGAGATCGACAGTAAGATCGACAGTGAGATCGATAGGAGATCGATAGTGAGATCGATAGTGAGATGGATTGAATGGGATCGGTAGTGATTCTGATCGTGATGGGGATCCTGGGATCGATGATGGGGTCGATCGTGAGATCCTTAGTGAGATCGATCGTGAGATCGATCGTGAGAATGGTAGTGAGGTCGTTGGTGAGGTCGATCGTGAACTCGATAGTGAGAACTATCGTGAGAGGGATCGTGAGATCGATTGTGAGATCGATCGAATGAGATCGATAGCAAGATCGATTGTGAGATCGGTAGTGAGACCGACAGTGGGATCGACAGTCATCTCGATAGTTGTATCGTTCGTAGGATCGATAGTGACATCGATCGTAAGATCGATAGTGAGATCTATACTGAAATCGAGAGTGAGGTCAATTGTGAGATATGTAGGTGTATCGATAGTGAGATGGATAGTGATATCGATTGAGAGACTTTGGTTCCTCCCCCTAACCTCCTTATCACCCGAAGGGTAGGCGTATAGGCATTCATGCATGCACACAACATCTGTAGAGAGAGAGAGAGAGAGAGAGAGACAGAGAGAAAGACAGAGAAAGAGAAACGAGACGTGGAGAGCGATAGGGAGAGGGTGGTCGGGCTATACACAGGAAGCGATACATGTATATATATATAGAGAGAGAGAGAGAGAGAGAGAGAGAGAAATAAACAAATACCAATAGAGATAACACAACAGACGGAAGGATGGCAACAAAGACCACGGCCGATTTCACATTCCCGTCTTCAGGTCGCTCCGATGGATCGTTTCTGTGCAATGGGGGGGCGGTCAGAGCAGTTTTCCGCATTGGCTCAAGTTGGCTCAAGGCCTGGCTCAAGCGAAATATCCTCACACCCTGACCGTCGGCCAGTTTCTGACCATCTTGCCAGCGCCCTCACCGCACACTCTTTGTCAGTGCTGCGCCATGGCCGGGATGGACATCGAGGCCGAGGGATCCAGCGTCACGCAGGGCATGTTTGATCTGAACATGGCAGCTGCGCCTGGCACCCAGGTCGCCGCCGCACCAGCGCCCACAGCCGTCGTCGAGACGCCCTCGGCTTTCGCGGCTCTGATCGAGCATGAGATGCTCGCGCATTTCGAGCTCATCCAGGCGGCGCAGTCGATCAACGGCCGCACCGTCGTCCCACGCTCCCTGGACACGAAGATGGAGTTCGACCACGTCCTGCAGGCGCTCGCGTGCGCCGCGGACGCTGCCGAGCCTTGGAGCGTCCTCGGGTTGGCACCTTCGGAGGGCCCCGACATCTCGTTGAACGCCATTGGGACGCGCCTCCGCTTCGTCAAGCTGCTGGCCTCAGTGATAAACGGTGCAAGCTGGCCTGAGCAGTACAAATCCGACGCCCTCACGTCCGTGCAGAAGATCTCCAACGCCGCCGAGGCCTGCTTCGACTCCTTCGACGCGTGGGTCCGGGAGAGGAAGCGTGCACGCCCCTCCAAACTCCCCCTCTGGAGGGAGCTGGGCAGTCGCGCTCTGAAGGTTGTGCTCGACACCGCACCTTTGGGGACGGAGCTGGTGGGCACCCAGTGGTCGAACCTGCAAGGCGCTGCGGGAGAGTCGGCGGACCCCCGGTACAGTTCCAGAGAGCCGACTGTCGCAGTGGCCCGCCTACTGGCCGATCTCGCGGAGAAGGGGGGCCCCGCCTTCTGGGACGCCGTGAAGGCCGCGGGGAAACCCGTCTCGATATGGGCCCCTTCCACTTCGTCAGCATTTGGTCGCTAGATGTCACCATTGTTGCGCCGAAGCGCCACCGAGGTCCCGCGCGATTGCATCCGCTTCTTCGTGCCGCTGGATTTGCACCCTGGCTGCGCCGGCGTCGAGTCCATCTGCGACTTGTGGTGGCGCGATCTCTCGGGCGACAAGTGGCCTGGCATGGCCCTTAACGTCGACATTCACCCACGACCGTTCGAGTTCATCTCCCCTGGCCCTGCGGGTCCCCGTCGCGAGCTGCGCGGCCTGGCGATCTTCGCGGTCTCCTCTTCGCTGCTTTGCCGGGCGCCGCGCGTCCGCGACCTGGGGGCGCCCATCTTGGCGGTGGCCGCGCTGCCGACGTGCATTATGGTCTTCCCTTCCGCCGTCGGCCCGCAGGTCGTGCGCGTTCTGCGCGGCAGTCTGGGTTCATCCGCGGTCATCGGACGCATCTACCGCAGCCCCGGCCACGCATAGGAGACGCCCAGCGGCCGCGTCGAGATGCGCTTCGCCACCCGCGCGCCCCTCGTAGTCGAGGTGGGCCATGCGGGCGCCATCGGCGCGTTCTGCAACGTGTGTTCGGGGGCCCTCTTCTTCGCCAAGTCCGCTGTCCTCCTCGCCGCGGAGGCCGCCCCCGAGACCTGGCAGGCCGCCGTGGACGCAATGCTGCAGAACGGCCCCGACTCCGCGGAATTCAAGCTCAAGCGCCGCCCCTCCCGCCATGGAGGTTGGCAGTTTGCCGCCCCGTCGGCCCTCCAGGCTCGACTGGCGGCCGCGCGCCATGCGAGGCAGACGAGAGGAGGCGCTGCGAGCCTCCAGGCCGTCGCGGACGTCGAGATCAAGGGCCGCCTGCATGCGGGCGAGCATGCGCTGGTGCAGCCCCTCATGCAGCACCGGGCCCTGCAGGCTGGGCTCCACCTCGCGGAGCAGTCCACCACCGGGGGCCCCAAGACGAGCTCTTGGAAGTGGTTGTCGGCTTCGGACCCTTCCGCGCCACCAGGCCGCGCGAGGCTGTTCTTGAGAGACCTCTCGGAAGTTCGGGCGGTCCGCGACGAGCTCCATGACGGGGGCGCCCGGGTGGGCATGGGCACTTTCAGAGCGTTTGTGCACAACGACCTGCGAGACCAGGTTGGGGGCGCAGACGCCGCCTCATGACTTGCCCTCGCGGGGTCTATCACCCGGGCAATCGACGACTCAGGTTGCGCGCTCCTCATGTTGGACGTCGCGCTTTACCTCCTGGACCTCGCGCCCGCGAGCTACTGCGCAAACGTCCGCGATGGGAATAATTCGAATGCCGCCGCTACTGTTCCCCATCGCCTCCCTCCATTTCTGCCGCCGCCTCGCGAGCAAGCGCTGCGGGCGCCCCGACGCCATGATGTTCGACCATCTCTTCTCCGGCGATCTCTCGTTCGACGAGCGCCAGGCTTCTCCGCGCCGGCTTTCCCGGCCGGGCCCGGGCCCGCCTCGCAGCGGCCGTGCCCGCCAGCGCCGAGAACGGCGGTGGCGTCGCGCCCGTTCAGGGGAGATTAGTCCATCTGCACCTGGAACGCGCGGGCCCTCTTCGCCGAGGATGCGGCCCGCCGCGGCCTGAAGTGGGGGAAGTTGCTGCGCCTCCTGAGGGGCCGCGACGTCGTTGCGATCGCCGAGTCCCATGGCACGAGCGACTCTTTGCAGCTCACCCAGGCCCCTGCTGGCACCGCGGCGCGGTGGGCCCGGGGCACCTCCCGCCGAGGAGGTGTCGGAGCGGTCGTCATGGAGTCTTTCCTGCAGCAGTTCACCAGTCGAGATTGGACCACTCTTCACCCCGGTCGTGCTGCGGCGCTCCATCCTGGCGGGCTTCTCGGCTCCATGGGCGTTTTCGTGTCTCATTGTAGTGGCCTCCAGCCAGTGCCGCCGATCTGGGGCGCCCCCGTCGCTGCCAGAAGTACGCGATGGCGGTCGTGATCGGCGACGACGGCGAGCGGTGAGGATGATGGCGAGGATTAGGGATAGATGCAACGGAGTAGGGTGATGAGGAGGAGGATCATGATGAGGTGGGGTGGGTGGGCTGGGGGTAGGACTTGCAGGGTGCTGAGGATGGGGGTGGGTGGGGGGGGGGGGCAGGGGGCAGCGGGGGGTGGAAGAGGGGGGGGGATGGGCATGGCGAGTTTGAGGGGATTTTCGGCGGTTGTTGGGGATGTTCGGCGGTTGTTGTCGGAAAGCTTCTTTTGGGCCAGGTGTTGGCCCCCTTGTGGGTTGACACCCCGCCGATTTGGCGCGCTCTCTGAAAAGCTTTGTGTTGGGGCTGTTTGCGTCGGAGTTCTTTGTGGAGCCTTGTGTGTCGCCGGTCTCTGCTGGGGGCCGTGGTGTTTTTGGGGTCTCTGGGGCCTTCGCGCGTTCTTCTGCGGGCCCTCGTGGGGTCGCGGATGCGGAGGGCGCCGAAGACGGGGGGGGATGTGAAAGCGGGGAAGAACCATGTGCATTGCAGCGTTTGTGTTCAAACGTCAGCGCTGTGGAAGCATTGGGGTCGGTTTTGGGCTTCCCGGGGCGGGTCTTAGAGGCAGCTTGGAGGCCTCTAGGAAGCGTCTCCGGTGCTTTTTTGGGAAACTCTTGGGGGCCTATATGGGGGCTTGAAGGCGCCTCTTCGGGGCCAGTTGGGCGCGTCTTGGGGCTTCGTCAGGCCTCTTGGGCTTCTGGGGGCCTGCTGGGGGCTTCGAGGGCCGTCCTCGGCATCTCTTCCGCCGTCTTAGCGCCTCTTGGGCCCGTCCCGGGGCCCTCTTGGGCCTTTCCGGGGGGGCCTCCCGTGCCATCTTGGGCCATTTTTGGGCCGTCTTGGAGCCCTCTTGGCGGCCTCTTGGGCCGTGTTGGGGCTCTCTTGGGGCGTCTGCGAAGCTCTGGAGGCCCGAGAGGCGAATGTGCTAAAATTCTACGTTTTCCTTAGTGAATGGGGCACTTTTTGCTTCTTTGGGCTTCTTTGGGGGGCCTTGTCGGGACTTCTGAGGGCATCTTGGAAGCTTCTGGAGCCGTCTTGGGGACATCTTGGGCGCCTTGTGGCGATCGTTCGGCGATTCGAGGCCCTCTTAGCCCATATGTTGGGGCCCTCCTGGGCGAGGGGGGCCGTCCCAGAGTGAGCTGGAGCTCCGATTCCGCCCCGGGAATTGAATCGACCCCCCTCCCTTCCCCCACCCCGGCAGAGCCGCCCCGGCACCCGCCCCCCAGTAGAGCTGAAGCTTAGGAATTGAGGCTCAGGCTGTTCCGGGGGTCTTTGAAACTCACGCGCCGGATCGGCGGATTTCCAGACAAGCGCTCCCGACGACTTCTCCGGCCCCGTAGTTGGGCGCGCCGATGGCTCGCAGATGGAGGTGACGGACGTTGCCCCACTGGTTCAGCAACGAGGCCAGTTTCGCCGCGCCATGGCGCGGTCCACGCGGGCGTCCCGCGACGCCCTGACCATCGTCGCTGGCGACTTCAACTGGGTCGCCGAGGAGCGGGGCATAATCTCCAAGACCACTAGGGCTGCCACTGGGAAGCGGGACCGTGCAGAGGAGGCGCACTGGACCAACCTCCTACCAGGCTTTGCCGAAGTCCACCAGCCCTGCAAGGCGCACAGCTCAGCCCAGACGCGCTCGCGCCTCGACAGGATTTACGTGAACATGGAGGCCGCGGATCTGCTGGGCCGACAGGTCACGATCGGCGTGGACGATTGGAACTTCCAGATGTCCAAACGCCAGGCCGAGTTCTTCGCGCGCCGGACCGCTGCCAAGGCCATCGACCGCCAGGCCCATTTCGTCAGTGTTGGTTCGGCGTCCGGGCTGGGCTCGAACCGTGGCACTTCGATGCAATTCCCTCTTCGCCGGAGAGGCTGTCGTGGACGAGGTTCACCGTCTCGCCGCGCTGCGCAAGTCCATGTTTGATGCGTCCATCTCCTTCGAGGCGACGCGCGCCGCCCGCCGGGCCGCGGCGGCCGACGACAAATGGGGCCGTGTCATGGCGTTCGTCAGAGCAGCGGAATCGCACTCCACGGGTGCAATTTCGGCGGCCATCGAACGGCGCCCGCACCTCCGCACCCTGGTGCCCAACCCGCGCGACCCCGCATTGGCGATGGGACCGGGGTTCGCCCCAGTCCGGGATAGAACTCGCCCGCGAGCGCGCGATCGCGGAGCTCGCGCGCTATCGCGAGGCGCCCTCCGATTTTCCGGAGGAGCTCAAGCATCGCGCCCGTCAGAAGAACCTTCGTCTCCTGTCGCGGCGTTCACTTGGAAAGGGGAAGTTTGTCCCGGCCACGCGCGACAAGGACGGCGCGCTGCGCGCGCGCCCCGAGGAGATGGCCGCAGACTTTCGGGCCCACTGGAGGCAGGTCATTGCGAAGAAGCCGACCGGCCAGGCGCTGCGACGACGCTGGTTTCAAGAAGACTTGCCCCCCGAGGTGCTCGCGTCGTTGCCTCCGGCGGGCTCCCGGCAGTGGCGACTTCGTCGCGAGGACATGCGGGGGGCCATCCGATGCTCGGGTTCATCGGCCTCGGGGCCCGGGGGCGTTCCAGCGGCGGCCTACTGCGAGCTCGGCGAGCTGGGTTTTGACGTGCTCTTCGGCTCTTTTCGCCGCCTCGCTGGCCCCGATGGAGAGGGCCTTCAACGGCGCCATCCTCCCGACTTCAACAGCTCGCTGCTCCGCCTTTTCCCAAGGCAGGAGTCCGGATTTGACGACGAGGTCGGGCGCTACTACGACGCCGACAAGGTGCGGCCAACCAATGTGGTCAACTTCGACAACCGGATCTTCGCCGATGCTGCTCGCTGCCGCTTGGAATCCAGTTTCAAGGATTGGATTTCTGAGGTTCAGCGTGGATTCGTGGGAGGCTGTTCTCTGTTAGCCAACGTGGTCGATGTCGACGCTCACATGCGCTTGACTGCTCTTGCTCAGGAATGCGGAGCCTGCATATTTTTCGACTTCGCGGGGGCCTTCCCCTTGATCGACCAGACCTTCACCAAGGAACTGTTGGAGTGGATCGGCGCGCCGTCGACTCCGCCTCACTTCATTGCGGCGCTGCTCCAGGACAGCGTCTGCCGCGCATGCATCGTCGGACACCGTTTCGGGGGCTTCGCGCTTGCGGCCGGGGTGCGCCAGGGTTGTCCTCAATCCCCACCGTTTTTCGCCATCGCGGCTGACCTCCATCTGCGTCGACCGAAGCGTCTAGTGGCCACCTCGACCTCCCGAGCCTACGCCGACGACTTAGCCTTGGTTTCGCAGCAGCTTCTCCATGACATTCCCACGCTGGCAGGCCTCTTCCACGAGTTCGCCCTCATCTCGCGCATGGAGCTGAACATGGGGAAGACGGTGGTGGCGCCGCTCCAGCAGATCCACGTGGCCGAGCTGCGGAGCCAGATCGCTGCATTGGCGCCGCGTTGGGCAGCCTTGAAAATTGACTACGCCGCCGAATATCTCGGCTCCGCCCTCGGCCCCGGCAGCGGGAGTCGCTCCTGGCGCAAGCCGCTGGAGAAGTTCGACGAGAGGGCCGACGTCTGGGGCAAGGTGGGCTGCGGCTTCCAGCTCGCGTTGCTGGTGGCCCGCGTCTACTTGTTCTCGGTGCTCGGTATCGTGGCCCAAGTGTTCCCGGCGCCAGAGATGCGGGCCATTGACGAGCGCGCGGCGATTGCCGATCTATTCCCAGGACCTCTCGGCTGGAAATCAGCTTCGGTCATGCGGGACCCCCGTTCATGGGTTTCGGCGGTAGCTTTCCTGATGTGAAACTGCTGTCGCTGGCGGTCCGCTACAGGGCGGCGACGTGCGAGGCGACCAACGATGGCGGCCTGCATGTTCGATCGAGGGCGAGGTCCCTCCCTCTGGCAGCATCGCATTGCGAGTTCCTCTACCGCCAGGGCCACTGGGACCAGTGGTTCCAGAACGCCGCCATTCTCGACCTGGACGACGCCCTCGACTATTTCGGGGAGTGGGGCTGGACGCCAGCCTGGGTTAAGGCGCACATTCTGGAGAGTGGCGGCGCCGACGCCGATGCCTCCGCCCAGGTTGCCAGATGCCGCAAGGTCTGGCAGAGAACGTGCGTAGACCTCCCCCAGCAGACACGCCCTGAGCACGGGGAGTCCGGTGGCAGATCAGCCTGCCCGCGGCGGCTCGCCCCCTTCGGGCGCATGCAGTCTTTCACTTGCTGAGGCCAGCCGTGCGTGCCTCCCCTCCCGTCCTCTTCCCCTCCGGCCCTCTTCCTTCCCTCACGCCTCCCCCCCCCGCCCCGCTGCGCAATCCATGCGCCCGATGCGGGAGCGTGTAGGAAAGATGCCCAAGACAATCTTCAAATTCGCCAAGGCATGTTTGTACTCGTGTTCCGCCTAGGCCTGCCCGCAAGGCCGCGCCCCCGTAAGTTCGCGCCCCCGTCCTCCCGTCTGGTTCCCGGCCCTTTTCCTCCGCCTCCCCTCTTCCTTCCTCCCTGTTTGAATCGTTGTGAAATTAATGGCCGATGGATTCTAGGACGCATTGCGCCCAGCAGCCGACTCGAAGGGCATCTCCCCATCGTCTCTTTCCTCCCGCCCTCGCTTCCCGGATGCGGGGCGCCTCCTCTGCCTGTCTCGTCCTCGTTTTCCCCCGAATGCTGGAGCTTCACTTCTGGACACCATGTCCATCGGAGTGCTAGTTGTTCGTCGCTTCAGTTTCCTTCCTTTCTCCTCTCCTGCCGCTGCTGCCGCTGCCGCTTTCCACCATCCACTATAGTAATAGTTTTCTAGATTCGCTCTGTCGGGAGTTGCGCTCGAGGGGGATTCCCGGGTGCGAGGGCTTCGCCGCTCTCTCCTTCCTCCTCCTCCTTCTCCTCCTCCTCCTCCTCCTCCTCCTCCTCGTCCTCCTCCTCCTCCTCCTCCTCCTCCTCCTCCTCTTTGGCATCCCTCCTCCATATTGATTCCTTTCCTGTCACATTCAGGAAAAGGTTGGCCGTGTGGCAGGTGCGCGCGCCCGCCACACGTGTGTTGGCGCTGAGATGGGAGGCGCTGAAGCGCGTCCTTCGTAATAAAGGGAGGGGGGTGAGGTGGGCGGTGATCAAAGTAATGTGCGGAGCATGGCCCACAGCGGCCAGAATGCATGTCACGAATGTCCGTTCGGCCCCGTGTAAATTCGGCTGTGAGAGTGGGGCCGACAATATGTCACATTATTTGAGGTGTCGGCACCTGTGGTGGGCTGCCTGTTTTCCTCGGGAATTTTGTTCTAACTCTGTATTAATGAAGCTCTGTCTTGGGTCCTCGCGGGACCATGCCTCGACCCCCGATGACTCGCTCGATCGGTCGGTCTTGAGGCTTAGCCTGGCGCACCAGTTGCACGCTATCATCTCTGCGCATCCTGGTTCTGGGCCACAGCACTTACTTCGTTGCCTTGATATTGCACGTGCGCGCACGGGTAGGTAGGCGACTCTTCCTCTGGAGCGACGTTCGCTCCTCCTCTTTGGCATCTGAGGGCGAGGTTCAGAATGTGTTCTCATTCGTGGTTTCACTTTGTTGCCCCAACTTTGGGCAAATTGCCGGGCAATGACTGTCGCGGGTAGCGCTTGCTTGTCCCGGCCGCGCGGCCGATGCATGCATGTGCCCTTTCAGGATGATGCGTTTTGTGGGAATTCGTATCTTCAGGCAGGTCTGCCCTTCTCCCCCCTTCCTCTCTCCCCCTTTGCCCGAGTCCAGGGCAATTGCCGGTTTTTGCCTTCATCTCTGCACTGTGGCCGGCTCTCGTCGCGCGTTCATTCCCGTCAGTTGTCTTCCTAATCCCCCCCAAAAAACAAACGGTTTTCCGCATCGGATACAGTCGAGCTGGCTGTGTGGCACTCCAACCTGCTGTGGGCTCAGCTGCTCATGATTCAGTCTAAAGTGGCATTCGGAGGGCGCCAGCCGTACATCTACACCGGCCCTGCCCAGGCTGCCCCAGGTCCCAGGATCGGGGATCGGTGCTTGTGCCTTCCTGGCGAAGCAAGGAGGGCGCCTGCACCGTCTGGGGCGTAGGATGGGCCCGGCCAGGATCTCTGTAGGTTAGATTCGCGATCCAGCACCCCCTTCCGCCACCCCCCTCTCTAGAGAACCAGGGTTTCGAAAAATCGAGACGGGGCAAATTTCTCACCACGTGGGCCCTTTGGAGGCCGGTTTTCCCGGGACGGTGAACAGAGCGACTCCTCAGTCGGGGACGTCCAGGGCGGGGGTGACAGCTAGGTGGGCGTGTGTGTGTGTGTGTGTGTGTGTGTGTGTGTGTGTGTGTGTGTGTGTATGTGGGGGTATCATGGCCTGGGTCACGGTATCTCCTAGTTTTCATGGCGCCCTCCCTCTTCTTTCAGCACGTTCCCTGGCCCTTCCCCCCTTGTCCGCGTTGGTGCTTCAAGCTTCGGGCCATGATGCGCTGACCCCTCCTTTTCCTCGCCCCCATCTTCGGCGCGCCTAGCTCAGGAAGTGCCAGCCACGCACGGGGAAGGGGACGAGACATCCGTGGGGCCCACGTCTCGGCGAGAGCGGCGCCGCCAGTCCTCCTGGTCGGCAGCCCCTCGGTTCCAGGGGTGCCCGCTGCGCCTGCAGCTGCGCCGCGCCCTGCTGCAGCGGTCGATGATCCTCAGGACGTGTGTCAGTCCAGTGTGTGTGTGTGTGTGTGTGTGCTTTCCCTCGTTCAGCTCCGCCGATGGCACGCAGCCTGCGTCGGCCCTCAGTGCACTGCCCACGTTGTATGGAAGAGCTTCGTCTGGCAAGCACCTGCTGGCGCTAACACGCGTTCCGAGGATCATTGGAGCGCCCCGCCCCCCACCCCTCTTTCGCCACGATGCTGCCCGCGGCAGCGGCGAGCGAGCCCCCGGCGGCGGCACGTTCTGGAGGTTGTCGCGCGAGCCGCTCGAGCCGCCGCCGCCGTCGTCGCCACCGCCACCGTTGTCGTCGCTGCGGTCGTCGTCGGCGTCGCCGCTATCGTTGCCGTCGTCGCCGCCGCCTCCGTCGCCGTTGTCGCCGCCGCCGTTGTCATCGTCGTCGTGGACATCGTCGTTGTCGTCGGCCCTGCCCAGCCTTGATAGCCGCGTCCAGCCACAGCGACGAAAACCTCGAGAGACGCTCGCGCTCAAACGTCTCCGAAACGAAGACGTCGTCGTCGCCGCCGCCACGTCGTCGTCGTCGTCGCCGCCGCCACGTCGTCGTCGTCGTCGACGACGGTGCCGCCGCCGCCGTCGTCGTTGTCGTCGTCGTCGTCGTCGTCGTCGTCGTTGTCGTCGTCGTCGTCGTCGTCGTCGTCGCCGTCGTTCTCGTCGTCAACGTCGTCGTCGTCGTCGTCCTCGTCGTCCTCCTCGTCGTCGTCTCCGTCGCCGTCGTCGTCGCCCTCGCCGTCGTCGTCGCCGTCGCCGTTGCCGTCGTCGCCGTCGTCGTCAACGGCGCCGCCCTCTGGTGGCCTCACTGGGCCTCTGGAGGTTTTTGGAGGCTCCCTGGAGGCCTCCAGAGGCCACACAAGAGCGACACGCTTGCGGAAGCCTCGGTCGTCGCCGCTGTCGCGCCGCCGCCGCGGTGGCGCTCGGCCCGCGCCTGCGGGCCCGCCGAGGACATTTTTTGCTTTGTTTGTTTGTTGTTTTTCTGCTTCTTAGTTGTTGTTGTTGTTGTTGTTGTTTGTGTTCCTGGCGCTTTGTTTGTTTTTTCTGCTTCTTAGTTGTTTGTTTGTTGTTTTTCTGTTTGCTTCTTAGTTGTTGTTTTGTGTTCCTGGCGCTGCTTGGTCCGAAGCGGCTTGAGGTCTCGGCCGTCTAGACGCGCGTGCGCGCCTGCTCCTCTGACCTTTCTACGCCTTGTCGCTGCGCGCGGGGCCGTGACGCCAAACATGTGGCAGTGTTAGTGTTTTTTATTTGTTTGGTTGTTTGTTTGTTTGTTTGTTTTTTTGTTTGTTGGTTTGTTGGTTTGTGTGTGTGTGTGTGTGTGTGTGTGCGTGCGTGCGTGCGTGCGTCTGCGTGTGTGTGTGTGTGTCACCAGGTTGCTTGCGCTTCAGTTTACCTCGACTTGAGTAGTCTCCTCGGTTTTCTGGCCGCTGCACGCTTCGCTTGGATGTGCAATTTTTCCTTCACCCACCCATCGTTGCATTTGTCTGTGCGCACGTCTGCGCACTTTGCCTTCCACCATGCCCGATCGCAATTGGCACTTCAATCTGCCGACCGCGCCTGAGGATCCTCCGCGCCGCCGACTATAAAAATGTGCAGGTGTGTGTGTGTGTATGTGTGTGTGCGTGTTTGTTTGTTTGTTTGTTTGTTGTCGTTGATGTTGTAGTTGGTGATGTTGTTGCTGTTGTTGTCGTCGTCGTTGTTGTTGTCGGTTGTCGGTTGTCGTTGTCGTTGTCGTTGTCGTTGTTGCTGTTGTTGTTGCTGTTGTTGTTGTTGTCGTTGTTGTTGTTGTTATTGTTGTTGTTGCTGTTGTTGTTGCTGTTGTCGTTGTTGTCGTTGTCGTTGTCGTTGTCGTTGTTGTTGTTGTTGTTGTTGTTGTTGTTGTTGTTGTTGTTGTTGTTGTTGTTGTTGTTGTTGTTGTTGTTGTCGTGAATGTTGTCGCGGTTGTTGTTGTTTTGGTTGTTGTCGTCGTCGTCGTCGTTGTTGATGATGTTATTGCTGGTTGTTGGTTGTTGGTTGTTGCTTGTTGGTTGTTGGTTGTTTGTTGTTGAGCCTTCATTCCTGAAGCGTAATTATTGTTGATCCCCCCTCACTGGTGCATATTGTTTTTACAATCAAAGTGTGCCCCTCGACGCTCGCACCCTGTCTTTTGACAGGGAAAGCCTTCGTACTCAAACTGGGCCCCAGGCCCCCCCGGATTACAACAACAACGGCTCCCGCCTGAGACTTCCTCCAAATTTGCTCAGGACCCCCGCTCCTGAGACTTCCTCACAATTTACTCAGGATCGGTGTTCCCGCCTGTGACTTCCTCGCAATTTAGTCAGGACCCCGCTCCCATCTGAGACTTCCTTACAATTTACTCAAGAACGGCGCTCCCGCCGGAGACTTCCTCGCAATCGAGTCAAGACTGCCTCGCAATTTAATCAAGACCCCCGCTCCCGCCAGAGAGCCCTTCACATTTTATTCAGGAATTGCGCTCTCGCTTGTGACTTCCATGCGATTTATTCATACATCGCGCTTTCGACGCTCAGGAAACACGCTGCGCCAAGGACGCCGTTACAATTTACTCAGGCATCCCGCTTGAATGTCCCACCCGCCCGTCCCGCCCGTCAGGGTGTCGCCCGCCCGTCGTGGGCTCCCGCCCGAGACTTCCTTCAGGAACGGCGCTTTCGCCTAGGACTTCCTCGAATGTTCACGCTCTTACCTTCCTGCTCCTCCTCCCTCTCCCTCCTCCCTCCTCCCTGCTCTCTTCCCTTCTCTCTCCATCCTCTCTTCCCTCATCCGTATGCCTCTCTGCCCTATCCCCTCTCCCTCCTCTCCCTCCCCTCTTCTCCCTCCCCTCTCCTGCCTCCTCCCTCCCTCTTTCTTTCTTTCTTTCTCTCTCTCTCTCTTTCTCTCCCATTTCTCTCTCTCTCTCTCTCCTTCTCTTTCTCTGCCTCTCTTATCTGTCTTTCTTTCTTTCTCTCTCTCTCTATCTCTCCCTCTGACTCTAATCAACCGCCCCCCTCTTCGCTCCTTCTCTCCTGGCGTTTTCCCTTTTTCTTCGTCCCTCCTCCTCCCTTCCTCCCACTCTCCCTCGTTCTTCCCATTCTCTTTCTGCATGGCCCACACCAGTTCCAATGGTGGGCACATCTACGCCCACGAAGGATTGTCCGCCCGTTCAGGTTTGCCCGCCTGTCTGAGCCCGCCGCCCCTCGCAAAGAGAAGGAATCCCCCCAAAGGGGGTGTGATCGAAGACAAAAAGGGCGGGTATCGAGGGTGTGGGGAACTCGTTTTGAATGACACACGGGCAAGTAATAGCAAACAGTCTTAGAATGATTGCTGCTGTTTTTTTGTTGCTGTTGTTGCTGTCGTTGCTGTTGTTGCTGTTGTTGTTGTTGTTGTTGTTGTTGTTGTTGTTGTTGGATATTATTACTTCTAAAGAATAATTATTGTTGGGCCCCCTGGTGCACGCCCCCCTCGCCGCGCCTAGGCCGCAGCCACATTTTCATCATTTTCGTGAGGAAGTCTCAGGCAAAACGGGGGAGTCCGGATCCGGTTGTTTTGTTGACGCCCGCTTTCCCTGTCAAAAAACAATATAAAATGACATGTCTTGTTCTAACATAACCAAACTTCAAGAATCCTTTGCAAAAAATGACACGAAGTGCACACTCGCGCGCGCAAGATGAAATCCTTCCAAAACCTTAGTTTTCGTAGCGATTTTAACATAAAACATGAAAAACCCAATGGTTTTTCAAAAAAAAGTTTCAAAAATTCATCCCGCGCGCTCTTGCGGATTTCTTAGGAAACCCAATACTTTTTCAACATTTCTGTCAAACGGGCTCTTGCGAGCAACTTTTTCACGTGCTTCGAACTTCTGCAACAACGGTTGCGCGCATGCCAGGGCCATCATCCCTGTCAAATAATACCATATGGGACACATTCGTTTTTTCTTCGCGCGCGCACGCCGAAATCTTCAAACACCATTGGGTTTCTTAAGAATTTCAGCACCGCGTATCATAAAATCGCACGAATCGCACCGTAGGTCCTCGAAAAACACGTGCACGGATTTTCCAAATTTCTACCCGCGCGCGCTGTCCGAATCCTTAAAAACAAATGGTTTTTCAACATTTATGTTACATGAGCTCGCGCGAGCTACTTTCGCACGCTCTTTCAACGGCGTTCGCGCGCCTGCCAGGGGCCACAATCCCTTGCAAAAAATACCATGCGGGACACATGCGCGCGTCGTCGCGTCGTCGTCGTCGTCGTCGTCGTCGGCATGTTACCACAACAAGTCCGTGCGTCACCACGTCATCGAACAAAATCACTGATCACTGTCACATCCGTAGCCATCTCGGATCAAGGTATCGCCTGTGTTCTTGGATGGGTCATGGCTTTGTCGGCGAAAGCCCTTGACGACCAGTATGGCCCAGAGCTGTCGCGGCCTCCCTTGGCTGACTGCGGCAGCCCGTATCATTTGCATCAGGCGCTCGTTGCAAAGGGTATCCAGGCCAGTCACCAGGCGTGCAAGACTTGGTGGGGCAAGTATCGGGTTGTGCCTGGCAAGGTCAGTATTTCTAGCGCCAAGGAGCTGGAGGAGCAGCACGGCTCTGCCATCCGCCACCTGGGCATCGAGTATAATACAGCTTTCAAATTATGCGGGGCGCTCCGACAGTTGGATCCACCACTATATGTGCCAGATAGGGTCGCAACGGCGTGGCTACTGCAGTATTCTTCCAAAGAGACGCTTGTCAAAGTGCAGAACGCTGGCCATCTGGAGACCTGGTATGGAGAACGTATTCGCACAGACATGCCCGAGGGGACTACTGACGGGGCCGTCTTGAAGCAGTGGCTCCTGGGACATTTATCTGTATCTGCTGACGCCAGGGTATGCCAGAAGTGGCTCAGCACGGAGTGGGGCGCCAAGGGAGCATTGAATACTGCCCAAGCTGTGGAGGAATGTATAGGCCAGCGTCTTCGACTCAATCAGTATCGGGAGAGCTTCGCCGACGAGGCCGCCGCGGAGGTCCTCTCGCAGCTTCTCTCGGAGAGCGATCCTCCCGTCGCTGTCAGCGGTATGGTTTTGAGGCAATGGTACGTGAAGTATCACCCTGACTCCGGACCTTTGCAGTATGACACGGCTGAAAAGCTCGACGCGGCACTTGGTGACCACATGCGCGCGGTATATCCAGGGCTGAAGTACCGCACGTTGCATGCCGTGTTGCGTATGCGACGGAAAGCTGTCTTGGTGTCCCGAGGAGTGTTGAGACAGTGGTGCGATGTGTATGCGTCGGTGAGCTCCTTAGTGCAGGCGGCGGCTTCATCCGCCCAGGCCGTCGCCAGGCGTGTATTGAAGCGCCCGGCGGCGTACTGGTTTACCGTGGTTTCCTATTCTAGCGTCAGGAACATGTTACCACGAAAAACCAGTACAGGTGTCCAGTGTTGGAACAGGGGGAAAAGTCGTATACTAAGCTAGCTTACAGAAAATGTTACCACAACAAGTCACTGTACCCATGCGCCAGTGTAGTAGCCAAGGTCGTCCGCAGGCCACGAAGTGAAGTGTCCGAACGTCATAGGGCGGGAAGCTGGGTGTGGGTGGTGGCGAAGAGTCGTTTGGAAATTGGTAGAGCTTGAACCGGCCCCCCCACAAAGTGGGGGTATTGCCCGCCTCCTATGAAAACCCTGGCACTGGTGAGAACGGAGTGTCCCCGCGTGCTAGTAATTGTTGTTGTTGTTGTTGTTGTTGTTGTTGTTGTTGTTGTTGTTGTTGTTGTTGTTGTTGTTGTTGTTGTTGTTGTTGAGTGTTAATTGCTAAACCATTATGGGCCCCTTAAAGGCGCTTTGGCGCTCTCGCTGGGGCGCCGGTTGCATTTTCATTGAATATGAGGCTCACGCTCAAGCGGTTTTGGGGGCCGCCAAAACCGGCCCCCCAACAACAACAACGCTCCCGCTCGAGACTTCCTCTTTTTTTATTCAGGGCTGGTGTTCTTGCTTGCCGCCGAAAGCCGCCGTCCTAACAACACCAGCGCTCCCGCTCGAGACCTCCTCCCGTTTTACCTTGGACTGGCGCGCTAGTCTTTCTCTCATCGGCGCCGCACCCAGCAAAAACAACGCTCCCGCTCGAGGCTTCCTCCTTTTTTACTCAAGGCGGTGCTCCTCCTCGCCGCGCTCCCGCCCGAGACTTCCTTCCTTTTTTACTCAAGGCAGTGCTCCTCCTCGCCGTCGGAAGCCGCCGCCCCGACAAAACCAACGCTCCCGCCAAAGACTTCCTCCCGTTTTACGCTGGACTGGCGCCGCTCCCAGCAAGAACAACGCTCCCGCTCGAGGCTTCCTCCCTTTTTCCTCAGGACGGTGCTGTTCCTCGCCGCCGACAGCCCCCGTCCCGACAAAACCACGGCTCCCGCTCGATGCTCCCTCCTTCCTTCTTGCTCAAGGCGGTGTTCCTCCTCGCCGCCGGCAACCGCCGTCCCAACAAAGTCAGCGTTCCCGCTCGAGACTTCGTTTTGTTTTGCGCTGGACTGGCGCCCTACTCTCTTCATCATTGGCGCCGCTCCCAGCAAGAACAATGCTCCCGCTCGAGGCTTCCTCGCTTTTTCCTGAAGACAGTGCTGTTCCTCGCCGCCGACAGCCCCCGTCCCGACAAAGCCACGGCTCCCGCTCGATACTCCCTCCCTTCTTGCTCAAGGCGGTGTTCCTCCTCGCCGCCGAAAGCCGCCGCCCCGACAAAACCAGCGCTCCCGCCCGAGACTTCCTTCCGTTTTTCGCTGGGCTGGCGCCGTGCTCTCTTTTGAATTGGCGCCGTTTCCAGCAAGAACAACGCTCCCGCTCGAGGCTTCCTCCCTTTTTCCTCAGGACGGTGCTGTTCCTCGCCGCCGACAGCCCCCGTCCCGACAAAACCACAGCTCCCGATCGATGCTCCCTCCCTTCTTGCTCAAGGCGGTGCTCCTCCTCGCCGCCG
>CAUYUJ010013570.1:239748-274501 GCA_963575745.1 Prorocentrum cordatum
CAAAGCCCTCATCACTGACACGTGGACACCATCATCGTTATCGGCGTGACCCGCATCGGCGCTGTCATTGGCCCTGCCGTCGTCAGCATCATCATTGTCACGCGCATCGCTGCTATCATCCTCTTGTCTGCAGTTGCCGACGTGACCATGATACCGCGCCCGCCCGAGTCACCCACTCGCACTGAAGTGCCCACGCGTCAGCGCGGCTTGCGAGACGCGCTGGGAAAGTCGCTGGCGGTCAGCGCCTCCGCGGTCACGTCGGTCGCGCCAAACTAGCTGGCCGGTCTGCGCGCGAACCTGCGCGCGCGAGCGCGGCTGCAGCGGTGCGCCAGCCAGCGCCAAACAGTCCCCGCAGTCGCCGCCGCATCGGTTTCGCAAACCAAGTTGTGGGTGGGTGGGTGCGTTGGATTATTGCGCGAGCAGTGGAGTTGTCAACTTCCAATTCGGATGGTGAGTTGCACCGCGTAGTGTGCACCACATAGGCAGCACAACATCTATTGAGTCGCGTAGATTGCACCACGTCGATTAGAGAATAGACTCTACCCCTCCCGGGATTATTTGTTCCCCTTTTCGTGCCGTAATTTCCATGTGATTCTGCCCCGTCGTCCATTCTAAATATGAAGTCATACCATCCCAGCCCAACCAGTACCGCCATCTTTTGCAAAAAACTGTTATGCGCGCGCATCGTTTATCAGAAAGAGCGTGTTCTACCGCTGCTGGCGGAAAACCGGGGGGGGGTCATTACCGGTTTGAGCCCCCCCCCCTCCGGAAAACCGGGGGGGGTCACTGCCAGTTCGAACCCCTCCCCCCCCCCTAGTCCATCATGAAAAGGGGGGGGGTCACTACCCGTTCGATCCCCCCTCCCCCCCCTCGAAAACCGAGGGGGGGTCACTACTAGTTCGACCCCCCCCCCCTCCTTCGAAAACCAGGGAAGGTGCGGATAGTGGTGGGGACGGTGGTGGTGGGGACAGTGGTGAGGGGACAGCGGGACAGTGGTGGGGACAGTGGGACTGGTGGGCACGGTAGTGGTGGGGACAGTGGTGAGGACAATGGTGGGAACAGTGGGGACACTGGGACAGTGGTGGGGAGGGTGGTGGTGGGGACAGTGGTGTGGGGACAGTGGGAATGTGGTGGAAACAGTCGGACAGTGGAGGGTACACTGGTGGTGGGGACAGTGGTGAAGGCGGTGGCGAGGACGGCGGTGGGACAATGGGACAGAGGTGCAGTGGGGACAGTGGTGGGGACAGTGGGGGCAGTGGTGGGAACAGTGGGGCAGCTCAGTGGGACAGCGGAGGAGTCAGTGGGACAGTGGGGACAGTGGGGATAGTCGGGCAGTGGTTGGGGCCGTGGAGAAAGTGGGGAGAGTGGAACCGTGGTGGGAACAGTGGTGGGGACAGTGGGGACAGTGCGACAGTGGTGGGGGCACTGGTGGGGACAGTAGGGACGGTGGTGGAACCAGTGGGGACAGTGGTGGTGAGGACAGTGGTGCTGGGAACAACAGTGGGGGATGTGGTGCGGACGGTGGTAGGGACCAGGAGTCGTTTGCTGGCGGTGAGGGGGGGCGGAGGGGGGAGGGGTTCGAACCGGTAGTGACCCCCCGGTTTTTTTTGAGAGGGGGGGGTTCGAACCGGTAGTGACCCCCCCCGGTTTTCGAGGGGTAGGGGGGGGGTAGGGGAGGGGGGGGGGTTTTGCCAAGGGAGGGGGGGGGGGAGGGGGGGGTTCCAGCAGGGGGGGATTTTCGAAGGGGGGGGCGGGACCCCCGGGCTCCGGAGGAAGAGGGGGGGGAATTTTCCGCAGTAGAGCGGCGGTGGGTCACGCTCTCTCCACGAACATCATAAGTTTTTGAGAATCCCTTGCAGAAGACGGGACGAAATGCGCACGCGCGCGTCGTCGAGCGCGCGTGCAGAAATCCTCCAACAAATTTCGATTCAGAAAGATGTCGAAATCGAATTTTCAACCAACACATAAAATCATTGTGCTTCTACAAGGGTAAACCATTATTTCTTTGTATATATATATAGCAATGAAACAGATGTTACCAAACGGGATTCGCGCGCGCATGTTGAAATCGTTCGAAGGCCCTCGCGCGCGTGCCGTCGCGAGAGTCCTTGGCAACAAGCGAAGCGAAGTGCACGCGAGCGCGTCGTCGCGCTCGCATGCCGAAATCCGTCAACAACCTTCGATGTCGTAACGATTTCAAAACCGAGTGTCTAACAACCATACAAAAACATTTGGCTTCGCAATGTCTGTTTGCAACAAAACCTGCGTGTGCGCTCTTGCGAATTCTTGATAGATCATTTTTTTTTTTTTTTTTTTTTTTTTTGTTTTTTTTTCCCCCCCCACATCCAAATGGGGGTTCTTGTTTTCTCTGCACACCCCGCGCAGGAACACTCACCCCACCCCCTCTCCTCTTCTGCCTTCGCACACTCACTCACTCACTCATCATCATCACCACTCACTCACACTCACACTCACTCACACTCTCTCATCATCAACATCAGCATCATCACTCGCGCTCTCTCACACGCTCAGTCACTCACATACTCATCATCATCATCATCATCATCATCATCATCACTCGCACTCTGTCACACGCTCACTCATTCACATACTCACCTGGAGGAAGTCTCAGGCGGGAGTTCGTCTGTGAGTGAATTGTGAGGAAGTCTCAGGCGGGAGCCCCCTCCCTATGGGGCCCGCAGATCATGTTGGTAATCCGAGCGGGTCATCCAAACCTTGTAACTGTCGTCATTTTTGGGCTCTTCAAGTTTGAGTGCGGAGGAAGTCTCAGGCGGGAGCCTCGTCTGTGAGTGAATTGCGAGGAAGTCACAGGCGGGAACCCCTCCCTATGGGGCCCGCGCTTCATGTTGGTAATCCGAGCGGGTCATCCAAACCTTGTAACTGTCGTCACTTTTGGGCTCTTCAGGCCTGAATTTGGAGGAAGTCTCAGGCGGGAGCCTCGTCTGTGAGTGAATTGTTAGGAAGTCTCAGGCGGGAGCCCCCTCCTTATGGGGCCCGCAGATCATGTTGGTAATCCGAGCGGGTCATCCAAACCCTATAACTGTCGTCACTTTTGGGCTCTCGCGCTGCCAGAACGCCATTCCCGGGCCACATTGTGCATGCCCGGAGCCAACTGTAGGCCACTTCGTGTTCTTCGTGTTCCCAGAACACCATTCCTGGGCCACATTTTGAAACCCCGGAGCCAACTGTAGGCCACTTCGTGTTTTTCCTGTTCCCAGAACACCATTCCCGGGCCACATTCTGGATGTAGGGAGCGGGGGGAGGGCCCGCGCCAGGGCGAGAAGAAATATACGCAGAAGAGACAGTCAGGACGCCTCACCAACCACGAGGACGACGGTGAGCGTTTTTTTCCAGATTCGCCCAGAGGATTCTCATGTGGGGTCCTTCCGTCGGAGTAATTGTTTCTATATTTATAGGTATATTATTATTAGTAGTATTATTATCATTAGTATTATTATTATTATTATTATTATCATCATCATCTATCTTTCTACATTTTCATGGATTCGTGGAATTCTGCCAAATGGGCCTCTCGCGCCGCATGCCGACATCATTCGCACGCCATTGCGCGCGTGCTGGGGGGGGGGCGGCACGATCCGTGTCAAATAACACCATGCTGGTCATTCTCGCGCGTCGGCATGTCGAACTCTTTACAGAACCTTCATCACCGACGCGATCACACTGCCATCGTCGTCGGCGTGATCAGCATCGGCGTCCGCGTTGGCCAAACTTCCGTCGTTGTCAACATCGTCACCAGCATCGCTACCATCCTCATCGCGTCTACCGTTGTCGACGTTGCCATGATACCGCGCCCGCCCGAGGCGCCGACTCGCAATGAAGTGCCCGCTGGAATGCGCCCAGCGGTCAGCGCCACCGCGGCCGCGTCAGTCCCGCCAGAGTAGCTTGCCGCTGCACGCGCGAGCATGCGCGGGCTGTCGCGGCCGCAGAGATGCACCAGCCAACGCCAAACACTCATCGCAATGGCCGCCGCATGGGGTTTGCAAACCCAGTTGCGGGTGGGTGGGTGGGATTTTTGCGTGAGCAGTGGAGTGGACAATTTCAAATCTAGAATTGGTGGATTTCGCCACATGGATAGCACCACGTATATTGCGCCACGTAGTTTGCACCACACATGGTGCACAACGTAGATTGCACAACACATGATGCACCACATAATATGAAAGCCTTACGGCCGGTGCCGGCGACTTTGAAGGGGGAACCTGAGGAACCCGATGCGTTTGGAAGGCAAGGAATCGGAGGGGAAAGCTTCTCCCAGGGAGGGGTGCTTCCCCACGGGGGGGGTGCGGGTCACGACCCCAAGGACCACCACGTCCACCTTCATGGGGCCCCGCCCCATGCCCCCCGGGACTCCCCCCCCTCGCCCAGGCAGGGAAGGGATTAAAGTGAAGGGGCCTTCTTCCCACTCTATTGCGACGTTGCTCGATTTCCATTTGGCCAGGACGTTGGAAGAGGAATGCCGACGGACAGGGACGAGGGGGAGCGGTTACGGCGACAACCATATAGCAATAAATCGGTTTTCCTTTTAAAAAAAGAACAGACTCTACCCCCCCCCGGCGTTATCGGTCCCCCTTTCGGGTCTGGAAATCATGTATGATTCTGACCACATGTCCATCCTAAATATGAATTTACACTATCCCCGGGGGGCCGGTATCGGCTCCCCTGAGGTTCCCTTGTAAACAACAATACGCGGGGACACTTTTTTGTTCTAGCATAAGACTTTTCACGAATCCCTTGCAAAAAAAAGAATACGAAGTGCGCACGCGCGCTTCGTCGCGCGCGCATGCCGAAATCCTTCAAACATTTTCGGTGTCGGAAGGATTTCGCAATCGATATTCCAAAACATCGTGCAAAAACACAGGGTTTCGCAACATTGATTTGCTAACAAAGCTTACGCGCGAGCTCTTGCGAAATCTTAAGACAACCGTAGGTTTTTCATTATCTTCGCAATATGCTACCAAACGGGCTTCGCGCGCGCGTGTCGAAATCTGTCGAACGCCCTTGCGCGTGTGCCGTCGCGAGAATCCTTTGCAACAAATTGGACGAAGTGCGGACGCGCGCGTCGTCGCGCGCGTATGCCGAAATCCTTCAAAACCCATCGGTTTCGGGAGGATTTCAAAATCGTGTGTCCAAACAACCAACAAAAACACAAGGTTTCGCAACACGGATTTTCAACAAGCGTGCGCGCGCGCTCTTGCGTCGTCGTCGTCGTCGTCGTCGTCGTCGTCGTCGTCGTCGTCGTCGCCGTCCTCCCTCCTCCCGCGTCGTCGTCGTCGTCGTCGCCTACGTCGTCCTCTGTCTTTCCTCGTGTTCGTCGTCGTCGTCCTCTTTGGCGTCGTGGTCGTTTCCGTCGTCGTTGTCGCCGTGGTCGTCGTCGTCGTCCGTCGTCGGCGTCTCGTCGTCGTCCCTCCTATTTCGTCGCCGTCGTCGTCTTCGTCGTCGTCGTCGTCGTCGTCGTCGTCGTCGTCTTCTCTCCTCCCTCGTCGTTGTCGTCGTCGGCGTCGCCGTCCTTCCTCCTTCGTCGTTCGCGTCGTCGCCGTACTCCCTCCTCCCTCGTCGATGTCGTCGTTGTCGTCGTTGTCGTCGTTGTCGTCGTTGTCGCCGTTGTCGTCGGCGGCGCCGTCGTCGTCGTTGTCGCTGTCGTCGTCGGCGTCGGTGTCGTGGCCAAGTGCCATGTGGTACCTACCGTCACCGTCTTGTCTTAAGAGGTCTTGCGACCAAGTTGCGGGTGGGAGGGTGGGAGGTTTGCACGAGCAGTGGAGAAGACAGTTTCAAGACGGTCAAAGTGATTTTTTTGCACAACATAGGTTGTACCACATATATTGCTTTACATACGTTGCGTCACGTAGATTGCACAGCATGTATTACACCACGTGAAGAACACCACGTCGGAGGCACCACATAAGTTGCAGCACATGTATTGCACCGTGTAGTTTGCACCACATGATACCGGAGAAAAGCCCAACTCATAATCTTTTTTTAGGGCTATAGGGCTATGGGGCTTTAGGGCTATAGGGCTGTAGGGCTATAGAGCTATAGGACTGTAGGGCTATAGGGCTACAGGCTATGGGGCTATAGGGCTATAGGGATATAGGGCTATATGGCTATATGGCTATAGGGAAGTAGGGCTATAGGGCTACAGGGCTAAAAGGCTATAAGGCTATAGGGCTATAGAGCTATTGGGCCATAGGGCTATAGGGTTATTAGGGCCTTTGGGTTATTAGGGCTATAGGGCTATATGACTATTAGTACTTTAGTTCTACAGGGCTACAGGGCTATAGGGCTTTAGGGCTATATGGCTATATAGCTATAGGGCTATAGGGCTATAGGGCCATAGGGCTATAAGGCTATAAGGCTATAAGGCTATAGGACTATTGGGCTATAGGGCTATAGGGTTATAGGACTTTTAGGGCTATAGGGCTATAGGGCTGTAGGGCTATATGGCTATAGGGCGATAAGGCTACCATGCTATAGGGCTATAGAGCTATAGGGCTATAGTGCTATAGGGCTATAGGGCTACCGGGCACCCGTGCACCCAGGCACGTGGGCACCCGGGCACCCGGGCACCCAGGCACCCGGGCACCCGGGCACCCGGGCACCCCTGGGCACCTCCGGGCACCTCCGGGCACCTCCGGGCACCTCCGGGCACCTCCAGGCACCCCCGGGCACCCGGGCTGGCCAACGAAGTCGGCGACGCACCTCACCTAATTATCAGAGGCAAGCTCTGATTGGGGAATATCTTGTACAACGTAGATACTTCGTTTTAAAAAATACCACCCTCCCCCCCTGGGGTTAAAGACCCCCCGGGAGCCTATGTAAAACACAAATGATTCTGACTCAATGTCAATTCTGCCTTTGAATTCACATAATCCCAGCCAAACCAGTATCGTTTCCCCCCGCCATCCTCTTGCAAAAATACTATGCGCGCACACTTGTTTATAAACTTTTTTATGACGAATCATAAGTTTTTCCCTTGCAAAAAACGGGACGAAATGCACACGCGCGCGTCGTCGCGCGCGCATGCCGAAATCCTTCAAAAACCTTCGGTTTCGGAAGGATTTCAAAATGGAGTTCCCAAAAAACACACAAGAATAATGGGTTTCGCATTACTGATTTTCTAAAGCAGTTTACGCGCGCGCTCTTGCGAAATCTCAAGAAAACCATAGGTTTCCCAATGTTTTCACAACGTGCTACCAAACGGGCTTCGCGCGCGCGCATATCGAAATCTTTCGAACGCCCTTGCGCGCGTGCCGTCGCGAGAATCCTTTGCAGAAAATGGGACGAAGTGCACACGCGCGCTTCGTCGCACGCGCATGCCGAAATCCTTCGAAAATCCTCGGTTTCGGACGGATTTCAAAATCGAGTGTCCAAACAACAGACAGAAACACAGGGTTTCACAACACCGATTTTCAACAAAAGCGTGCGCGCGCGCTCTTGCGTCGTCGTCGTCGTCGTAGTTCTCGCTCCTCTCTCGTCGTCGTCGTCGTCGCCGTCGTCGTCCTCTGTCTTTCCTCGTCGTCGTCGTTTTGGCGTCGTCGTCGTTTCTGTCGTCGTTGTCGCCGTGGTCGTCCTTCCTCCCTCGTCGTCTTCGTCGGCGTTTCGTCGTCCCTCCTATTCCGTCGCCGTCTTCGTCGTCTTCGTCGTCGTCGTCGTTGTCGTCGTCTTCCCTTCTCCCTCGTCGTTGTCGTCGTCGTTGTCGCCGTCCTCCCTCCTTCTTCGTCGTTCGCGTCGTCGTCGTCCTCCCTCCTCCCTCGTCGTTGTCGTCGTTGCCGCCGTCGTCGTCCTCCCTCCTCCCTCGTCGTCGTCGTCGTCGTCGTCTTCGTTGGCGACGTCGTCGTCGTCGTCGTCTTCGTCGTCTTCGTCGTCGTCGTCCTTGTTGTCGTCGTCTTCCCTCCTTCCTCGTCGTTGTCGTCGTTGTTGTCGCCGCCTCTCTCCTTCTTCGTCGTTCGCGTCGTCGCCGTCCTCCCTCGTCGTTGTCGTCGTTGCCGCCGTCGTCGTCCTCCCTCCTCCCTCGTCGTTGTCGTCGTCTTCGTTGGCGACGTCGTCGTCGTCGTCGTCGTCGTCGTCGTCTTCGTCGTCGTCGTCGTCGTAGTCGTTGTCGGCGTCGTTGTCGTCGTCGTTGTCGTCGTCGTCGTCGTTGTCGGCGGCGTCGTCGTCGTCGTTGTCGTCGTCGTCGGCGTTGTCATCGACGTCGTTGTCGTCGTCGTCGTCGGTGTCGTCGTCGTCGTCGTCGTCGTCGTCGTCGTCGTCGTCGTCGTATTCGTCGTCGTCGAAGTCGTTGCAGACGTCGTCGGTGTCGTCGTAGTCGTTGTCGGCGGCCTCGTCGTCGTCGTCGTTGTCGCTGTCGTCGTCGGCGTCGTCGTCGTTGCCAAGTGCCATTTGGTATCCATCGTCACGGTCTTAAGAGGTCTTGCGACCAAGTTGCGGGTGGGAGGGTGGGATGTTTGCACGAGCAGTGGAGAGGACGGCTTCAAGTTGAGCAAGTGCTTGGTTGCACAACATAGACTGCAACAAATATATTGCACAACGCAGGTGTACCACATTGATTGCACAACACATGTTGCAATACATAGATTGCACAACCTTGGTTACACTACATCTATCGCACACAATAGTTTGCACAGCATTTGCTGCACTACTGCACAACGTGTGTTGTATCGCATATATTGCTTCGCGTACATTGCGCAACATAGCTTGGACCACATAGATTGCACCTGGTCAGTTGCAAGACATTTGTTGCACAACATACATTACCATTGCATATATTGCGCAGCAGTCGGCGCGATATCGATTGCACAACATCGATTGCACACAGCATACGGCGCAACATATATTCCACAACATAAAGTGCGCACGACATATTGTACTTTTTGTATATTGCACCGCATAGTTTGCACAACATACATCGCATAAGTATCGTATATGGCTTGAGTCACACTGTTTGTGATCCACTCTGGCTAACTCATATTTGGGACGTTGCCTCGAGAGTTTCCGTCAGTTTTCCCAGGTCCTGATTTTCATCCTCAGTATTCTTTGGGTCGACCCAGGGCCCGAAACCTTGGCTGTTTTTGGCGCCTATTTCAGGCCTGCGGAGTCTCCCCCATAGGGCGCACTGTTGCGAACAGCCGCCTTAAGCAGAGGCCCTGAACCCCCCCCCCATCCGCCCGATGTCGAAACGCTGAATCAGCAAACGTTCACTTTGAGCCACACTTTTCGTCTCGATTCTTTTGGTGTTGTTGTGCATCCTGACTCGGTCGATCGGTTCGATTTCGACTCCGTGCTGATTCAGTCCGACTCGATGCATGCCCCGATCCGATCCGATTTGCCGTTTGGAGGCTCACTGATCCTTCTCCGATTCGATACTCTCGGGTCTTCAGTCATCTCGACGTTTTCCCCAGATGTGTTTTTGCAACCCAGTGCTGTTTCAACGGTGCCACAGGGGCCAAGAGATGGCCTCCATACGCAGAAAGTCACGAGAGAGCATTGAATTATGTATGTATGTATGTACGTACGTACGTGCGTACGTACGTACGTACGCATCTACGCATGCATGTATGTATGTATGCATGCATGTATGTATGCATGTGTGTATGTGTGTATGTATGCATGTGTGTATGTATGTATGTATGTATGTATGTATGTATGTATGTATGTATGTATGCATGCAGGCAGGCAGGCAGGCAGGCAGGCAGGCAGGCAGGCAGGCAGGCAGGCAGGCAGGCAGGCAGGCAGGCAGGCAGGCAGGCAGGCAGGTAGGTAGGTAGGTAGGTCGGTAGGTATGCATGTACGTACGTACGTACGTATGTATGTATGTATGTATGTATGCATCTACGCATGCATGCATGCATGCATGTATGTCTGTATGTATGTCTTCGAGTTTTCGCGCGATCTGGGTCTCCTGACGCCCCCCTGGGATCCATGTGGGCCAGCTTTTCTAGCCCCGGGTAGATTTCTGGCGGCACCCAGGGCTCGAAGCCGGCCCCCACAGGGCGAAGATTGCGACAAGCATGTTTTTGAGCCCCGACCTTCGATCCTCGATCCTCGAATCTCGTTTTTGGAGGTCTGGGGCGAGGGAGTGCCCTGCCGCCGCATCCAGACGCTTCCCGCTGGGAGCGCCCATGCTGCGCCTCCTCCTCCTCCTCCTCCTCTTCCCCCTCCCCTCCCTCCCTCCCTCGCTTTCTTCCGCCTCCCCCTCCTCCTCTCCTCTTTCTCCTCTTCCTCCTTCTCTGTCTCCTCCTCCTCCTCCTCCTCCTCCTCCTCCGTCTCCTCCCCTTTCGCCTCCTTCATCTTCTCCGCCCCCGACGGCGACGACGACGCTTTTGATCCCCGAAACCTCGAAACCTCGACCTCGAGGATCCTGATCCGACTCCCGACCTCCAAACACCGACCGCCGACCCTCGGAGCCCGGCTTCTGACCTTGCCCTACCGCCGCACCGAACGACGGCGACTGCGGCGACGACGGCGACGACAACGACGGCGGCGACGAGAGGGGAAGGGGGTAGGCAGGGGATGGAGGGTGCGGAAGGGGAGGGAAGCGGGACGATGATGATGATGATGATGATGATGATGATGATGATGATGATGGTGGTGGTGGTGATGATGATGATGATGATGGTGATTATGATGCTGCAGCTGCTGATATGGGACTGATGATGATGGTGGTGGTGGTGATGATAATTATGATGACGACGACGAAGCTGATGATCATGATGGTAGTAATGATGATGACGACGATGATCATGATGACGATGATGATCATGATGGTGATGATGCCGCTGCTGCTGCTGATGATGAGGCTGATGATGATGGACGATGATGGTGATTACTATGATAATGACGATGCTGATTATGAAGATGATGATGCTGATGCTGATGCTGATGCTGATGATGATGCTGATGATGATTATGACTATGATGATCCTGTTGCTGATGATGACGACGATGCTGATGCTGATGATGCTGAAGATGATGCTTTTGTTGACGATGATGGGGATGAGGATTATGATGATGAAGATGATTGTGGCGACGACGATGATGATGATGTTGATGATGCTGGTGATGCTGTTGTTGATGATGACGGCGATGGTGATGACGACGATGAGGATGATGATGAAGCTGCTGATGATGATGCTGCCGATGATGATGCTGCTGATGCTGATGATGCTGACGCTGATGTTATTGTTGATGATCTTGATTATGATTATTATGATAATGCTGCTGATGATGATGCTGCCGATGCTGATTATGATGATGATGCTGATGATGATGATGATGATGATGATGATGGTGACCATGATGATGCTGCTGCTGCTGATGCTGATTATGCTGATGATGATGATGACGATGACGATGCTGATGATGATGATGATGATGATGATGATGATGCTGATCCTGATCCTGATGATGATGATAATGATGATGATGATGATGATGATGATGATGATGATGATGATGATGATGCTGATGCTGATGCTGATGCTGATGCTGCTGCTGCTGCTGATGATGATGATGATGATGATGATGATGATGATGATGATGGTGATGGTGATGGTGATGGTGATGGTGATGGTGATAAGGATGATGAGGCGATGATGACGATGCTGACGAGGAGGAGGAGGAGAAGGAGGAGGATGAGGAGGAGGAGAGGAGGAGGAGGATGAGGATGATGATGATGATGAGGAGGAGCAGCAGCAGCAGGAGGAAGCAAAAGGACTATCATGGGGAGCAGGAGGAGGAGGAGGAAAGAAGGAGCAACAGCAGCAGGAGGAGGAGGACGAGGAGGATCAGGAGGAGGAGGCGGAGGAGGTGGAGGATGGGGCGCCAGCTCCTTCGTGGGACTACCAGGCCGATTGGATGCGGCGGCGGCGACGACGACGACGGCGACGACGACGACGACGACGACGACGACGACGACGACGACGACTGCGGCGACGACGGTGACCGCGACGGCGACGACGGCGGCGACGACGGCGACGACGACGACGATGGCGACGGCGGCGACGGCGACGGCGTCGACGGCGGCGACGGCGGCGGCGGCGACGGCGACGGCGGTGGCGGCGGCGGCGACGGCGGCGACGGCCCTGCTGCCGCATCGGACGCTGCCTGGCCACACCCCTCGGAGGCGCCGCCGGGAGCGCCGATGCTGCGCCTGGGCCGGTTGGCCGCCCACGTGCTGCGGCCCGCGCCGGCGGCGGGCGGCCGTTTCGACGGCCAGGTCCTGTTCCCCACTCCTTCTCCTTTCTCCCCTCCTTCTCCTTGTGCCTCCTCTTGCCTCCTCCTGCCTCCTCCTCTCTTCTTCTCCTTTCTCGTCCTCCTCCTCCTCCTCTCTCCTCGTCTGTGCCTTGAGATTTTTCACCATTCAAGATCCTGAATCCAGACATCTGCAACAGTTGCGCTCATGGAAGGGGTTGGTCTTCAGAATAGGGCTCTCGCCTCAGTTCGTGCGGCACGCACTCGTCTTAAAAGCTTGCAGCGTTTTTAAGGATAGAGGGGGTGTCGTTTTCACAGTGGGGCTCACGCATCAGCGCCGCGCGAATTGTTTCATAAACTTGCAACCGCTTCAAGGAGAGGGAGCGGTTCCTGTCCAAAATGGGACTTTCGCCTGAACTTCCGCACATTTGTCTTTAGACTGCAGCAGTTTCAAGGATTGAGGGTGGCTCCTTTTCAAAATGGGGCTCACACCTTAGCGCCGCGCACACTGGACTTTCGTTTGAGACTCCTACATGAAGACCAGAAGTTGCATTTTGTTGAACAGCTGCAGGGATTGAGGGCGCTGGCTTGTTTTCAAATCGGGGTCCTCGCTTGAGATGTCCTCGAAACTTAAGACAAATTTGTGCAGCAATGACGTCGGCCTGAGTGGTCTCGATTCCACCCACCAGGGCAAGTCATTCGTTGCGGGTTGTTTTCGGGTCCTGGGGGCCCCGCAGCGGACATAGTCTGGGCCTGAGTGACGGCGAAGAGCGAGGGGAGGAGGATGCGGAAGCCAGACAGGACTGGAGAGGTGTTATTCCCAATGAGTGACGCGAGGTCACGAAGAGAATCGCTGTTCGCGGTTCGCGCGGCGCGATGAGCAACGGTAGGTGACTTAGTTCTGACAGGGCGAAAGAGAAGGAGTAGGGGAAGGGGAATGTTCATGGGCACAATTATGACGACGATGATGTTGGTGGTGATGATGAGGATGATGATAAGGAATGGGGGCGGGGTTGGGGGTAGACAATGATGACGGCGACGGTGATGATGGTGACGACGCAACGACAACGACGACGGCGACGGGGAGGACGAGAAGGAGGGGGAGGAGGAGTGGGAGGAGGAGGATTATGCTGATGGTGGTGGTGGTGATGAAGATGTTGATATTGATGATGATGATGCTGATGGCGGTGATGATAATGACGATGATGATGACGATTGTGATGATGATGGTGACGATGATGCTGGTGCTGATGCTGATGCTGCTGATGATGAGGATGGTGATGCTGATTCTGATTATGATACTGCTGCTGATGATAATAAGAATAATGATAATGATAATGATGATGATGATGATGATGATGATGATGATGATGATGATGATGATGATGATGATGATGATGATGATGATGATGATGATGATGAACATGATAATGTTGACAACGGCGATCATAGTTCGCCAATCAGACCTTGCCTCCGTAGGGGTCCTAGCAGATTCTTCTGGTTAGGTGAGGTTTGGCGCCGATTTCGGCGGCACGCCCGGGTGCCCAGGTGCCCGGGTGCCCGGGTGCCCGGGTGCCCGGTTGCCCGGGTGCCTCGGTGCCTGGGTGCCCGGGTGCCCGGGTGCCCAGGTGCCTGGGTGGGGTGCCCTATAGCCTGATAGCCTTATAGCCTTATAGCCTTATAGCCCTATAGCCCTATAGCCCTACAGCCCTATAGCCCTATAGCCCTATAGCCCTATAGCCCTATAGCGCTATAGTCCTAATAGCCCTACAGCCCTATAACCCTAATAGCCCTATAGCCCTATAGCCCTATAGCCCTCTTCCCTTATAGCCTTACACCCTAATAGCCCTATCTCCCAATAACCCTATCGCCCCATAGCCCTACAGCCAGATAGCCCTATAGCACTATAGCCCTATAGCCCTATAGAAGTATAGCAGTATAGCCCTATAGCCCCAGAGCCTCATAGTCCTATAGCCCTATAGCCCTATAGCCCCATAGCCCTATAGCCCTAAAGATATTCTGATTTGTGCTTTTCTCCGGTATCATGGTGGTCTGGTGATGATGCTGCCGATGATGCTGCTGCTGCTGATGATGCCGACGACGACGAAGATGACGATGCTGATGATGATCATGATGTTGATGATGTTGATGATGGTGACCATGATGATGACGATGATGATGATGAGGATGATGACGTTGATGATGATGATGATGATGATGATGATGATGATGATGATGATGATGCTGATGATGATGATGATGATGCTGCTGCTGCTGCTGCTGATGATGATGATGATGATGATGATGATGATGATGATGATGATGATGATGATGATGATGATGATGATGATGATGATGTGAAGGAAGAGGTTCGGTGGAGGAGGGTCGTGATGATAATGAGGTCGAGGAGGAAGAGTAGGAGGTGAGAGATTGGACAGTGCTTCGAAAGGGGAGAAGGAGGAGGAAAAGGAGGAGGAGAGAAGGATGAGGGGGATATGCAGGAGTGTTGCGACGATTCGGAGGGGAAACTGGAGGAGGAGGGGAAGAGGAGGGAGTACGAGGACCAAAGTAAACCCAGGCCCGCGCCAGTCAGGTTTGCGTGGTCACGGGTGCCGCGCGCGGCATCGGCCTCGCCATTGCGCTGCGGCTGGCCAAGGATCCTTCGGGTCGAGGGGGGATGAGGGAAGAGAAAGGAGGGAGGAGAAGCGAGGAAAGGAGGAGGGGAAGGGCGAAGGAGGAAGCAGTGAGGGATGAGGATAGAGGAAGGAGAGATGGAGGAAGGTGAGAGGGGAAAGCAGGACGGATAAGGGAGGAGGAGGAGGAGGAGGAGGAGGAGGAGGAGGAGGAGGAGGAGGAGGAGGAGGAGAAGGAGGAGGAGGAGGAAAAGGATCGAGGATTGACAGCGTTGCTTTTGTATCATTGTGGTTTTGGGCCTCCAGAGATTTCTGGGGGGGAGGAGGAGGCGGAGGAGGAGGGGGGACGGGTCAAGAGCAGGAGTTGGCTCACGCCATTTTGGCTCAAGCCAAGACTTGAGCCAGGGCGGCCCGCCCCTTCTCTCTCTCACTCTCTTGCCCCTCTTCCGATCCGACTCAAACGGCATGGACGCGAGCGCCGCGGGCGCTGCTGGCGCTGCCCCGAACCTGGCCAGGGCCCCTGGCGGCACGGCGCAGGGGCGCGCCTCGCGCTGCCAGCGACACGGGCGCAGCCCTTCCCGGGGCGGGCGCTGTGGGCGCCACTGGCGCGACCCCGCCCGTGTATGAGTCGTATGAGTCGGTGGCGGCTCGCCGCCGGCATCAGCGGCGAGCCCTCGAGCGAGGCCGCGCCGCGCCTCGGCTGGCTGCGCCCGGCTCGTGCCAGCCTTCGTGGCATCGAGCCCGATGGCGAGCCCGAGGTCAGACAAGGCACCGAGGTGGTTCACTGCTTCACTACCGACTCGATGCCGATGAGGAGCTTGATGATGACAGCGTGTGGAAGGCCGATGCTGAGGAATTCGACGCGTTGAATGCGTGGTGGCAGGACTTGCTGCAACCGCTGGGCCACGCAGATTCACTAGCGCAGGCGGTGGTGATGAGAGTGGGCATCAACTTGGCTTTCAGCACCCCTGAGGGTAATGCCACCAACCAGCCCACCATCGGGGCTGCCGACGTCCACGGCAACAGGACGACTACCCCGACGAGGACGGCATCCACTGGCGGCAGCAGGAGCTGCGGCAGCAGGACGACAACCTCGATTGGGACGGCACACGCGAGCCGGTACAGTGGCCGCAGCAGCAGGATGTTCCCCTCGGAGGGGACGGCACGCACAAGCAGGAGCAGAAGTTGCCACAGCAGGTGAGCAGCCTAATGGAGTTCTTTCCGCAGCAGGTGCCCCAGGAGGCGCTGCCTCCTGCTGACGACGTCGCCGCCGTGTCCGAGTCCCCCGCTGCCGACTCACTGCGCCATGAATCGGGCGAGGCGGCGGAGGCCATCCGCGCGGGTGACTGATGCCAGACATCGCCGCGCACGCGCACGGCGTGCTTGGAGGCGCTGGCGCTCCTGCGGACGCTGGCGGCTGTCCCTGGCGCGGACGTAGAGGAAGTCCTGAGCCTTCTGGACACCAGTGCGCAGGTGGTCACGCAACAGGGCGTGGCCCGCAGGGACCGCGATCCTGTGCGCCGAGGTGTCGGCCTGACGCGTGCTGCAGGGCTCCTTCGTGAGGGCCTGGCTGGGTCTTCGTGCTCATGGCTGGGAGACTCCACTGGGCCACTGGGAGCGGACGGTGAGGCGCGCGCGCGAGGGCGAGACCGCACAGGGCGCCGTTGGGGGTGCGCCGTCCAGCCGAGGTGGGACCGCCGCCCGTTGGCCGCGCTTGGTGCGGGTACCGCGCCCATGCCGCGCACGTCTCGTTCGCCGCCGTAGTTCTCATCCAGTCTTTCTCCACGTCTACCGCTTTCTTCGCTACTCCGTTTTCCTGCTCCGCGTCTGCTTCATCATCTTGTATTTCGTTTTCTTCTACTTCGACGTCTTCTTATGGCAGGGCTGCATGGCCCTCTTCGCTCGGGCTGCGATGGTTCTCGGTGCGTTCTCTTCGGGCTGAGTTGGAAGTCCTTGCTCCTGTATTCGGGGACGCTCTGCATCTTCGTCAATGAATGGGTCGGTGAACTTGCTCGGGTGTGTGCTATCTGTTATCTAGTCCCTACGGGACCACTCGCATGTAGCAGCTGCTGGACACAGGGGGCACTGACTTTGGCGAATTGATCGGTGACCTCTCGTGTTGGATTCCTGTGGTGGCTCTCGCGCCTGCAGCCTTCAACTTTTTCGTCAACACCCTTCGCTTCAGGTTCAGTACTCCCCGCGGTATGAGGATGTCCGCCGTCAGGGCTGTAGTCTGGATCCGCTTCGATTTTCCTCTCTTATCGTCTGCCTCGTTTCGTCTTGTCTCTTCGGTCCGTAGCCTACTCTCTCTTTTCCTTCCTCCCGCTTTGTCGTTTCTGTGCGTTGGGGTCGTCGTTGCTTCCCCCTCGGCCTCGTCTTCCTCCCCTTTCCCCTCGTTCCCTCCTCGTCCTCTGGGCGGCCCCGAAGCTACAGAGATATCGCCCACTGTTTAGGGAAATCTTGCACAGCGCACAGGCCGCATGTGGGTGGAGGGAAGAGCGTTCGAATCTGGCCAGGGGAAAGATGAGTTCCAGGAGGAGGAGAAGCAGGAGGAGGAGGAGGAGGAGGGGGAGGAGGAGGAGGAGGAGGAGGAGGAGGGGGAGGAAAAGGAGACGTATCTTGGAACGAACGTCGATGTTTTCGGAACTCTTTGGCAGCTTAGGGTCTCCGGGGTCTTCCCTAGGGAGGGTGAGGAGAAAGAGGAAGGGGAGGGGGACGAGGGGGAGGAGGAGGAGGAGGAGGAGGAGCAGGAGCAGGAGGGAAGGAGGAGGAGGAGGAGGAGGAGGAGGAGGAGGAAGAGGGGAAGGATGAGGGTGATGGTGAGGGTGATTGTGCGGATGAGGATGAGGATGAGGATGAGGATGATGACGATGCTGCTGATGATGATGCTGATGATGATGATGATGATGATGATAATGCTGCTGCTGATTATGATGATGGCGATGCTGATGCTGATGATGATGCTGCTGATGATGATGATGATGATGGTGATGCTGATGATGCTGCTGATGATGCTGCTGCTGATGATGATGATGATGATTAGGATGATGCTGCTGCTTGTGATGATCATCCTGATACTGCTGCTGATGATTATACTATTGATTATGCTGATGATGCTGATTTTGCTGATGATGATACTGTTGACGACGATCATGAAGATATGTATTATGATGCTGATAATGATGCTATTGCTGAGGATGATGATGAGGATGATGATGCAGATGATGATGATGATGATGATGATGATGATGATGATGATGATGATGGCGATGATGATGCTGGTGCTGATGCTGATGCTGATGCTGATGATGCTGCTGCTGCTGATGATGATCATCATGACGATCGTGATGTTGATGATGTTGATGATGATGCTGGTGATGCTGCTGATGATGATGCTGATGATGATGTTGATGATGATGCTGTTGATGATGATGCTGATGCTGATGCTGATGATGATGCTGCCGATGATGATGATGATGATGATGATGATGATGGTGATGATGATGATGATGATGGTGGTGGTGGTGGTGATGATGATGATGATGATGCTGATGCTGATGCTGATGAAGATGATGATGATTATGATGATGATTAGGAGGAGGAGGAATATGAGGAAGAGGATGCGGAAGAAGAGGAGGAGGAGGAGGCGGAGGTGGACCGTTTCTCACCCCACTCCGCAGGAGGGCGCAAAGGCTGTGTGCATTTTCGACCTGGGCGACGGGTCGGACGCCATCGCCGCGCTCAAGACAGCCGCGCCTGCGATCGAGGCGGCCTTCGTGAGCATGGGGCTCGCCTTTGAGCTCCTCCCCCCTCCCCAGAGATCCGACGCTAGGGACGTGGTCCAGACCTCCGGGGCCAACGCGTCGAAACAGTTGGAGCAGTCGGATGTCTGGGTCCATCCCCCCTGTCCCCGTCCCCCCTCACCTCTGAGCTCCTGCCCCCCTCTGTCTCCTCCCCCTCCTCCCTCCCCTGACCTCCCAGCGGCGCGGCGAAATAGCTGCGGCGCGTGCGCCACTTTTTCTCGATCCCGGTCCCGGGGGGGCTCGTTTTGGGCCCTGCGAGCAGCCAAAGACTCGGTATTGATCCTGCATTGGGGCGGTTCGGCGCGCAGACCGCACCAATGGATTCATCAATCGCATCTCCTTGAAATGTTGGTACGTGGATCACTTCAGACGTGCAGGTTGTCTTCGGCCGATAGTTGCGCCTAAAGGGTGCAACAAAGCGTCCCTTCCGCGATGAGAGAAGCCAGCGCCAGGGAATGGGCCAACGCTCCAGGGGTCCGCGAGACAAATGATGGCGCCAGAGGCCTGGGTGGGTCCTCTGCGGGCACCTGAGCTCCTTCAGATCACCGATCTGGCCCCTGGGCGTGACCACGGCGGCCTGGGAAGGTCACGATTGCTGAGCTGAAGTAGTTCGATCGGTGCGCTGGCATACTGAAGTCTATCTGTTCAGCAGTCCTTGTCTCCCCCTGTGAGGCTTCTCAGGGGCCAGATCGCTAGTTTGAAGCAACATCGTGTCTGTATCCTGCACATCCAATCGCGGGCGGCAAAGAGGGGGGTGATGACTAGGGGGGGGGGGGTGGATAGCATGGCGGGGGCCATGATATTTCCCCAGATTTCATGGCGCCTCTTCTTATTTCATTACGTCCCGGGCCCCCCCCGCTAGGCCGCGCACATGCCGCCGGCCATGATTTTTCCCCCCCCCCCCCCCCCCCCCCTCTTGGACACCCCCCTCCTGGCCGCTCCCGATCCAAGGCGGTCTGCATGAACGTGGAGCTCACCTCCGAGTCAGCCGTCTCGGGCGCCGTGGCAGAGGTATTGAGGTCCTTCGGCAGGGTGGACGTGCTTGTCTGTGCCGCGGGCGTCACCGGGAAAACCAACGTGAAGACCCACGAGGCAAGACGCTCCAGAAAGGGCATCGTCTTCGATCTCCTCGCCCTCTAGGCTCGTCTGCTGCCTCCCCGTCGTCGCCACGGCTGAACTCAGCTCGAACAACTGACCAGGACGGAGCCTGGAAGGTGCAAAGGGGACCCGTTTTGAGCGGATTCGGGGTCTGGTGATGGCGCGAGAGTGGCGGCCTTCAGACAAGGCCAGGGGGCCTCTCAGAAGCCCTCCTTCGACTACACGCAGGAGTGACCCTTCGCCGGAGTGACCTCCAGTGTGGGCCTACTTGGGCCCCCAGCGGCCTTTGGGCATGGATCTGGCCAACTCGCGCCCCCTGAGCCGCGCACCAAAGGTCACTCTTGCCTAGTGCGGCCGACTCCTGCCCCCGAGGGAGCCTTCTCAGAAGCCTCGGGGGCCCTCTGGTGCTGTCAGGGACTTCGGCTTGGCGTGCCGCGCGGCCAGTTCTGGCCCACCATGCTTCCGCGCGGCATGCTATCCATGTCCCAGTCCCCAGGCGTCAACGTCCCGAGCCTGTCCCGACCTCCCGCCCCGCGCAGCGCAGCGACACGCTGTCCACTCGCAGGCCATAGCGTGTCGCTGGGGCCGCCGCGACACGCTGAGCAAACGTGCCCGACCGTAAGCCCCATGCCTTCTCGGAAGGCCGTTGCCCCCGCCCCACCCCCGTCCTCGCACCGCCAGAGGGGCCTCGCCTTCGAGGGGTCGAGAAGTTGGCACCTCGCGCTCTGCGGAAGCCGGCGGGAGTGGGACGAGGCAGTGTTTGCCGGCGTGGGCCTGGCGGAGGGCGGCGGGAGCAAGAGTTGACCTCCCGAGCGAGCTCAGCTCCTGGGTACGGCAGGTTCGGGTCGTGTCGACGCGGCGGCGACCCCAGCGCGGGCGTTCGAGGTTGAACGCCGCCTGTGGCCAGGAATGGGCCGATATCGGGCGATCTGCGCTGTCGGGAAGCCGCGATCGCTCAAGGTCGAGCGATCCATCCACAGGGTGTCAGAAATCTACGCCTGAGTCGGCACGACACGAACCCGCCGTTCCGAGGGTTTCTGGAGTCAGCCAGGTGGACACGGCTGACTTCAGTAAGGTGTTCGACATCAATGTCAAGGCGCTGTTCCTGTGTGCCAAGGCGGTGCTGCCGTCCATGCTGGCGTCAGGGTACGGCCGCATCGTGAACATCGCTTCCATTTCCGGAAAGGAAGGCAACGCTGGCATGCTCGCTTACTCCGCCTCTAAGGCAGCAGTGATCGGTCTCACCAAGGTTATCGGCAAGGATCGGACGGGGCCAGGACGAAGATAAATCCGTTCCAGAGCATTCCTGAACGCTCTGAGAAGGCCGCGGCGCCCGAGACGTCTTCCAGAGCCGCCAGCTCTCGGAGATTCTCGTTTTATCCTCACCCGATTTGATCATCGTCCTGACTTCGTCTCGAAGGACTACGTCAACATGGGCAAGGACATCACCGTCAACTGCGTTGCACCCGCGGTGGTGCGGACGGCCATGGTGGACGCGATGCCGCCGGAGCAGGCGCTCCACCCCGTCGCTCTCCTTCCCCCTCGCCCTCCTCGCCCACGCGCTTCCCCCCTTCGCCCTCGCCCTCCCTCGCCCTTCACCCTCGCCCTCGCCCTCCCTCCCTCGCCCTCCCTGGCTCTCTCCTCCTCGCTCTCGCCCTCGCCCCGCCCCCCTCCCCTCGCCCTTTGCCTTCCTCGCCGCCGCCCTCCCCCCTTCCTCCCCATGGATCATGTCGATCCGATCGAGCGATATCGGCTGGCCTGATCCGATTCGGTTCTGGCATCACGACGATCCGATGCGGCCCGATGCTCGCATGGCGCTGTTGTGCACCCTTTCGCGGCCGATCATATTCGGTTTCGACTCCGTGCCGATGCAGGCAGACCCGACGCACATTCCGATCCGATCCGATCTCCTGATTCGATGCTGGCTGATCCTTCCCCTCCCCCTTCTCCCCTCCTCTGGTCTCCCATGCTCCTGCCCCTCTTGGTAAGGCTTCGGGTTGCAGACAGACAGCCATGCCAGGTAGTCGTGGCTGGCGTTAACAGGCCCCCCGACTTGTCCGGGGCGGCCTCAACATCTCAACCCTGCGGCGCGGAGCGCCCCAGGGGCGCCGCCGAAGGCAGCGCCAGGGTGTTGAGACCGCCCCAGACTGCTCGGGATGCATGTTGATGCCAGCTGGGACTGCCTGGGGGGAGCTGTCTGTGCACAACCCGAAGCCTTACCAGCCCCTCCTCCTCCTCCTTCTCCTCCTCCTCCTGCTCCTCCTACCTCCTCCCTCCTCCTCCTCCTCCTTCTCCCCCTCTTCCTCTTTCTCCTCCTCCTCCTCCTCCTCCTCCTCCTTCTCCTCCTCCTCCTCCTCCTCCTCCTCCTCCTCCTCCTCCTAGGTGAAGTACATGACCGACAAGATCCCGATGAGCCGCACGGGGTCCGTGGACGAGGTGGCCGCCACGGTCTGCTTCGCCGCCTCCCCGGAGTGCTCCTTCACGACGGGCTTCTGCTTCGACGCCTCCGGGGGCCGCACGGTGTACTGAGCCTGCGGCCGGCGGGCACGGCCTGTCCGATCTCCGCGAGGTGCTCGTGCCATCGCCGATTGCTGGACACGCCAAGTGCCGTGTCCAGCCCAGCAGTAGCATCCGCCTGCGCTCTCTCCATCTCTCCGTCTCCTTCTCTCCCTCGCTCTCCCCTCTTTTCTCCTCTGCCCCTCCTCCACCCCATCCTTTCCACAAAAGCACAATCTGAATACTACTGTCCTCTCTCCCCCGAAGACCCCGAGGTCGTAGCCTGCCCCCCTCTGCACATGTTTCATTTTGCGTTTTCTCCACAGGTGATCGATCATATGAGCTTTTCCAATTCGAGCGTTTTCGGTGTTTCCCGACTGGCGCTCCCGCTTCAGCGTTGGCTCCATTTTCTGGCTCTCAGTCCTTCGACATCCTACTCCCGCTGCACCGCTGGCCTCATTTCTTTGCTGCGGATCTTCCAAATCGTGTTCCCGCTACAGCGTTGGCTCTCATCATACGCTTCCGCTCTTTCCGAACTGTTCATTTACATTTTTCGTCTTGCGTCATGTCAGGTTTCCCTCTGAGCATGTTACGCTCTGCCGCGCTCTTCTGCGCCGTGATACGCCATGCACTGCCATGCATCTCGGACCCTCTCGGGATCGTTGCCCTGCTTGATATCCGACTGTGCGAATCTACAGAGGAGATCTACGCCATGGTAAGGGATAGGAGGGAGGGGTAGGACATCAGAAAAGACGCTTGCGCACCTAGCTTGCCCCCCCCCCGGTTCTCCCCTCTCCGCTTCTTCCCCCGTTCCGTCGCGTGCATCCCGTCCCGTGCACTCCGCCCCATACAGTGTTCATGGGAGCCGTATTTCCTGTCGCTCACCTTGTCCTGCTTCAATTCCTCCCGTCCCGCTTTGCCCCGCCTTCTCAGAGCTCACAGCACAGCCCATCTGCCAAAGGGCCTTCTCACCCTCGTCGTCGTCTTCCTCCTCCTCTCCCCCTCCTTCTCCTATTCCTCTTCCTCTTCCTTCTCCTCCTCCTCCTCCTCCTCCTCCTTGTCCTCCTCCTTCTCCTCCGCCTGCCTCTTGGCTGCGATCCACGTCCCCCTCCTTTTCCTCCTTCTCCTCCTCCTTGTCCTGTCTTATCCCATCGCTCAGTCGCTAGTTGCCCGAGGTGGACACCTTTCTGGCCATCGGTCGGAGTTTCGGAACGGACGAGGGCTGTGCTGTAGAACTCCGCTCCTTTTGCCACACGTGGTGGTGCCTTCGCAGTGGGTGGACGTGTCCGCACGAGACAACCTCCTCCTCGTCGTCAACTCTGTCCTCGTCCTGGTCTCTTATCATCCTCGTCCACGTCCTGGTCTCTGTCCTGGTCTTGATCCTCCTCGTCCTCGTCCTGGTCCCTGTCCTGGACCTGGTCTCAGTCCTGGCCCTGGTCCCGCTTCTCGTCCTGCTTCCGGCTCTTGTCCTGGTCCACGTCCTCAGTCATCGTCTTCGCTACTCTTCCCTCTTCCCGCCCTGATCCTATTGATCGTCCTCGTTCCCCTCGTCCTCATCCTGGTCCTGGTCCTTGTGCAATGCTGGTCCTTGTCTTGCTGGTGCTCCCTGGATACCTCGCTTCGTGCCTTCGACGAGAGATGACTGCGTTCCGCGGCCGCCAGGCCCCAAGAGCGCCGGTGCTCCCAAGGTGTCCCGCCTCGCGTTCTCGGGTGGGAATCGCTCGAAGCAGAGTACTTTTCCTCATTCTCTTTCCCCCTCTCCCCTTATCGTTTTCCTGCTCTTCTTACCGTGCTCTTCTTCCTCCTCCTCTGTGTTGTTATCCTCCTGCCTGACGGTCAGCCTCAACATCGGACTCCTCTTCCTCTCATGTCATCCGTCCTTAAGTTCCTCCTCTCATTCTTCTTTTCCTCTTCCACTTCCTCCTCCACCCCTTCCTCCCCCTGCCTCTCCTCCTCCCCTCCACCCCCTTGTCCGCCCAGGAGGACAAGAGCAACGAGCCTCCTCCTCCCCCTGCGGGAGGGGGAGCGGGAGGGATAGGGGAGAGGGGACGACGAGGGCTCTGCTTGGACGGGGCACGGCGGGGTGAAGGCGATTCTGCGGCAGGGGCGGCACTCATCGCGTACTTTTTTCTTGCTGGCAAGAGTGAACTGCTAGTCCGAGGAGGAGAGTTTCTGGGCTGGCTGCGGTCTGCCTTCCGAGCTGAAGCTCTGACAGCAGAGTTCAGTCTTGGCTTCCCGTTCCTTCTCCTGAGCAGTTGCGGGTAGAGATGTACGAGCCGCGTGCGACTTACATCGAACAGAGCAGAAAAGAGAGGCGGGACGAGGAGACAATCAGAAATTGCCCCTCCTCGCCGTAGCCGTCGCCCTCCCCTTATCCTCGCCATCGCCGCCCCCTGTCTCGCTCCTTCTACCCCCCCTCCCCATCTGCATCCGCCTGCTGAGCCTTATCCTCGTCGTCCTCCTCTTTCGTTTGTCCTCTTCTTCTTCTTCTTCTTGTTCTCCTTCTTGTGCTTCTGACTCTCAGTGTACACTTATGTTTGCTGCGATTCATATGTGTTCATATATATATATATATATACAAGACTGCATTGGCGCTTCGCGCCATGCACCTTGGTCCTTCGAATCGAGCATAAATGCCTGTTCGCCTCATCCATGTTGGCCTTGAAGTGCGGCAAGCTCATTTAGGATTGCGTTTGGAACTGAATTTTGAAGCGGCCCCTGCAACGTGGCGGCGAGAGAGCGGAGGCCCCGAAAGAATAGAACATCACAGGAAAACCTGAAGTGTCGAGCTGCGAACCGTGATCTGCGCCTTCCTCTCTCGAGTCTTGCCCTGCGAACCTCGAGCCTCAAACGTCGACGTGCGATCTTCTCGGGAAGTGCACCGAATCCCAAGTTCACAACGGATTTCCCGAATATTGTTGCGACGCACACATGTGTGCTGTCTTTCGTTACCGGGAATCGAGTCTAAGGCCAGCAGCAGGAGGTGTCAGGGGGAGGAAGTCTGTTTCCGCCCCAGCGCGCTTGCGTTCCGAATTAAATGGTCGGCCGTCAGGCGCCGCCAGCAGCAGCGGCCTCGTCGACCTCGTGCTCGTCGCCGGCTGCCACGTTCTCCCAGTCACTCCCGGCCTCTGCGTCCTCTTCTGCTGCAGCGCCCCCGAGCCGAGCCAGCAATTGCGACTCTTCGCAAAAGGCGAACTGCGCGCCGTAATCCGTGAGGGTGGCCTGCTCACAGAATGAGTACACCCGCCGCACCACGTCGTGGTTGAACTTAGCAAGAGTCGCGGCTTTGTGCTCCTGGAAAGCCTTCACGCGCGTGGCTCCAGCTTGCCGGATCAGGACGGTCCACAGCTGGATGGCGGCGGCGTTCTGGGCGTGAAGCACGGCAACCTTGCGAACCGGTCGTCCGCGTTTCCCGGTTGCCCACACCGTGGTGCCCAATCGCTGGGACACCACGCGGCGCGGCCCGCTGCCTGCGAGCACGACCGCGGGAGTTTTCTTGTGCCGCCCGTGATCCGGGCACCGCGACGAGGGCTGTCGAATGCGCAACGCATTCTTCACTCTGAAGCTTCTCCACCCAGGAGACGCCGCGAGCACCCCTTCCATCTCTTCGGCGGACGCCGCGAACAGGGCCGGTACCATGCCGCCTTTGTGGCCGAGCTCCGTGAGCGCGCTCAGGAAGCATCTTCTGTTGGCGGCAATTTTTCTGAGCTCTCGCGCGGCTTTCGCTGCGTGGAGCTTGGCGAGTCTATTCTTCTGTAGCTTCCAAGGATTGAAACTGTCGCCAATCAGGTCGGCTGGGTGCCCGGGTGTTGCTGGAAGACCACGTTGAGCTTTGCCGCCACTCCCTTGGCTCCGGCGATGGTGTTCACATGATCGGCAATAATGCGCAATGCGCAAGGGGAGTGCAGGAACTCGAGCAACAGCACCGTGCTATCTCGAGCGTGCTGCGGGCACTGGTTCAGTATGTGTGTCTGAGCCCGGCCCGTTTTGTCAGCGCACTCCAAACATACTTTCTCGCCCTCGATGCTCCTCACGTACAAAGGAGCCGTGCTGGTTGACCCCGTGTGGTTGTACGCGTTCCACTCGCTGGTGGGCACGTACGTGTCGCGCCACGTCGACAACGCCGGAAGGAGGGCCTCACATATGTGGGCGTGGACTCACATTGCGAACCACCCTGGCGTCATTGTCGCCCTGGGTGTTGCACAGGCCGCGCCCCCCGAAGGGAACCGAACGTGCATGTCGATAATTGTGGGGTGGAGGGGGGGGGCCCAGTTGAACGACACCAGGGTGGTTGAATGTAATGCCCACACGGGTCCTTGAGCTCCGCGGTAGTGAGAGTTTCCATGTGCACGTCCATGGCTGGCACCAGCTCCGCGCTGGGAGGCAGGGCGCGCCAGCTGCTTGGCAGATCTGCGGTGCGCAGCGTTTTCTTGAGCAGGCTGTCGCGAACTATCTGCCGAACGCAGCGAACGAGCCAGAACGAAACCCAACAAGAGTCCCTCATGGTCACCGCGACTTCACCCTTGAAGGCGCAATGGTGTTTGAGCCAAAATAACTGCGGAAATTGAAGCTGTCTTTTATATTGGGGGAAAGGTGCACATATGTGCATCATCACACGCACCTCCACGAATAAGTAGAGCTCAGAGGGGATGAATGCGTCCGTCATTGAGTTTTCCGGCCGTTTCGATAAAAAACATCCTCCCAAATATGCCAATCGAATGCAATCCTTTCGCAGATCTTGCGAGACAGGTCAAACACCACATAGTATGTATAAGTGTGAACATGACGCGTGTAAGAACACATTGCGAAGTCCATCTTGTGGACACCGATCGTCAGAGAATGTCGTTTCTGCGTGAACCATCTTCCAAAATGGAGCCCCGAGGTGTTCCCTGGTACTTTTTGGTAACCCAGACCTTCTTGCTCTGTGTCGAGGCCCCGCTTCAAAGCCTCCTAGGGCTTCCGGGGGGTCTCCTGGGGCGTTCTGTGGCCTTCTGGGCCGTTTTGGGTTTTCGGGCCCGTGGGGACCTTGGGCCCTGGGGTGTCGCAAAGCCTCCGGGGGGGTTCTGCGGCCTCAAGGAAGCTCCTTGGGCCTCCAGGGCCCCGTGGACGCGAAACTGGGATTCGGAGATTCTGGGCCCTCTTGGAGCTCTTTTGGATTGTCTTGGGGCCCTGTTGGGCCGTCCTCGGAACTGTGGGATTTGAGGGGCCTTCTGAAGCTTTCGGCCCTTTGGAAGTTCCATTGGCTTTTTTGGGCGACTTCCATGGCCGTGTGGCGTATCTCTTGGGAGCCTTTTGGGGGCCTGTGGGGATCGCGTGGTACGCCTCTCGGGCTTTTCTGGGAAGCTGGTGTGAAGCCTCTTGGGAGTCGATTTGAAGCCTCATGGGGTCTTTTTGGGGCTCCTGGGGGCCGATTGGAGCTTCTCGGAGCCTCGTGGGGGTGTGTCGGGGCGCCTCTTGGGGTTTTCTTAGGCCTTCTTGGGGCTCTCGTGGGCCGGAAAGCTAGATCTTGGGATGTTTGGTCGCCCGCTGGGGCCTTTTTTGAGGCTTTATCGGGGCCTTGTTGCCCTCTTGGGCGCTTCTTGGGTCGTCTCGGTGCCCGCTTGGGCCGTGTTGGGGCTGTGTAGGGGGCCTCTTGGACCGTGTTGCGGCGGTCTTGGGAGCCTCTGGGCCGTCTTGGAACGTCGGGAAGCCGAAAAGGCGAGAAAGCCAAAAACTTCGAAAAACACCATGGGGAATCAACAATTGTGGCCTCTTGGGGCCTCTTCGGAAGCGTCTTGGAAGGCCTTTTGGAGCGTCTTGTAGGCTCTGGGGCCGTTTTGTGAGCTTCCCGCTCGCCCACTGCAGAGGCTTCGCAAGGACATTAGGGACGTCCAGAGATGCAGAAGGCCGGCCAGGGGCGTCCAGGAGGCCCGGAAGGCTCGGGGGACCCCCTTGCCAGGCGTCCAATGGGCCCCAAAAGCGCCAGATTCCGGGGGTCCGATTTCCCGGGGGGGGGGGGGGTCCCACCCCCCCGGATTGTAAAAATATAGAAAAGGGAATATTCATGTGTTTACTTGCTTATTCATTTACTCTTATCATGATTGAGATTCTGATCCTTGTCCTTAATCGTAGTATTAGTTTTCGTATTGTTCCCCATATCCTAAGGATTGGGGTTCTTGTTATTACTCTGACGCCTCCCACTCCTCCTCCTCCTTCTTCTTCCCGCTCGCGCCTCCCTCCTCCCAATGATAATCACCAGATAAGACAAGACAAGATAATATACTACAAGATAAGATAAGATAGCACAAGATATGATAAGAAGATATTTCAAGATAATATAAGATAAGTTAAGCTCACACTCGCACTCTCTCATGATCACAAAACGCTGCCAGGGGCATCATTTGGGAGCCCCAAGGGGGGGCCGCCCTGGCTGTTCTCACGAGCCCGTTCGCGCCGATTTTGGTGGGACGTCTCAGCTAGAATTGCCGTTTGGCGCCCCCAACATGTATCTCTTGAGAGCCTCATGGTCACAAAACGCTGCCAGGGGCATCATTTGGGAGCCCCAAGGGGGAGCCACCCTGGCTGATCTCACGAGCCCGTTCGCGCCGATTTTGGTGGGACGTCTCAGCTAGAATTGCCGTTTGGCGCCCCCAACATGTATCTCTTGAGAGCCTCATGGTCACAAAACGCTGCCAGGGGCATCATTTGGGAGCCCCAAGGGGGAGCCACCCTGGCTGATCTCACGAGCCCGTTCGCGCCGATTTTGGTGGGACGCCTCAGCTAGAATTGCCGTTTGGCCTCCCCAACATGTATCTCTTGAGAGCCTCATGGTCACAAAACGCTGCCAGGGGCATCATTTGGGAGCCCCAAGGGGGAGCCACCCTGGCTGATCTCACGAGCCCGTTCGCGCCGATTTTGGTGGGACGTCTCAGCTAGAATTGCCGTTTGGCGCCCCAACATGTATCTCTTGAGAGCCTCATGGTCGCAAAACGCTGCCAGGGGCATCATTTGGGAGCCCCAAGGGGGAGCCACCCTGGCTGATCTCACGAGCCCGTTCGCGCCGATTTTGGTGGGACGTCTCAGCTAGAATTGCCGTTTGGCGCCCCCAACATGTATCTCTTGAGAGCCTCATGGTCACAAAACGCTGCCAGGGGCATCATTTGGGAGCCCCAAGGGGGAGCCACCCTGGCTGATCTCACGAGCCCGTTCGCGCCGATTTTGGTGGGACGTCTCAGCTAGAATTGCCGTTTGGCCTCCCCAACATGTATCTCTTGAGAGCCTCATGGTCACAAAACGCTGCCAGGGGCATCATTTGGGAGCCCCAAGGGGGAGCCACCCTGGCTGATCTCACGAGCCCGTTCGCGCCGATTTTGGTGGGACGTCTCAGCTAGAATTGCCGTTTGGCGCCCCCAACATGTATCTCTTGAGAGCCTCATGGTCGCAAAACGCTGCCAGGGGCATCATTTGGGAGCCCCAAGGGGGAGCCACCCTGGCTGATCTCACGAGCCCGTTCGCGCCGATTTTGGTGGGACGTCTCAGCTAGAATTGCCGTTTGGCGCCCCCAACATGTATCTCTTGAGAGCCTCATGGTCACAAAACGCTGCCAGGGGCATCATTTGGGAGCCCCAAGGGGGAGCCACCCTGGCTGATCTCACGAGCCCGTTCGCGCCGATTTTGGTGGGACGCCTCAGCTAGAATTGCCGTTTGGCCTCCCCAACATGTATCTCTTGAGAGCCTCATGGTCACAAAACGCTGCCAGGGGCATCATTTGGGAGCCCCAAGGGGGAGCCACCCTGGCTGATCTCACGAGCCCGTGACGAGAGAGAGAGAGAGAGAGAGAGAGAGAGATAGAGAGAGAGAGGGAGAGAGAGCAAAAGAGAGAGAGAGAGAGAGAGAGAGAGAGAGAAAGAGAGAGAGGAAGCGAGAGAGAGGGAGAGGAGAGAGAGAGAGAGAGAGGAGGGAGAGGAGAGAGAGAGAGAGAATGAGAGAGAGAGAGAGAAAGAGAGGAAGAGAGAGATAGAGAGGAGAAGATCCCGAGAAGAGCGCGAGAGATAGGAAAGAGAGAGAGAGGAGAGAGAGAGATGAGAGAGAGAGAGAGAGGCGACGAGAGAGAGAGAGAGAGAGACGAGAGAGAGAGGGGGAGGTGAGAGTAGAGACAGGGCGATAAGACAAGTATGTGTGAGGAGAAGAGTGAGAGAGAGAGAGAGCGGAGAGGAGAGGAGAGAGATGGCACGGCAAGAGAGAGAGAGAGAGAGAGAAGAGAGAGAGAGAAGAGAGAGAGAGGATGAGAGAGAGAGAGAGAGAGACGAGACGAGAGAGAGAGAGAGAGCGAGGGAGAGAGAGAGAGAGAGATAGAGATAGAGAGAGAGAGAGAGAGAGAGAGAGAGAGAGAGAGAGAGAGAGGAAGAGAGAGGAGAGAGAGGAGAGAGAGAGAGAGAGAGAGAGAGAGAAGAGAGAGAGGAGAGAGAGAGAGAGAGAGAGAGAGAGAGAGAGAGAGAGAGAGAGAGAGAGAGAGAGAGAGAGGAGAGAGAGAGAGAGAGAGAGAGAGAGAGAGAGAGAGAGAGAGAGAGAGAGAGATCGGACAAGTAGGCGGACCAGGGTCCGTCCGCGAGGCGCACTGCGGTGCGACAACTCGCATGCACTATTTGCGGCGGTGCAGCCTTTAGATACGAGGGCGGGCAACAAAAACCCCCTCCCCCGGCGCAGTGCGACAGACGCTACAGACGGCGGACAGACGATGATGATCTCACCTGTCAGACCGCGTGAGGAAAAGGCCCCAACAAGAAAGGCGACGTGCTGGCACGTGGCTAGGCGGCTTGGCGGACCGCCTGTTGGGCGCTTGGCCGCTAAGCGGCGCGCAGTGACGGGGCACCCCCCGCCCCCACGCCCTGACACCGTGGACGCGGAGCCACGCGTACACACGGGCAGGCAGAAAGGAGGAGATTAGCGCGGGGCACCGGGTGGAGCGCCGCGGAACGATGACAACATAGCTTGGATGTTGAGTGACGGCACGGCACCATCGGGCGAGGCCGTGAGCAGCTCGGCGAAGGCTCGCCCAGCACTGTGGAGGCGCTGGAGTAGAGGGCCTTGACGAGCTTGGGCGGCGGCGAGGTCCGCGGCGAGAGCTAAGCACCTCTGCTGGAGGGCAGCCATAGCCTGTGACAGCTCGGTTTCGCGGTCGGTGAGGGGTGGCTGCTCAGTGCCAGCAGCCGAGGGCCTCGAGACAGAGGCGAGGTCCTCGGTACGCCTGTCCAAATGGTGGACTAGCGTAGTGCGGGACCCTGTACGCTGACGTCCGTCCCCCTTGAAGGGTGACTGGAGGGGCTGGCGCGACCCCAGGGCTGGAGCCGCTAGGGCCGCGCCCCGAGAGGTCAGGGGAGCCGCTTCCTCTCGCTCAGCAACGAAGGAAGCGTGGATGGGGCACGAGGGCCTGTCTGGTTTAGTACCCTGCGGGGGGGCTGAAGCCGCCCCCGCGGGCTGCCGGCGGTGGGGAGGCGGAGTGGTTTGCTCGGTGGGACCAGTCGTGATGCCGTGCAAGGCCGCTGAGGTCGGTCGCGTAGAAGGTTGGCGTCTCGGTGGGGCGGCATGGTCGGCAGCGTGTGGTATCGGCGGTGCGTCCTCAATGCCACTCGCTCCTCGGGGGTCGCCCAGGTCATGGTCGGCGTCTTGGCGGTGGCCGATATCATCGTATGTGGGCGTTATCGCTCTTGGGGACGGAGTCGCAGTAGGGGTCGAGAGGTTTCCCGACGGGGCGGGGTTTTCGCTGGCTGGTCCGTCGTCCAAAGCGTCCGATCCCCCACCGAAGCTGAACAGGTCATCGTCCTGCTCATCAGCGTCTTGAAAAGGAACGGCGTTGTCGTGTGGGTGCGCTGCCGCACTCAATGGCGGAGTCGGGGGCGCCGTGCGGGTACCCGACGGGGCAGGGTTGGCGCTGGCTGGCCCGTCGCCTAGGAAGTCCAGGCCTCCACCAAAGCCGAACGGGTCGTCCTCCTGTTCGTCGAATAACACCCGTTGGGCCTCGGCCCAGAGCTCGTCGGGGTCTTGTGGGATGTCTGGTCCAGCCGCGGGTGGTGCCTGGTCAGACAGCAGGGGGTTTGGTTCCATTTTGTTTAGTTCCGCAGCTGTAAACCCAGCCCTGCGGTGTGGGAGGGGGAGTGTACGATGTCTACGCTCGTAGATGGCGACAGCGACTCCGTGAAGCACGGTCGCTTGGCGATGTCGTGATTTGGCAGCTTCGACGATGTCGTCTGGAAGGTTATGAGTACGTGCCGCCGCTGTGGCGAGGGCGTCAGCCTGACGATTGAACTCCTCCGCGATGGGCCCGATGAGCCCGAGGTCGATGCCCATGTCGCCCTGGTGGCTAGCGACTTTCTCGACGCGGAACATGTTTGGCTTGGCCATGACGCATCGGTGGACCTTTTCCCAGAGCTCCACGTGCGTGCCCTGCGGTGGTGAGTGTCCGTCGATGATCCTTTGGAAACCGTCAACCACCGCCTGGTTGTCCACGAAGACGTGTACAGGCCGTTCGGCACATGCCGTGAGGTGGACAATGGCGAGGGTCTCCGCAAGCTGTGCGTTCTGCGTGATGCCGTGAACGCGCGCACTGTAGTTCATGCGGTGGTCGATGCCGTAGTAGACGCCGTAGCCCGCTCTTGCAAGCAATGGGATGGCTTGGTTGGTGCATGCACCGTCCGTGGCAGCGTAGACCCATGTCCAACCAGTGTCATGGTCAAGGTAGGTGGTGTAGGAGTCCTGGGCTGAAGCCGCAGGATCTCCCTCAGGTGGGGGCCGCGGTATGGGCTGAGGTAGCGGGTCCCTCGCGAGGTCGGCCTGCAGGTCGAGGAGGGCTGGGTCTTCATCGAAGAGCCCGCAGTGTCTTGTGTGCGGTGGAAGACGGGCCCACTGCTCGTCACTGATGAGGGTGGTAAGAGGGACTCTTTCTCGGGCCCAGCACTTGCAGTCGCGAACAGTGTGCTCCTGAGTTTCCTCTTCCTCGTCGCAGTAACGGCAGATGGGGCTGGGGTCAGCGGACGTGTTTGATCGAGATCGTCGCTGTTGGGTGTGGTCCCCGCCCGACAGGTAGTTGAGGAGGAGCGCCAGCTGCCATGCGTTGCATTTGGCTGCTCCTTTCGTGCGGGCGAGCCACGTGCTGGCGAAAAGGTCGAGGCCCTGTCTGACCGAAGCCAGGTGTCCAAGGTCATGACGCCGTGGCTTGATTTTTCTCAGAAAGGCTCTGCGTTGTGAGGCGCGCAGCATGTGAAGGAAGGCGTTTTGGGGAAGGTTCAGCCAGCTGATCTGACAGCCCCAGTCGTCGTACATGATGCCAAATGTGGGCCAGGTCCAACGGAGCTGCTGAAGCGTCTGGACAAGTCGTCCAACAGGTCCTCCCCCGAAAAGGGTCTGGACATGGTGTTGGAGATCCCTGACGAGACCGCAAAGAGTGGCGTCGCGGTTGACCTGTCGCCGCAGACACAGGAAGACTTCACGCTGCATAATGGCGTCAATCTCCAGGGCGTGTCCTGGGACGCACACGGCCATGAGAGTCCAAAACTCGACCCACCTGTTTCCCTTGGGGCGGATAGCCGCCTTAAGGGCATGGTTGTAGGCAGTTTTGACGGGGCCTGATGGGGCTTGAATGTCAGTGCCCGTGGTACAGACGCTGGCAGCAAGGGAGCGGGCGTGCCGCGCCTTAATACGCATCGGTGATGGGAGCTTGCCAATGCGCGGCAGGCGACTAGTCGCCCTGCGAACACGAGCGTCGGCGGTGGCCGTGAGGTTTAGCGCGGCTGGAGCCGGCGCTGCCTCGGCGTTGATGTAACTTCCGACGAGCTTAAAGGAGTCGACCACGCGTAAGGGCCGTTCCGCCAAAGTGAGCTGGGTAACGGCGGTGTGAAGCTCGTCAGTGAGCGCCCACCCCGCCACTTTTCCAGGATGAATGCGTTGACCCGAAAATCGATCAAACTTGGCGGTTTCATCAAGAGATTTCTGCAACTCGGGCGCGGTGTGGTAGTGGAGTTGCTGTCGTCAACAAAAGTAGTGCTGAGTGACCGCGGCACGTAACGATGCTGTCTCTTGGTCCAGACGCACATGAGCAGCTTTATGTCGTCCAGGGACCAAGAGCTTCCCTGGAGGTGACCGTTTGTCCTGGCCAGTTCCTTAGAGTACGCACCGTTCATGCGGATGTAACGTTTGTGGCGCCTGTAGAAGTTTCTGCGGACAGTAACGATGTCTTGGGGACACCCCGCGTGAAGCGCAAGGTTAAGGCATATGTCCGTGATGAGATAGTCGAAACACTTCTGTCGGTCCAGGGCAGCTCCAGCTAGGGAAGGAGTAAGGCCCTGGCGTGTTCGATGCGCAGGGCAAGAGAAGTGCTGACGTCCCCAATGGTAGCTTTGGGAACAGCGCCAAAACTCGTGGCGTGGGTCCATCCTTTCCGCCAGTCCGTGAGGCTGCGGTAAGCTGGCGCTTCCCACGCATTCATCCAAACGGAAAGCACCGAGAGAAGTCGTTGGTCCG
>CAUYUJ010013570.1:274601-284601 GCA_963575745.1 Prorocentrum cordatum
ATGGTACTCATGACTGGCCTCGTTAGCCAGGGTGAACATGCGCTCCACGTCGTCTCGTGTGTCGGCCTGCTCCATGCGGTCCTGGTACCGCCCAGCGATGAGGGTCCCAAGTGCTTGCAGCTCGTGCCCCTCATGAACTCCATCGTCGGGCGGGTAGGGCGTAGGGGCAAGAAGACGTCGGGCCGTATGTCGAGGCGACTGAGGTCAAGCGTGACCTGCAGGCCAACGTGAGACTTCGCAGGCAAGTCGCGAAGGTAACAGAAGTCGGTGACAAGGGAACGCGCCGCTTGGTTGGCAATGATATAGTCGATGCTCGAAGTGCGGGGGCACTTGGTGACGCGGTCCCAGTCAGGGATATTGCCGTAAGTGTGCATGGTGTGGTCTGGTGTGCCCTCAGCAACGTTGAACCATCCGTGCTGCAACATGTGCAGAAGGTGTGGATTGTCGTCGATGTTCGTATTGGCGTCCATGCAGATGAAGGAGGGGGCTGAGCCGACCCTAGCGGCGGCGCAGTCAGCGAGCCGAAAAAGAGCTGTGCTGTCTCCTCCAGCAATCCCGTAGAGGCTCGCTATGTAGATCCCCGCGGGCCCGTGGATGTTTCGTCGCCGCCTGCGGCGGTGTTGAGTGCAGAGCGGGAGAAAGACCTCGTGCCATCTTTTCTTGGCCTTGAGGGCGACGATACAGGGCGCATTGTAGTCGACAGTGGAGTCGACAATGGCATCCTTAGAGAGGATGGCGACCCCTCCCGAGGCGCCAGTGTTGCCCACAACGGTGTGGTCTGTGCCGCCGTGGGCAGCTCTGCGCTGGGCTCGCGCCAGATCAAGGTCAGGTCCAAGACTGGCGTGGTATCCTCCGTGGAGTGGATTTGCGGCGCTGGTAGCGATGGCTTGCCTAGTCGGCTTGGCATGTCGGGTCTCCTGCAATGCTATGACTGCGGCGTTGTGGTCGACACCAAGGGCGGTGATGGTTTGCCAGTTCGCAGAGAGACTGGTGATGTTAAGGCTGACGAGGTGTATGGAGCGACCTGGCCCGTCTCCATCGGTGGAACTGGGGTTTGCACGCCCCGCACGGTGGAGGTCAGCTTGACCCTCGCCCAGGTAGGAGGCTTGGCCACAGTAGGAGCTCATGGCGTTCCTATGGATTAGCTTGACCGGGGCTGAAGCCGCCGTCAGGCCAGAAATATAGGCGGGACACGGTCGGCACTGCGCCAGGGGGGGTTCATAAATGTCAGTATAAATGTTACGAAAATTCCTCCTCCCTCCAGTACCGTAGGGGACGAGGGGAGGAGAGGTGAGACGGCAGCAGAGGGGGAGGGAGGCGACTCCTCGATCCGTCCTGCCAAGCACAAAAACAAAAGCGAACCAGCGGCGGCGGCTAGGCGCGGCGGCGGCACAACGCACGCGCATGTACTGCGCACGCGACACCGCTGGTCCCTCCTGCGGTGGCGCGCCCGCCCCGTCAGCATCTTGATGTGCAGCATCTGGTGGAACAGCTCCAGCAGCACGGTCGGAGGCCTGGCGCTGGGCCTCGTCCATGCCCGCTGCCGTGAGGCCCACGTTGCGGACAGGGCTGATTCCCCGCGGGGCCGCCGCTGCCGCAGCAGCCGAGGTGGCGGGGGCTCCGCCCCGACTCTGAGGTGAGAGCGGTGAGCCCCCGCCGAAACCCGCCACAAGGTTATTGACACGGTACTTGTTCTTGAACGGGTCGAAGGTTGGCGCCTCGTCGATGGGGACGATCACGCGGGTGGGCAGCTGCGGCTCGTGGTCCGTGGACGGCGACGGCTCGAGGTCGACCTGGCTAGGGTCGATGACGCTGGCTCCGAAGCGTGGCACCACTTCGGGGGGTCGGGCATCGGCCTGAGTCTCGCGAGGCGGCGAGATCGTGGAGCTCCCTGGGGCCTTGCGTGAACTGTGGCGGCTGCAGGTCCTGCTGCGCGGGACGCGCCCGCCCGTGTGGCGGTTGCGTGGCGAGGTCGCCTGGGCATTAGCGCGCTCGGAATCCGCCCTGCTCGGGGATCGGATCGGCGCCGCGCAGGGTGATGGGCTGGGCTGGCGAGAGGCGCTTGTGCCGCCTTCCGCCGTGGCTGTGGCCTGGTCGGGGTCGACCGCGTCGGGGCGGGGGCTGACGGGGTGGGCGCTTCCCTCGCTGTGCCGCGGGGAGGCGCTGTGATGCGCCTGGATGTGCGTGAGGACGAGCGGGGTAAGCGGCTGCCTCTCCCGCTCAGGTGGGGCAGGTTTTGCCTGGGCAGGGCGCAGTGCTGAAGCCACGTTTGGCGGGGGCGTGTGCTGGCGAGGTTGCCAAGCGCGCACGTTCGCATCACGCCATCCTTCGGGGCGCCAAGCCCTGCCACGGTTTGTTGCAGCCCCCTGGGCTGAAGCCGCAGGGGTTATCACTGCGGGCTGGTTGCTGGAGGAGCCATCATGTCGGCCTGAGTAAAGGCCCCAGGCGCGCGTGGACCCTGGCACTGGCGAGGTGTCCCTTAGGGCCTGCACGGGTGCACGCGGGTAGCCGATGACCGCTGGGTGTACCCTGGCGTGGGGGGCGTGGCCGTAGCTGGAGGCGGCTGCTCCAGCAGCCGCGGGCCTGGCACCTAGGGGGCCACGGTAGTAGGCGGCAACCCCGTCGTAGGCCGTGTTACCGCCTGTCGGGACTCGCGCGGGGGAGCGGTAGCGTGGCGTGCCCTGCTGTCCTGCGTCACGTTGGTCCCGCTGCTGGTTGCGCTGCTGGTGCTGTTGGTGACGCTGCCAGTCGGCTCTCGAGAGGGGACGGGTGTCGGGGAGGATGGTGGGCACGTCGGGCCGCTGCCAGCCCCGATAAACGTGCTCGAAGGCGTGGTCAGGGTAGGTCCTCCCAACGGGTGAGTATCGCCGCACATGCTCCATGTAATCGATGTTCTGCGGCTCAGCGATCGCCGTGATGTTGACGGCTCGCTGGTGCGCTGGTCCATAGAGGCAGAAGCTACCACGGTTGCTGCGGTCGTGGTTTAGCTCGGCTTCGGTCGTGGCACGGCTCACCATGGCGTCGCAGAGTCGCATGTCGTAGTCGAGGGCTTGAGGCCCAGGACCACCCTCGGCGTCCCAGAACAGTACCACATCTCGCCAACGGGTGCGGGTAATGTGGATGCGCTCGGCGATCAACTCGCAGACGGTCCTGACCGTGACACGATCCCTGTACATGTTAGTAATGGCTAGGGAGTAGGGTCGGCGGACCGTCTTGTTGAAGGTGAGTTCCTCCTTGAGGGCCTGGTGGGGACTGAAGAGCACGAAGCCTTCCCTCCAAAGCGGCTGGTCGGGGGAAGGTTCTTCGGGCATCCCCGTTCCTGTGAATCCAGGTGGCCGCCTTGTGCCGTCAGGCAGTCCCTGCCTGGGGACGCGCCGCGGCTGCGGTGGGAAGTACCATTGACCCTGGTAGCCTGCTTGCCCTGGTTGTGGAGGTTCCCCCCCGGGGCCTGAAGGCGCTCGGGGGGGTTCCTTGAGGTCGTGAAGGGCTGGCGCGTTGCCGAATTGGCGGGCAAGGATGTGCGGCGGCATCCCTGTAGCACGGACGTCGAGCAGGTTGTGTGGCCTGGGGGGGTGGGGGCACCTGCTGGACAGGCAGCATGTGTCGGAGTCCCTGTTGTTGGTGCTGTATGCACACGTCCAACTGTTGCACGAGTAGTCCGTGGACCAGTCCATGCGTGTACGCAGTCCGCTGCGGCCGCAGTCTGGGCACGTTGGTTGGCCCGAGGTGCCGAGCTGCGTGTTGCGGCGAGCCGCACAGTACTGACAGCATTGGAATCGACACGGTAGGCAAGACCAGCGTCCTGGTAGAGGCGGGAGCGCATGCTCATTTGTGCCTGGGTCGTCTGGGTGGGGTCTCGGGCGGTCCCACAAGGGCCAGACGTCAGCAAACCAGGATTGGCCTGTAGTGCGGACAACCTCGGCGGGGAGGCGTGCGTCCTCAGCATGGCACCTGATCCACTGGGGCCCCATGTCCGCTGGTTCCATGACGGTGCGCCAGGAGTCGTCCGCTTTGACATGGACTTGGGTCGGTGCCCAGAGCTTAGTAGTGGTGTCGCCGTGGTCGTGGTGGAGGATGACCCAGCCGTCACGTCCGTCCACCGCAGGGTCAGTAACGCGGTGGCCCATGACTGTCGTCCCCCACGGTAAGTAGGCACCATCGTGGTGATCACCAGGGTCGAGCCAGACCTCGATGCCAGGGGCATTGACACGGGACCGCACATCACGAACGTGGTAGGCGAGGACGGGGTAGGCAGTCGGCTCCTCCTCCGTCACAATGTGCTCCCACGTCTCGATGCCGCTGTTGTCTGAGGTGGAGTTCCCGTCACTCTGTCGTGACGAGCGAGAAGCAGATCGTCGTGGACGGGCACGGCCTCGGGCGAGGGCGGCGGCCGCGCTGATGAGGGAAGGCGTACGGCGTTCGTCGGCTCCAGATGCCGTCGATGAGCGGTCTGGACTGTGCGCCAGGGCTGTGCCTGACTTGTACGTGCGTGGTGGGCCCGACGCGGCCCCAGGGCTGGAGCCGCTGGGGCGCGACCCGCGTGCGTCAGGGTGCCCCCGCACGGGGACAGCTTGCAAGCCAGTGTACACCAGGTCGATGAGTGGTTTCGGGTCCAGCTGGAGTATGTGAAGCGAGGCGCGTGGGCGGGGCTGGTTAGGGTCATCCCTGGTGGCTGCTTCCGTGTCGTAGTGCTGTTTGGCCCATGCTCGCGCTGCCTCTGGCGCGTATAGCGCCTGCGGCGGTGGCCATGTTGCCGCGATGGCTGGTCTGCGCCTGGTGCTAGCTTCCTGGTCGTGAGCTTCAGCCGCCTCACGGAGATCTGGATGATCGTAGCCAGCGATGTGAAGGGCGTGTGCGCAGTCGCCCATGCCATAGGCGTGTGGTAGGGCACGGCACCTGGAAGCAGCTTCTGTGGGGCGCACCAGTCCATGCGGATGAGGAGGCTCAGGACCCGAGGGTAAATGAGGCGCGCTCCGTGGGCCTCCCCTTTCACGTAGTTGTGCCGGTTTTCCCCGCGCGGTGGTTGGGTGGCCTCGCACATCCAGAGTGCGATGGGTCCCCACGCGAGGGTGTCATCTTCGAGACTGTAAGGCGGGTGGGGCGGCGTTGCGTACCACGCGGCCAGCGAAGGGTGCACGCTCGCGTGCGTGCGGCCAACGTTGGTGCCAGTTCGGCCCTTCGCTTCACGGCGGGGGCCTGGCAAGAGGTGCCCTCCACTGGCAGCAAGACGGGCCGCAAGGTCGCCGCGGGTCCCATGCCAGAAGACAGTGGGCGCGTCGGTGATGGGTTGGCGGAGGTCCCACGTGAGGTATGGGAAGATTGTCTCGCCCGAGTTCCCGCCCGGGTCTTCCAGCACCCAAGTGAGGCGGTTCGGTGGCCTCTGCATGATGTCCGTCCACGGCCCCAGCGCTTGGAGTGTTGGATCATGAGTGAATCGAGGATGGTCGTGGAGTCGTAGAGCGTCCTTGATGTCCTCTGTAGACACGCCACTGTTCCCTAGCGCAAAGCCGTTTTGATACAGGGCGTTAAGTATGCTCTTCGGCGGCTCGGGGACCGCTGGGTCGCGCTGGATGGTGTTGCGTAAGTTGCGTGTCGGTGGCTTGAGGGCAGTGTAAGGCGTACCAGGGCCTGAAGGCGCCTGGGGCCTGTCGGGGGATGCATAGCGTGCTCGCCGTCGTGGTGGTTGGGTGTCCGCGTCGGGGGATGAACCACGAGCGTCAGCGTGTCGGAAGATAGACCACGGGCTATCATGGGTGCGCTCACGCGTTTCCCTTGCCTCGGTGTCGCTGCCGTGAGCTGTGGCGTCCTCGTTAGTCGGTAGGTTACCGAATGTTGGGCCGCTCTTGGAGCCGTCTCGTGGAGTCGGGCTGGTCGATCTTGGTGTGACAGACGAGGCTCGCGATACGGCGGCGGTGACTTCGACGATGGCGGCGGTGGTGGCGGTGGTGACGTCGGCGACTGCGGCGGCAACTGCTGCGGCGTAGTGTTCCTGTAGCAACGGGTGTCGGAGTGCGTGCACATGCTGGTCGTCGTGTTCGTCGGCGAGCGTGCACGGCATTTTGTATGTGACCTCGTCCCTCGGCCTCCTGCTCGGCTGGCAACAGCGGAGGCACCACTGGGCAGTGGATGAGTCCAGGGCCCGCGCACAGATGCGGGCTCCAACGTGTCCGACAGCTCCCTGGGCAAGAAGTTTGGCACCGACGAGTAGAAGACCACACACTACTCCACCCGTGGCAATAGCCCCTAGCTTGCCGCTGGCCCATTTAAGGACGCCCCCGAGGCCGACCCCGACTGCAGTGGCTCCGCCCGAGACGCTATCTCTGAGTTTGACGCTGGTCCATTTGAGAGTGGCCCTCAATGTGGACGTGACATTGTGTGTCGTTTTGCGTCGGGGTGTGGTGGACACCGATGGGCCTGGTGCCGTCGCTTGGCGTCGTCGTCGTTGTCGGTAGCTGGGGTCTCGGCTCGGTGTCGGCAAGTACCCGTCGATCTGGTCCTTGTACGGCATTGCTATCGCAATGACGTACGTGGCCACCAAGAGGCAGATGAGGCAGCCACAATGTCGTGATGCCGCTGCGCTGTGCTGGGGCTCGTGGGGACCGCTGGCATCTGGGTACTCATCATCGATGGGATCGTTGTCGATGTCGGCCTGCCCGTGGTCAGTGGCACAGAAGTTGGAGTCAGTCACGCTGTCACGGTGCACGGAGGTGAAGGGCGTGGTGCTGCCACCTGCGGTATGGGGATGTCCAGGTCTAGCCAGTGGTGCAGCGGGGCTGAAGCCGCCACTGCACGGGCTGGCATGAGCTGGCGATGCAGTGGAATGGCTTGGCACGTCAGCGGCAGTGACGCCTTCAGCGTCGTTGAGCCGAGCGCTGGGGTCGGCATGAGCTGAGGTGTGGGGCGGACTGCTTTGCAACGAGGTGTGCCCAAAGTAGGGTTCACTGTCGCGGTCACTCTGGGCCGAGTTGCCTGGTGGTATCGTGCCGTCTCGATCCTGGGTATCGATGCCGTCCTGGCTATCTTCCGACGCGTGGAACGAGTCCATGGATGCGTTGCCGATGTCGCTGGCCGCGATGTGCTGAAGCAGCCATGATACAGGGTCATCTGCGGCCTGATCGGTGCCGTCCATCGGCGCCGCGGCGAGCTCCGCCTCGACGAGCGGCAGCATGTCTGGCGGTTGGTGCAGGATCACGTCGGCGATGTACGCCATGGCGTCTTGGTCGGGTGGAGGGAGGCCTCTTGGCAGCAGAGCATGGGCCCGTGAGAGGTATGGCGGCAAAGGTGCCGTGAAAGCCTCAGGGCCGACGAGAGTGGCACGGGCGCCCTGGTATTCCAGAAGGAGGCCAAAGTAGCGGGTGGCGTACTCGCGGCTGCTCTGGATACGAGTGAGGTTGCGGTTGATGCGCTGCCTGTCGGGGCCCGCTCTGTGCCAGATGTCCTCGCACATGTCGACCGCGGTGCGCTGACGCAGGGCGTCGGTTGTGTCCTCAGACTCCTCCTGAAAGAGGTGATCGTACTGTGGCAAATGGAGCGTCGCCAGGATGTACGGGACGCAGTCCTCGAGCCATGCCCAGAACATGTCCTGGTTGTCCTCACCTGGTGCCCACGCCGCAGCACACGGTATGAGCCGGGCGCGGATCATCATCAGGTGCCAGAAAGCAGGGTCCTCCTCAGGTTCGCCCCTCTCGCACAGGGGAGTGGTGAGACCCGTAGGGCGATAGCGGGGCACAACAGCGGGGCTGAAGCCGCCACTGTGTGTCTGGCCAATGCCGCACGGACCCGCGGCAACGTTGCCGTTCACGATCGGGTCCAAAATGGTGCAGTGATCGTACTTGTAGATGCTGTCATCGTAGAGGTAGAAAAGGGTCCCTCGTTCAGCGTGTCGCAGGGAAACCTCACCTCCATGCTGGGGCGCACCGCCTGAAGACGGGTGTGCTCCAGCGAGCGAGGGGAGGGCCAGGCTGAAAGCAAAGCGCCACATGATGGCGAGGCCTGGCAGGCGGCGCGAGCGATGAGCCAAAAGCTGCATGTCAGCACGCATCTTTCGGTACCCCTGCATGCTCATGTACATTGCAACAAACACACCCACAGCAAGATGACAGGTGCCCCTACACCAGATAGCTTGCTCGTGCTGCTGCCAAAACTGACATGATATAACAAGAAAGAGATACGGGGCAAAGTGAGAAGAGATGCCTCTGAAGGCGCTTCCTCGGAGGGCTGAGGCAGGCTCTCTGAGGCACCTTCAATAGGGTTCCTGAGTGGCCCGACCCTTGTCTTTGCCTTTGTCGGCCCCTGGGGGCCCCGTCCCTGGGGTGACCTGGCCTGGCTGGTCAATCCACCCGCAGACAGCCACGGGATCGGCAACTGATGCAGCTTCCTCCTTTTTGGTTTCGAGGGTGGCCACCTGTGGCAGGTGGATGGTGCCCCCCGTGAGGTGCCCGATGAGGGCCTGGATGTCGCCACGCAGTGCAGCAGCTTCGGTACTTGCCGTCTGTTGCTGAGTGACGACGGTGGCAAGCCCTCGTTCCAAACCTGAAACGTGCTCCGTGAGTGTGGCCTGGGATGAGAGAACGCCCGCAAGCTGAACCTGCATGTTATCCACCGTGTTGGCAAGCAGCTCGTGCTGTTGTTCCATGTGTTGGATGCGGGTCGTGGCGGCATCTGACAGTTTAGGGCCCGTTGCGAAGCGTTCGCCGAGGGTGTTCAGTTCGCGAGATGCCACGCTGAATTCATCCCCTGATGAGAGGATCTCGACGTCGTCAGCGTCGCCTGGTACCTCGGCGGCTGTGGCAGCGTCCCCTTCCGTGTGGCCCCCGCCTTCAGCCGCCACCGTGCCAAGTTGCGGGTCATGCCCACCTGGTCCTTGGACGGCCGTCTGCTCGGCAGCTCCATCCGTGCCGTGCGGGGGTGCAGAGGAGCTGCGGCCTTGGGCGCCGTGTGATCTTGCGTGCGGCGTGGCGTCGCGTTTCCCGCTGGAGGATCGGTGGCGCTTGGCTAGAGGCTCCTCCTTGGGGATCGGGAGCGGTGCGACGCCCTTGCCTTTGGGCGTGGCAGTCATGAGGTCGTGGAGGTAAGGACTCTGGGCCGCTTTGGTTAGGAGTGTGCCCGTGGCGGGGCTGAAGCCGCCACCACGGGCTGGCGGCGTCGCAGGCTCTGTGATAGTGGTAGGGGTGACAATGGTAACGTTGTCCCTCTTCGGCACCACCTCAGCCAACGGGGCCTCGGTGATGCTCACGGGATGGGGCACCCTGCGACCTGTACCGTATATGTGGGTGGGGGACGATGGGCGCGCACTAAGGCAAACTGAGCCGAAGTGGCTGGGTCCCAGGCGGTGTGGTAGACCTCACAGTCCCATTTGACGGACGGGCCCGTGAGAGACTTAGCAAGCTGGGTCAGCGTGGCGTGGCGTGCCGCAATGCCAGTAATGCGGTATCGCGTCTTGGCGAGGGTGGCTTCACAGCCACGGATGCTGACGGCAGCAGCCTTGGCGGCGTCTGACCCTCGTGCAACACGGATCCCCAATAAGCCTGACTTGCCGTGCCTGACGACTCATAGGGCCTTGAAGTCCACCGACTTCTGGAACGCATCTGCCATCGTGATGGGCTGGTCCTCAGGGAACCACACGGTCTGGTACTTGTCTGCAGTGGGCTCGTCTGCACCTACGTTGCTGAGGTCATAGGTGGCGCCGAGTTGCCCTGAACCCGCCAAGACCTTGTCAACCGCTTGGAGACTGACGCCGAAGGTGGCAGCCAGGGACCTCTTTCCGACGCCCGATCCATACCTGCCTAGGCTTTTGCAGGGTTCGAGGATGGTGACGGCTTTAAAGTTGCCGTGGAAGAGGGCCTTGAAGGTGTCCTGGAGCTGACTATCAAGCTCCTGACGGCGAGCGTCTTTCTTGGACTCCCTGTGCTTTTGGTTCTGGCGCGCCTTGTCCTGTGGAGCGGAGTCCCTTCGGAAAGGACCCTTGGCGCGTGGACCACCGTTCACGGGGGCACCTCCC
>CAUYUJ010013570.1:296198-301198 GCA_963575745.1 Prorocentrum cordatum
AGTAAGTAGTAGTGAGTGGTAGTAAGTAGTATAGTAGTAGTAGTAGTAGTAGTAGTAGTAGTCGTAGTAGTAGTAGTAGTAGTGGTAGTAGTAGTAGTAGTAGTCGTAGTAGTAGTAGTAGTAGTAGTAGTAGTAGTAGTAGTAGTAGTAGTAGTAGTAGTCGTAGTAGTAGTAGTAGTAGTGGTAGTAGTAGTAGTAGTAGTAGTAGTAGTAGTAGTAGTAGTAGTAATAATAATAGAAGTAGTAGCAGCTGTGGGTGTGGGCCCCTTGGAGATGCCGGCTGGCTTCAAGATGTCCCCAAGCCAGTTTGGGCAGCCTTAGAGCCCAGACCTGGGTCATACCTTCTCGCATCCAGTATCGTGCGCTAGAAGTGTTCAATTGAGTGCCTTGTCAAAGAAGGGGCTTTCACGTGAACGGAAGGCCCATGCGGTGCTGGTCAATGAAGGGGGCTGTTCTTGTAGCGAAAGGGAAAGCTTGCAGGGATGGGTGAGGACGCGACTTGGGACGGGAGGGTGCGTAGCAACATTGCGGATGCAGCTTGGGTTTGCCCTTGTCCTCATCGTTCTCCTCCTCCTTTTTCCTCCTCCTCCTCCTCCTCCTCCTCCTCCTCTTTCCTCCTCCTCCACCTCCCCGTCTCCCCCCCTGGGGGCTGCTCCGCCCCCCACCCCCCGCCGCGAGCGCCCTCCCGCCCCCCGCGCCCCCCGCAGGCGGCCAAGTAAAGCCCGCGACCAGCGTCCGGCCGCCGCCAGCGTGGCCCAGCCGCGCTGCGCTGCGCCACCTCGCGCCCCTCGCTTCCTCCCATCGTCGTGGCAAGCAATCGCGACAGAGGTTTTTTTCGAAGATGAAAATGAAACAATGGCAGCAGCATTGATTTTCAATGCTCTGCGCGGACCTCCAACAGTTTAATGTTTGTGCCGTTTTTCGTTCCTCTGTTCGAGGGAAGACGCACGGCGACCATGACCAAAATGTCGCGGGAACTCGTCGACGCCGATCTTGGTCACGATCCATGCTTGCGCTCGCCGACTCGCGAGGGTGATCCTCGAATTGGCGCCGACCAAGATAGACGGTGATCGAAATTGGCACCGTCGTTTCCGCGTTCAGGCTTGGTCATAGTCTCCGTTGTTTGCCCTCCAATGTTTGTCTGCCGAGATCTTGAGTGTGTGTTCTGGGCTGTCGCACGGTGACCGCGCGTCACCGCCTCGTCGCCGCCCCGTGCGTTGGCTGGGTGTTCCGGGTTCTTGCCTGGTGGCCACCCGTAGCCGCCTCATCCCCGCCCCGCGTACATTCTTGGTGCGGTAAAGGATTCGAATCGACCTCCAGGGATCCTCCAGGGATTATCGGATCTCCCCCACATGCAATGCTTTCATGTTGTAACTTTGCATGATGGTCCACCTGAATGTTAACAGCATGCTAGCCAGTCCGGGTATCGACCTCCTCACCTCGCTCTTGTCAAGCAATACGTGCGGTGCACATGTGATGACCTAAGATGTGCTTGCAATAGTTTCTTGCGAACGTGCAGTCGTGGACATTTGCGCGCCGCCGCATGTGCATGCCAATATATTTGAAACCCATTTTGATTGGCGACCATTTCATGACACTCTAAAAGTTCCCCCAAACCATTAGTTTAAGATTTGTTGTCCAAGCGCCTGGGACATTTTTGTGCGCGCGCACTCGCTGAAATCATAAGGACGCTGCAGGCTTTCTTTCATTCGGCCAGATGAGACCATGCAGGCCGCACTCGCGCGCATGCCGAAATCATTCACAAATCATCGCGTCCCCGCCAACTCTGTCAAATACTGCCATGCGTGCCACATGCGGGCGTCCCCGCGTTCATGTCGAATTCGTAGCGAAACCACCGTGTTCTTTCTCCTCATTTCAAGCACAGATTTTCAAGCACATGCGACAAGACTTTCAGGGTTTCTGCGCGCGCACTTCCTTATGAACCTCAACAGCACCACCGTCGTCATCATCAGCAGCTTCATACTTGCCATCGTCATCGTCGTCGTCACCATCATCACCACCACTATCATCATTGTCATCAGCACTTCTACCGTCGTCATCATTATCGTGATGAACATTGTCATCGTCATCGTCTCTGGCGTCCCCGTCGTCATCACCGCCACCACCACCATCATCATCACTATCATCACCATTATCATCATCATCATCATCATCATCATCATCATCATCATCATCATCATCATCATCATCATCATCACCGTCGTCTTTGTCGCCGATATTGTCACAATCATCATTTGCAAGACCGAGTCATGGATTGCACGATAAGGATCCTCGGGTCATTGCGCTAGTCCAGCTATGCCAGGGAATTGCATGTGTATGGGCGGGCTAGTTTTTCGGGCAGTGGAGTTGTCGACTTCAAGATATTCAAAATTAGTTCCCACAGATGGCCTTACGAATATTCCCCTCTCACAAGAATAGTAGGATCCACCCCTCTCCCGAGCCCGGACTCATTGAGCCCCCTTTGGGACACCGTATTTTACATATGATTCTGCCGCGTTTCTCCATTTCCATATCAACCCATACCTTCCCAGCCCAAGGAGTTATTGACCCCCCTATCCCTGTCAAAAGTGCCATGCAAGCGCGGTCGTTTACCTTGGAAGATCGTTGTTGAAGAATTGTTTGCAGGAAGTGGCACAACGTCAACACGCGCGCGCGCATTTCGAAAGCATACCAAGCACAGTAGTGTTTGAAGCTTTTAAAATAAAACCGAACAACATTAGGTCTGTCATTTGAAATCTCCCAGACCTTCCACCTGCGCGCATTGTCTGAAACCACAGGTAAGCCATATGAGTTTAGCAATGCCGTCCAGCACCGGCATTCCTATCTCACCACGCGGGTCATCCACCTTGATCCAGCATGCGCCCAGTGCCCGAATCCGTGTCAAGTAAGACCATGCGGGCCACACGCGCGCGCCGTCACGTGCGCGTGTCTAAAACCTTACGCCACTACTGGCTTTGGCAGCATTTCAGGATAGAGCCATTCAAACACATGAGAGACACCAAGCGTTTGTCAACAAACAGACTGCCAGGTTTTTTTGAATCTCTGCGCGCGCGCACTTCTCACCATCACCCCCATCAGCGCCATCGCATCAACGCCGTTATCGTCGTTATCAATCGCCGCCAGTGCCACCCACCAGCATCAATCAATCACCTTCACCACCGACACATGGTCATCATCATCGTCATCGTCGTTACCAGAATTGGCGCCGTCACTGGCCTTGCGGTCGTCATCGTCATCGTCGCCACCACCGTTGCCGGCGTCATCTTGACACCGCGTGCCGAACCACCGACCCACACAGAGGGCGCCCGCGCGCCAACGCGGTCTCTTAGACGCGCTTGGAAGTTCCCACTAGCATTCGCCATCGCGGCCGCATCAATTGTGCCCCACCAGCTTTCCGTTCTGCGCGCGAGTTTGCGCGCGCAAGCGCGGCCGCAGATATGTGCCAGCCAGTGCCGGGGGCATCTTCAATCCTGGCCGCAACGCACGGTACGGGTGGGAGTGTTGGATGTTTTCGCGAGCAGTGGAGTTGACATGTCACTACTTACAGGGTAGTTACACCACATCGATTGCGCCACATAGCGTGCACTACAGAGGTTGCACCAACATACCTTGCACCCTTCAGCTCGTGACGCTTGGATTTCCATTTCTCAAGACAAGACAAGGCTCTATCTTCCGACTTTTTCCTCACCCCCTGGGGCATTTCAAAGTACATGTGATTTTGCCTCATGATTAGTTTGGCACATGGGGTCATACCATCCCAGGTGGTGCACTTATCGCCCCCGTCATCCCTTTCAAAGCAGACTATGTGCGCACATTTGAAAATGAATGTTCAAACGCCCCTGGCAGCACATTGGGCGCAGCCCACACGCGCGCGTCGTCGCGTGTGCATGTCGAAATCCTGCGAACATCTGGGGTTTCGTAGGGGTCTCAAGAGCGATGCTCTCGAAACTATATAAACAACCAGTGGTGTTTCATTTCCATTTTCCAAACTACTATACATGCGTGTGTGCTCTTGTGGATTCTGTGGAAACCAAAAGTTTGCAACATTGTCTTCAAATGAGACCACGCGGGCCTCTCGCGCGCGCATGTCGAATCATTCGAACGCTCTTGCGCCCTTGCGTGGGGCGCACGATCCCCCGGTCAAATCCTTCCATGCGGGCAACTTGCGCGCGTCGGTCGCGCGCGCATGTCGAACATTTCACCAGCGACACCTGGACGCCATCACGGTTATCGGCATGACCAGCATCGGCGCCGTCATTGGCCTTACTGTCGTCATCGTCATCATCGTCACCACCCTCGCTACTGTCATCATCGCTGCCGCTATTTCCGTGGTCGCCATGATACCACGCCCGCCCGAGTCACCGACCCGCGCTGCATTGCCCGTCCGCCAGCGCGGCCTGTGAAACGCGCAGGCGGGTCCCCATCGGTCAGCGCCGCCGTGGCCGCGTCGGTTGTGCCAAGCTAGCTGGGCGCTCTGCGCGCGAGCTTGCGCGCGCCAGCGTGGCCGCAGAGATGCGCCAGTGAGTGCCAAGCAGTCCTTGCACTTGCCGCCGCATGGGTTTTGAGGGTAGGATGGGTGCTCGAGAGGTGGCGTTGACAACTTCAAGTTCTGCCAGGTGGATCGCGCCACATAGCTTGCACCACGTAGCTCTCGTAACGCAGACTGTGCCCCCGTAGCATGCATCGCGCAGCTTTCACAACATAGGTGCATTCCGTACTCTGCACCACATAGCGCGCACATCGAAAGTGCAACAGCCCACTGTTCGGGGTACACGCTGGTAAACACTTACACAATGCCGGATCTTGAGGTCCTGCTGCTTCCCCCTGCTCCCACCTCCCTGCTGTCCCGTAGGATCGATTATAAGGCAGCGCTAGACCATCACCGCCGCGCGTCGGTAAGAGCGGAGAAACGTGAAAGAGCAGAGTCATGCGGTTCTCTCTTCGATGCCCGTCCTCGACATCGCATGTCCCATCGCTTG
>CAUYUJ010013570.1:303698-333698 GCA_963575745.1 Prorocentrum cordatum
CATCTTGGGCTCTTTGAGGCCGCTCGGGGGCTTCTCGGGGGCCTCTCGGGTGCCTCTCGAGGGCCTCTTGGGGCTTCTTGGGGCGCTCTTTGGGCCCTCTTGGGGTTCTCTTGGGAACCCTGGAGGCCCTCTTGGGGCCATCTTGGAGGCTATCGATCAAAAGAGGGGGTTCCTTTCTGTCAGTCCCCCCCTTCGGGGGCCACGATCCTTGTGAGGGGTCGCAGAACATGGCCCTCCCAGGGGCCGAAAAAGGACACTGTAACTCGTCGCGGCCCTCCCCAAAAACCTCAGGGAGAGGAAGGGGGTGGTTCCCCTCCCCGAAAGGAAGAGGGGTTGTGGAAGAGCAAAGAGTCCCTCCTTATACCACCTGTCGCCCACAGGGCTGGTGGGATTTACACTTAGGGCGGTGTCCGCTGGATCAGCCTCCCCCGATCTCCCCAAGTTGAGCTTCGTCTGTGACGGAGTGTCTTTTCTCGCAGTCTGCTGCCACTTGCACGCAACGGATCTGTGGTGCCTCCAGCTAGAGAGACGTGAATTTATTGGGATCGTCGGCTCAGCGCGGCGCTCCTTCTGCCCTTGCGTGGGGAAACCTTCTCGGGCCTGTCTTCGAGAGGGCGGCGGTGAGCACATGGGGCGCCAGGTGTCGCCGTGACGCCCGACGTCCACAAGGCGCTGCCCGCGCTCGAGGTTACGTTGGACGTACCTTCGTTTCTGTTCGGTTCCAGGAGGCCTCCTGGAGGTTCCGGGGATCCCCAGAGATCTCTGCGGGCCTCCAGTGCGCTCTGGGGGCCGTGTCCGGCGGCCCTTGCGGCAGGGGCAGTCTTCTTTTGCCCCTGCCGGCGGCGCAGCGGCGCCCTGCGGTGGCATGTCATGTCAGCGCTTCGCGAGCGGGCGGCGGCCGGCCGCCCGCGGCCTTCGGGCGGACGCCGGGGCCGCCGCGGCCCCGGGGCCCGTCCGTTTTGCGGCCGCGGCCCACGGGCGCGACGGGCGCGGCGGTGCTGGCGCGCCGCTGTTCTTGCACCGGTGGGGGCGGGGCTTCGGGTGTTGACACGGGCTTGCCTTGTGTGGGTCCGGGCCAGCGATGCGATTCGGGCGTGGTGGCCAGGCTCGTTTTCGGTTCTTTCCTCGCGCGGACAGTAACAGTTGACACTAGGAAGCAGAAAGTAGATGTTTGCCAGCGTGGGCCCCGTAATCAATGTGGTGCAATCTATGTGGTGCAGTTAGTTTTTGACCGTCTTGAAGCTGTCCTCTCCACTGCTCGTGCCAACATCCCACCCTTCCACCCGCAACTTGGTCGCAAGACCTCTTAAGACAAGACCGTGACGGTACGTACCACATGACACTTGGCCACGACACCGACGCCGACGACGACAGCGACAACGACGACGACGGCGCCGCCGACACCGACTACGACGACACCGACGACGTCTCCAACGATTTCGACGACGACACGACGACACCGACGACGACGACGACGTCAACGACGCCGACGACGACGACGACGACACCGCGACGACTTCGACGACGACACGCGACGCCGACGACGACGAAGACGACGACGACGTCGCCAACGAAGACGACGACGAGGGAGGAGGAAGGACGACGACGACGACAACGACGACAACGACGACAACGACGAGGGAGGAGGGAGGACGGTGACGACGCGAACGACGAAGAAGGAGGAAGGACGGCGGCGCCGACGACGATAACGACGAGGGAGGAGGGAAGACGACGACGACAACGGCGACGACGACGACGGCGACGAAATAGGAGGGACGCCGACGAGACGCCGACGACGGACGACGACGACGACGAGGGAGGAGGAGGAAGGACGACCACGGCAACAACGACGACGGGAACGACCACGACGCCAAAGAGGACGACGACGACGAACACGAGGAAAGACAGAGGACGACGTAGGCGACGACGACGACGACGACGTGGGAGGAGGGAGGACGGCGACGACGACGACGACGACGATGACGACGACGAAGACGACGACGATGCAAGAGCGCGCGCGCACGCTTTAGTTGAAAATCCGTGTTGCGAAACCTTGTGTTTCTGTAGGTTTTTTGGACACACGATTTTGAAATCCTTCCGAAACCGATGGGTCTTGAAGGTTTTCGGCATACGCGCGCGACGACGCGCGCGTCTGCACTTCGTCTTTTTTTTGTTTCAGAGGATTCTCGGGACGGCACACGCGCAAGGGCGTTCGACAGATTTCGACATGCGCGCGCGCGAAGCCCGTTAAATAGCATTTTGTGAAAATCTTGAAAAACCTATGGTTTTCTTAAGATTTCGCAAGAGCTCGCGCGGAAACTTTTTAAGCAAATCAGTGTTGCGAAACCATTTTTGTTTGAATGTTTTTTTGGAAACTCGATTGCGAAATCCTTCCGGCACCGAAGGTTTTTGAAGGATTTCGGCATGCGCGCGCGACGACGCGCGCGTGCGCACTTCGTCCCGTTTTTTGAAAGGGATTCGTGAAACAGTGTTATGTTAGAACACAACATGTCACCGCATTTTTTTGTTTTTTTTTTCTCTCCTACAAGGGACCCTTACGGGGGGGGATACCGGTTGGCCTGGGACTTTGCGATTTCATATTTAGGATGGACATGTGGTCATAATCGTATTTGATTTGCACACCCGAAAGGGGGGTCGATAACGCCGGGGTGGGGGGGTCGAACTTATTTTGTTTTCAGAAAGGAGAATTAATTGCTGTTCGCAGTGAGTTGTCCACTCCACTGCTCGCGCAAACATCCCACCCACCCACCCGCAACTTGGTCTGCAAAATCTCTTAAGACCGTGACGGTGGGTACCAAATGGCACTTGGCAACAACAGTGACGCCGACGACGACAGCGACAACGACGACGACGACAACGACTACGGCGACACCGACGACGTCTCCAACGACTTCGACGATGCCGACAACGTTGACGACGACGACACCGACGACGACGACGACGCCGACGCCGACGCCGACGACGACGACGATGACAACGACGACGACGATGACGACGCCGACGACGACGATGACGACGACACCGACGACGACGACGACGTCATCGACGCCGACGACGACGACGACTGCGGCGACGACGACGACGCCGACGTCGACGACGACGAAGACGACAACGACGCCGACGCCGACGACGACGAGACGACGACGACGTCGCCAACGAAGACGACGAGGGAGGAGGAAGGACGACGACGGCGACAACGACGACAACGACGACAACGACGAGGAGGAGGGAGGACGGCGACGACGCGAACGACGAAGAAGGAGGAAGGACGGCGACGCCGACGACGGCAGCGACGAGGGAGGAGGGAAGACGACGACGACAATGACGTCGACGACGACGACGACGACGGCGACGAAATAGGAGGGACGACGACGAGACGCCGACGACGGACGACGACGACGACGACGAGGGAGGAGGAGGAAGGACGACCACGGCGACAACGACGACGGAAACGACCACGACGCCAAAGAGGACGACGACGACGATCCCAAGGAAGACGCATAGTGTTTTTTACAAAGGACCCTCACGGGGGGGATACCGGTTGGCCTGGGACTTTGTGATTTCATATTTAGGATGGACATGTGGTCAGAATCATATATGGTTTACATACCTGAAAGGGGGACCGATAACGCCAGGGGGGGGTAGAGTCTATTCTGTTTTTAGAAAGGAGAATCTATGTGGTGCAGTCCTAGGTTGTATGTGGGGCAATTTACGTGGTGCGCAGTCTATGCCATGCAACTCATGTGGAGCAAGCGATGCTGTGCAATAGATGTTGTGCAACTTATTTTGTTTCATGTCAAACCATGTGTGCGAAGCAGGGCGAAGCAAGGCAAAGCAATGTAGTGCAACGCAGTGCAAAGCACGGCATAGCAATGCCAAGCAATGCAATGCAATGCAATGCAATGCCAAGCAATGCAGGCCGAGAAGCCGTGCGGCGACGGGGCGGCGACGAGGCGGCGACGGCGACCATGGCGCCGCCATGCCGCCACGCCATCCCAGACGACGGGCGGCGACGAGGCGGCGTCGAGGCCGGCGACGGCGACCACGGAGCCGCCAGACCGCCACGCAGGCCCAGACGGCGGGCGGCGACGAGGCGGCGACGGGGCCGCGACGGCGACCACGGAGGCGCCAGGCCGCCACGCAGGCCCAGTTCTTGAGCAGACAAGTGATCGCCCCTAGGTGCAAGCACTGCTCGGGGAAACCCTGGCACTGGAGAATCACAACTCCTGGAGCAGGCTGCAGGAAGCCTGAGCCCCGCAGTCTGATGGCCCCACAGAGTGGCCAACGGATATTCATTCCTTCCTCTCATTTCGCCATCATCTCTTCCTCTCATCATGTGCCCTTTATCTTCTCCTTCATACTGATGTGCATGTTTTCTCCGCTTTACACTAGTTAACATCTTTCACTTCGTTCTCGTCCGTGCCCTCGTCCTCCTCTTCCGTTTCTTCCCTCTCTTGCTTTGCTGCCTCATCTTGCTGTTTCCTCGCTCCTCCTGATCGTCGTCGTCGTCGTCGTCGTCGTCGTCGTCGCCGTTGCCGTCGCCGTCGCCGTCACCGTCGTCGTCGTCGGAGTCGTCGTCGTCGTCGTCGTCGTCGTCGTCATTGTCCTCCTCCCTGCTTCTCTCGTCGTCGCGTCGTCTGCGTCCTCCTCCTTGTCCTTCTCCTTGTCCTCCTCCATGTCTCTAGTCGTCCTCCTCCTTCTTTGCCGCCTCCTCGTCCTCCCCTCTCCCCGCCTCCCCATCCCTCTCCCCCTCCCCCTCCTCCTCTTCCTCCTCCTTCTCCTCCTACTCCTCCTCGCCCTCCTCCTCCCCGACCTCCTCGTCCTCCTCGTCCTCCTCGCCCTCCTCGTTCCCCTCCACCTCGTCCGTCTGGTCCTCCTCGTCTTCCTCGCCTTCCTCGTCAGAAGACTCGCGCCCCTCGTAGCACCAGTGGACCAGGCCGGGGTGGCGGGTCCCACGAGCCGGGCATGCGCCTCGGGCCAGGGTGGCGGCACTCTCAGTACGCCGTCGAGCTCAGGCGGCTCGAGACCTCGAGCTTCATCGACACTTGCGAGGACCCTCAGCGGAGGATGATAACTAGGAGGGGAGGAGAGGATGATGACGATGATGATAACGATGATGACGATGATGATGACGATGATGATGATGATGAGGAGGAGGAGGAGGAGGAGGGGGAGGAGGAGGAGGAGGAGCAGCAGGATGATGATGATGATGATGATGATGATGATGATGATGGTGGTGGTGGTGGTGGTGATGATGATTCTGATGATGATGCTGATGATGATGATGATGCTGATGATGATGATGATGATGATGATGATGATGATCATGACGATGATGATGACGATGAGGCGGAGGAGGAGGAGAAGGAGGAGGAGGAGGGAGGATCACTGACCAAACTGCCAGGTCTGCGAGCGGGCCGCCATTGAGCAGTCCCTCGGGGCCGTTGGCCGCATTTGGGACTGCCAATGGGGGACACCCATTGCTTGGGGAGACCCCAACTCGCAGCCTGTTTAGGAGGAGGAGGGAGGAGGAGGAGCAGGAGGAGGGAGAGGAGGCTCCTCTTCGTCCCCCTTCCCCTCCCCTCCTTCTCCTCCTCCTCCTGTTCCTCCTCCTCCCACCCCCCCTCCCTCCATCCTCCGCCTTCGCCATCACCTCCTCCTCCACATCTTTTTCCAACTCCTCCTCCTCCTCCTCCTCCTTCTCCTTCTCCTCATACCCCTCCATTTCCTCTTCCTCATTTTTTTCATCCTCCTCTTTTTCCTCCTCCTGCTCCTCCCCCTCCCTCTCATTCTGCGGGCTTCCAGGGGCTTCCAAGGCTTCAAGAGGTCGCGGGGATGAGAGTTAGCAGGAGAAGGGAGGAGAAGATAGAAGAGGCGAATGAGGAGGAGGATGAGGAGGAGTAATAGGATGAGGTGGAGGAGGTGGAGGAGGAGGAGGAGGGAGGAGGAGGAGGAGGAGGAGGAGGAGGATGAGGAGGAGTAGGACGAGGAGGAGTAGGAGGAGGTGGTAGGAATGAGGGGGATGAGGGGGAGGAGAAGGAGGAGGAAGGGCAGGAGCGGACGGGGGAGGAGGAGGAGGAGGATACGGAGGAGAAAGAGGATTAGCTGTAGGTGGTGGAGGGAGGCGGGGAGTCGTGTGCATAGACAGGGGTCCGTACATACATACGAACGCACAGACAACATACAGACACACATTCATCCATCCATCCATCCACCCGTCCATCCATCCATACATACATACACACAAGCTGACACACATGCATGCATACATGCAAACATACATACAACCAGATGTACATGCACATGCATACATACATACATACATATATACACACATACACACATACACACATACACATACACACATACATACATACATACATGCATACACACAACCACACAACGACACATGCATCCTTACGTTCACACATACATGCATTCGCCCACACATGCATACACACATACCTACGTTCACAAACATACATGTATACATGCATACACATACACACATGCATGTGCATACACACATGCATACACACATACACACATACACATTGACACGCATACACACGCCATAGGTGCACACACACATGCACCCATACATACATACACACATACATACATGCACACATACATGTGCACACACATGGAGCCATCCACACATACATGAATACGTACATGCGTACATCCATACATACACACGTATAGTCATACACAGACGTGCATGCACACATACATGCATGCATGCATGACTGCATACTCGCACACATACATACGTACGCCTATACATACATACATACATGTATCCGCACAGCCAGGTACACATGTATACAACCATGCGTACGCACGTACATACATGTATATAAACATGTACGCTTACGCACAGGCATACTACATACACACATGTGGGCAGACATACAGACGGACAGGCATCACTACATACGTACATACATACACACTACAGGCACACGTACAAACATACTTATACATACATACATCCCCATCCATACATACATCCATCACAGACATACGTACATGTATACAAGCATGCATACATACACACATATACACATACATACTGCCACCCTGGCCCAGACGACAGGCCGTGAAGAGGCGGCGACGGGGTAGCGACTGCGGCAACATAGCCACAAGACCGCCCCACTGGCCCAGCCGACGGGCGGCGACGAGGCGGCGACGGGGTGGCGACGGTGACAACATAGCCGCCAAACCGCAACACCAGCTCAGTTCCTCAGAACATAACTAAGTCATAACCCCTTAGTGCAAGCAGTGTTCGGGGAACATCTATATACACATCTATACCCGTAAGGGCTTTGCCCCCTGCCGCCAGCCCCTTCTCTATCATAATGGGATATAACAGAGTCGCGTCGGTGCGCCTCGGCGCTGCCTCGGCGCATCTGGGAACAGCATGCGGGGGTGGATAGGAGTCACCAGCGCATCTTGACACGTTTGCGTTATCGAAGACGCCTGTGGCGAATCACCGCCGCCCCCCGCCTTCTAGAATCGCCCATGTGGCCGAGCGTTGTGGCAATATCTCTGCCAAGGTGTCGAGCCAGGTGTTCCCCCATGTGGAACCCTTCGGGGAACACTTGGGGGAGGATGGCGGGGAAGATCAAGAGGAGGCGGAGGAGGAGGTGGAGGAGGAGGAGGAGGAAGAGGAGGAGGAGGAGGCGGAGGAGGAGGGGGCATTTGGGGAGCCTCTGGGGGCACTCTTGGGGCCTCCTGGGAGCTTCCCGGGAGCCTCTTGGACCTTTGGGGGCTTGTCGGGGCCTCTTTGGCCGTGTTGGTGGGCACATGGCCCGTCTGACGCCGTCGGAAGCCGTCTTGGGGGCCTCTCTGGGCCGACTTGGGGCTTTCTTGGGGTGCTCCAGGGCCGTCTTGGAGGCCATCTTGAGCGTCTTGGATGCCTCCTGGGCCGTCTTGGGGGCCTCTTGGGGCCGTCTTGGGCGCCTCTTGGGCTGTTCTGGGGCCATAATAGAGACCTCTTGGGCGATCTTTGGGGGCTCTTGGGCCGTCTCGGGCCGTCGGAGGGCCGAACAAAAAAAGCAAATGCCACAATCCTTCAACAACTTATGTGAAATCACTGTTTTTGGTCCTTTCGGGCCTTCCTGGATGCCCTCTTGGAGGCCTCTTGGGCCCTCTTGGGCCCTCTTGGGCCCTCTTGGGCCATCTTAGGGCCATCTTCGGCCGTCTTGGTGGGCTCCTGGCCCGTCTGACGCCGTCGGAAGCCGTTTGGGGGGCCTCTCTGGGCCGCCTTGGGGCGGGCCCTCTTGGAATGCTCCAGGGCCGTCTTGGAGGCCATCTTGGGCGTCTTAAAGGCCTCCTGGGCCGTCTTGGGGGCCTCTTGGGGCTGTCTTGGGGGCCTCTTGGGCCGTTCTGGGGCCATCTTAGGCCTCTTGGGCGATCTTGGGGCGATCTTTGGGTGCTCTTGGGCCGTCTCGGGCCGTCGGAAGGCCGAACAGAAGCAAATGTCAAACTCCTCCAAAAACCTTAGTTGGAGGTCTCTTGGGCCGTCTTGGGCCAGCTTCGAGCTAACTTCGGCCATCTTGGCGGGCTCCTGGCCCGTCTGACGCCGTCGGAAGCCGTTTGGGGGGCTGGGGCCCTCTTGGGGTGCTCCAGGGCCGTCTTAGAAGCCATCTTGGGCGTCTTGGAGGCCTCTTGGGTCGTCTTTGTGCCCTCTCGGGGCCGTCTTGGGGGCCTCTTCGGCAGTCCTGAGGCCACCTTGGAGGCCTCTTGGGCGCTCTGGGGGCGATCTTGGGGGCCTCTTGGGCCGTCTCGGGCCGTCGGAAGGCAGAAAAACAACAAATTCCACAATCCTTCAAAAACCTCAGGACAATCACTGGTTTTGGCCTTTTCGGGCCCTCGTGGAGGACCTCTTGGAGGCCTCTTGGGCCGTCTTCGAGACCTCTTGGAGGCCCCTGGGGCCGTCTTGGGCCATGTTGATGCCATCTGAGGCTCTCTTGAGTGCATCTTGGCTCGTCTTGGAGGCATCTTGGGGCCATCTGAGCCATCTTGGAGGCTATCTTGGCCGTCTTGGATGCATCTTGGCTGCCATCTTGGGCCGTCTTGGAGCCGTCTGGAGCAGGAAAATCCCTTTGCAACCGTGCCCCCTGCGATGAATCGACAGAGGGCGGCGGATCGAAGACGCCTACGGCGAATCACCGCCGCCCCCTGCCTTTTTGGAAGCGCCTATGTGGCCGAACGGCCAGACCTGCCAAGCTATCGGACCATGTGTTCCCCGAATCGGCTTGGAAAGCCTTCGGGGAACACGTGGGCATCTTGAAGGTCATCTTGGCCGTCTGGAGGCCACAGGGGATCGGGGCCTCAGGAGCGTGAATCTGCTTTATTTTATGAGGGATCGTGGTTTCGGTGGCGCGAGTACAAAATAATGTGCGAAGGATTATTGCGTCGGGGGCGCGAGTCTTAAGTATTTTTACGTGTCCCACGGCGCCCCAGACATTCTGAGGATGTGATTCGGTGGCGCCAACCAGGGCACTTTTCGGCTCCCCCCCCTCGCGCGGACAGTAACAATTAACAGTAAGAAGCATAACGCCATACTGTTATACTGCGAGCTGGAAACTGGAACTGGCGCAGGGAGCAGTAAACGTGAGCCTCGCAGCCCGATGGCCCCGCAAGGGGGCCGGCGGATATTTATATGTGTATACACACATATGTGTATAAAGAGAGAGAGAGAGAGAGAGAGAGAGAGAGAGAGAGAAAGAGAGAGAGAGAGAGAGAGAGATGAGGGAGAGAGAGAGAGAGAGAGAGATAGAGGGAGAGGGAGGGAGAGGAAGAGGGAGACAGAGAGAGAGAGAGAGAGAGGGATGGTCGCACTGTGCGCTGACAAGCTTGTGTCGCTTGCATGTTGTCGTTGTCTTCATTTGGCCTGCTATGCGGAGCGCGTCGTTGCAGCCGAGGTCCCAATCATCGTCATCATCGTGCACTTCGCTTCCTTCTCATACTTCCCCCGCCTTTTTCCTCTACCACTGTCCCGCGCTCCCGTTCCCGCGCCCCAATCCCGCGCCTCCTTCCGCTCCAGCTCAGCTCCCTCTTTTGCCGTGCGTGTCCTGGTTCCTGCCCCCATTCTTGTCCACGACTCGATGCCATCCCCCCCTTGTCGCAGTCCCCACCACCCATCCTCGCCTCCGTCCCGTCCTATCCCCATTCTTCCCCCGCCCTCTCCCTCGCACTATGAGGTTCCAGAGTTCAGTGTTTTAGGGCTGTAAGAAGCATTGAACAGCGCCGTAGTCGGCCCTAAAGATGCTTCTTCATATGCCCCGTATGAGGCCGGTAATATTCCATTAAGGGTCTCTTGAGAGGCCCTGAGGAGGCCCTCATGAGGGCAACAAGAGGCCCTCACCAGGCGAAGGCCATGGGCTATCTTGAACTACCTTGGGCAGTATTGGAGCCATCTTGGGCCATCTCAGAGGCTCTAACCCCTCGCGGGTCGCCCCGTCCAGACCCAGGGGAGGAGGTAGGGAGAGAGAGGTCAAGACACCACCCGCCCGCAAGCCGTCTAGCTTACTCCCACCCGCCCTCCCCACACAGAAGTAACACCCGAGCCTCAGCATGTTCAGCGGTCGTCTTTGGATTGGCAGCTACTGGGAACCAAAGCCGACCCCAGGTGCGCGACGTTTCGACGAGGTGCGCCACGCGTGCCAGGGGCGCCACGGGCGCCGGGCACCCCTGAGGTCCGAGCGTGCCAGGCACGCCTGGTGCGCCAGAGGCGCCACGTGCTCCGAGTGCGCCAGGTGTGCCGCACACTCCAGCCGCACCAGGGGCTCCACCTTCGGGGCACGTGCAGAGTGCGTCAGGTGCGCTTGCGCACGTGACAGCACACATCGGGAAACATGTCGGCTTGCCATCCTTATCGAAAACCGATGCCCATAATTGTGTTTGCTGGGCCTGCGCACAGCAAACCACGCGCCACCACCCCCGCCGTCCTGCCAAAAACCACTTGACAGTGATCGCGGGATGGCCGCGCATGATCCAGATTTAGTCGCGAGGTGCATGTTGTATTGTAGGGGTGGTAGCCCTGCGCGCAGCAGGGAATATGCTGACACCCCCGCCGTCCTTGTCAAAAACAATACAAAACTCTCGTGGGCCTCACGAACATGACTCAAGACTTTACCACAAAGTATACTGAGCATTTTTTTGACAGGGATGGTGGGGGGGGGCCGCATCGGGCTGGCCGCGCATGCTCCAAATGTGGAGGCAAAGTGCGGTGTGTATTATTTTTGGCAGGGATGGTGGGGGGCGGGTTGTCATGGTGTCGACATGGTGCCTGGTTGGCCCCGGGTCGCCTGGGGGAGGGGTGTATATATTAACAAGGAACAGTGATCAAGACACCCTCCGAGATAAGAAGCCGTCTAGCTCACTCCCACCCGCCCTCCCAGCACATACGTAACACCCGAGCCTCAGCATGTTCAGCGGTCGTTACTGGGAGCCAAAACCGACCTCAGGTGCGCGACGCTTGGGCGAGGTGCGCCACGCGTGCCAGGCACGCCTGGTGCGCCAGGCACCCCTGGGGTCCGAGCGTGTCAGGTACGCCTGGTGCGCCAGATGCGCCACGTGCTCCACGTGCGCCAAGTGCGCCGCAAAATTCAGCCGGGCCAGGTGCGCCACGTTCGGGGCACGTGCAGGGTGTGCCAGGTGCGCCTGCGCACGTGACAGCACACATCGGGAAACATGTCGGCCCCCGCCATCCTTGCCGAAAATCAATGCCCATCATTGTCTGGTGGGCCTGGGCACTTCAGGCCACGCGCCACCACTTCCGCCGTCCCTGACCAAAATCACTTGACAGTGATCGCGGGATGGCCGCGCATGATTCAGATTTAACCGCGAGGTGCATGTTGTATTGTATTTTTGTCAGGGATGCAGCCCTGCGCGCAGCAGGGAATATGCTGACACCCCCGCCGTCCCTGTCAAAAACATTAAAGTGCTCGCCAGGCCTCACGAACATGACTCAAGACTTTGCCCAAAACTGTACTTAGCATTGTTACCTAACAGCTTTTGCTGATAGGTTTCTAGTAGGGTCAAAAGAGAGCATCATGACTCCTCAGGGGGGTCTGGGCGGGTGCCGGGGAGGAGAACCGGGAACAGAACCGGGAACAGAGCCGGGCTCGGTTTTCGCCAACAGTCACACACTTCGTGCTCTTCGACCTCCCAGAACTCCATTCCCGGGCCACATTCTGGATGCCCGGAGCCAACTGTAGGCCACTTCGTGCTCTTCGACTTCCCAGAACCCCATTCCCGGGCCACATTTTGGATACCCGGAGCCAACTGTAGGCCACTTCGTGCTCTTGGACTTCCCAGAACACCATTCCTGGGCCACATTTTGAATGCCCGGAGCCAACTGTAGGCCACTTCGTGCTCTTCCACTTCCCAGAACTCCACTCCCGGGCCACTGTTGCTGCTGCTAGTGTAGCTATTGCTATTGCAACTACTGGCAGTGCCACTGCGACTGCCGCTGATGTTGCCACTGCGACTGCCACTGCGAATCCGAATGCCAGGCTGAGGCTGAGGCAGGCTGAGGCTGAGGCCGAGGCCGACGGCAGACTGAGGCTGAAGCTGAAGCAGGCTGAGGCAGAGGCAGGCTGAGGCTGAGGCTGATGCTGAGGCAGGCTGAGGCTGAGGCTGAGGCTGATGCAGGCTGAGGCTGAGGCAGGCTGAGGCTGAGGCTGAGGCAGACTGAGGCTGAGGCTGAAGCAGGCTGAGGCTGAGGCTGAGGCAGGCTGAGGCTGAGGCTGAGGCAGGCTGATGCTGAGGCAGGCTGAGGCTGAGGCTGAGGCTGATGCAGGCTGAGGCTGAGGCAGGCTGAGGCTGAGGCCGAGGCTGAAGGCAGACTGAGGCTGAGGCTGAAGCAGGCTGAGGCTGAGGCTGAGGCTGAGGCAGGCTGAGGCTGAGGCTGAGGCAGGCTGATGCTGAGGCAGGCTGAGGCTGAGGCTGAGGCTGATGCAGGCTGAGGCTGAGGCAGGCTGAGGCTGAGGCCGAGGCTGAAGGCAGACTGAGGCTGAGGCTGAAGCAGGCTGAGGCTGAGGCTGAGGCAGGCTGAGGCTGAGGCTGAGGCAGGCTGAGGCTGAGGCAGGCTGAGGCTGAGGCTGAGGCTCATGCAGGCTGAGGCTGAGGCAGGCGGAGGCTGAGGCCGAGGCTGAAGGCAGACTGAGGCCGAGGCTGAAGCAGGCTGAGCCTGAGGCTGAGGCAGGCTCAGGCTGAGGCTGATGCAGGCTGAGGCTGAGGCAGGCTGAGGCTGAGGCTGAGGCTGATGCAGGCTGAGGCTGAGGCAGGCTGAGCCTGAGGCCGAGGCTGAAGGCAGACTGAGCTGAGGCTGAAGCAGGCTGAGGCTGAGGCTGAGGCTGAGGCAGGCTGAGGCTGAGGCAGGCTGAGGCTGATGCAGGCAGGCTGAGGCAGGCTGTGACTGCGACTGCCGTTGCCACTGCGACTGTCATCGCGAATGCGACTACGACTGCGAGAACAGCAGAATTCTACAACTGGATTCCCATCCGAATCTTAAGGGGAATGCTTCCAGATATGCTCCTACACATCGCTGTTAGGTTGCTTTGCCGGGATAATTTTTTGGTAGGGATGGCGGGGGGGGCCACATCGGGTTGGCCGCGCGTGCTTCAAATGTGGAGGCAGAGTGCGGTTTGTATTGTTTTTTGACATGGGTGGTGGGGGGCGGGCCCGCATGGAGTCGGCATACTTCCGGGTTGGCCGTCGGCCGGGTGGGGGAGGGGGTGTATATTAATAAGGAGCAGTGAATAGACCATCCCCCGAGCAAGGGGAGGGAGGGGGAGAGAATATATAACTCGCTAAGCCACCTACGCCCAGAGGGCTGGTACGATTGATCGCGGGGTGCCCGCGCATGATCAATAGTCTATCGCAACGTGTATTCCGTATTGTTCTTTGACATGGGCGATGGGCCTGCGCCCAGCAGGCGATATGCCTGCACCCCCCTCGCCCCTGCCCAAATGATAATGCAAACTGATCTTTTGGTGCCTGTGCATAATCCAGACTTTGCCGCACACTTTGCGTTGTATTGTATTTTGAAGGGGATGGTGGGGGGGTCGTCATGGTTCTGGGTCAGCCCCCAGTCAGGTGGGGGAGGGGGTGTATGTTACAGAATCAAGCTACCCACAAGCCGCAAGTCATCTCGCTTGCTCCCACCCGCCCTCTCAACACGTAGATAGCACCCGAGTCCCAGCATGGTCAGGGTCCGCCATCGCTAACCCGCACGGGCCCACACGGGAGGGAGCCCACGAATGCCAATGGAAACCCAGACCCGCATGGGTTCGCACAGAGACCAACGGAAACCCATACTGTCGTGGAGCCGCATGGAAGCCAACGAAAACCCCAAACCGCACGGACCAGCACGGAGACTCACGCAAACCCAGACCCGCACGGACCCGCACGGAAACTTTCGGAAACCAACTGGAACTTAGATCCACACGGACCCGCAACGGAAACATAAACCCACACGGGTTCGCGCGGACCCCACATGGACATCCACGGAGTTCCATGCTCAGACCCGCACGGGTCCGCACGGAGCCGCGCGGAAACCCACGGAAACCGAGACCCGTATGGGTCCGCACGGAAACCCACCGAAACCAAGACCCGCACAGGTCCGCACGGACCCACACAGAACCCAACGGAAACCAAAACCCTTGGATTCAGCTGAAAAGACAGGAGCGCGGGTAGTAGCAGTAGTAGTAGTAGTAGTAGTAGTAGTAGTAGTAGTAGTAGTAGTAGTAGTAGTAGTAGTAGTAGTAGTAGTAGTAGTAGTAGTAGTAGTAGTAGTAGTAGTAGTAGTAGTAGTAGTAGTAGTAGTAGTAGTAGTAGTAGTAGTAGTAGTAGTAGTAGTAGTAGTAGTAGTAGTAGTAGTAGTAGTAGTAGTAGTAGTAGTAGTAGTAGTAGTAGTAGTAGTAGTAGTAGTAGTAGTAGTAGTAGTAGTAGTAGTAGTAGTAGTAGTAGTAGTAGTAGTAGTAGTAGTAGTAGTAGTAGTAGTAGTAGTAGTAGTAGTAGTAGTAGTAGTAGTAGTAGTAGTAGTAGTAGTAGTAGTAGTAGTAGTAGTAGTAGTAGTAGTAGTAGTAGTAGTAGTAGTAGTAGTAGTAGTAGTAGTAGTAGTAGTAGTAGTAGTAGTAGTAGTAGTAGTAGTAGTGTAGTAGTAGTAGTAGTAGTAGTAGTAGTAGTAGTAGTAGTAGTAGTAGTAGTAGTAGTCGTAGTAGTAATAGTAGTAGTAGTAGTAGTAGCAGCAGTAGTAGTAGTAGTAGTAGTAGTAGTAGTAGTAGTAGTAGTAGTAGTAGTAGTAGGGGAGGAGGAGGAAGAGGAGGAGGAGGAGGAGGAGGAGGTGGAGGAGGAGGTGGAGGAGGAGGAGGAGGAGGAGGAGGAGCAGTAGCAGCAGTAGCTGCATCGCCAGCACCCACCCCAGAATTAGGAGCTTAGGCGACTAAACTCTGGAGTTTCGCGATTCCGGCCTTAGGGTTCGAGTCTCTGCGCTTCCTTCTCCCCCTCCTCCCCCATTCCTCGTCGTCCGGGTCCCCAGAAGCGTTCCTCTTCTCCCTACTCGTCTTTCCCATTCCCCCGCCTCTCGTCCCTCCCGCTCTAGGAGCTTAACGAGGCGTCGGGGGCGGGATACGCCAGAGGTATTCTTCGCTGTGGGGTTGGGAATGGATGGAAAGAAAGAGGCACGACAAGAGCTAGTGCCGGGGCCAGGGCCAGAAACAAGCAGACTGGCCGATGGACGGAAGCATGGATGGATGGACGGAGGGCGATCGGAAACCATCCATCCAGACATGCGTGCTTTTATTTTCTCCTTCGCTCCTCCCCCTGAACGTGGTGACGTTTACCCGGCCAGCCACTAGAGCACGTCCGTTGCGATGATAGCCCCCTTCCCTTGAGGGGCAGTAGATTGTTTCGCGTCCGCTCCCATCTTCTCCCTTAGAAGAAATTTGAGCGTATACGCATGGTCTTATTCGCACAGCCACACTGACACACGAACATGTGGGCGCAGAGAGGGACGCAGACCTACGCATGGGATGCGCGCCTGCGTTTGCGCAGATGCGTTGCCCGAGATCTCCTGCACGCCTCTTGTCGGTCCACTTGGCCCTCGGAGGAAGGTGATGCGGAGGAGGATTGGGGGGGCGAGGAGGAGGGGCCGAGGGGAGGAGGAGGAGGGGAGGAGGGAAAGGATGAAGAGAAGGCAGGGCGACGGCACGAGTCGAGCCTGCCAGATCCTGCCAGCCTTGCCGTTGGGGGCCTTGCACTGTGAAGCACCAGCTGCGCTGAACTCGCCAGCCGGTCGCTGCCCGGGTGGGCCCAGCCCTGGCACCTCGCGGAAGGAAAGGGGCGGGAGGGGCAGGAGTCGACTGCACGCAAGAGTGACCCTCAGGGGAGGGAAGGATGGCGATGCCGCCGCGTCGACACGGCTGGCGTCGCCTCGGAAATCAAGTCGGGACGCACCTTCGAGAGGTCTGGGGAGTGGCGCCATCGGTATTTTGTCACCCCCGGACTCTTTGCTGGAGTCAAGTTGTGTGCGGGACCACAGACCACAGGGGTCTCCCCGGCGCTGGCTTGCGCGACTGGATTTGGCCCCCCCCCCCTCTCCCCCCGCGGCCTCCTAAAGACGCTCACCAAATGTCGTTCCTACCTACAGGGCCCCTCTTGCGCGTAGCCGCAGGAGGAGCAGCAAGAGTGGGAGGAGAGGGAGGAGCAGAAGCAGGAGTGAGCACTTGGAGTGTTGGCCCCTCCAGGCGGCGCTGCCTGCCCTCCCACACCCCCTGGGCAGCGTGGGCGCGCTGAAAGCAAAAAGCTCATTGCAATCAAATAAGCTTTCATTCCATGATTGCTTCCATTGAGATTTTTGATGCCAGGCAAATCTGGCTATCAGAGATTCTGTTCCTTTCAGTGGCAACTCTTGCTTTCAGACATTTGTGCTGTCAGAAATTGTTGCTTTCAGTGTGCGAATCTCGTGCGCCTCGGGCTGCCATCCCCAGAGCTTCCCAGGTCACAGCGCGGACTCCTCGAGGCCTCGACGCCTTCTCTGGAGCCAGCCTTCTCGTTCCGAGGCGTTTTTTTGACAGCCCTGGGTCTCTGCAAGGGCCCCTGGGAGAGGCCGGAAACGGCGAACAACAACTCGCCGCGATTTATTTCCACGGCGCGGGGAGGTCCGAGTCCGCGCAGCGTGACCGGCGCCTGCACGGGTAAGCCTCGAGCCCTAACGCCCAAGCCCCAAGGCTGGCCCCAGGTCCCACTCCCCAAGGCCCAGGCCCCAAGGCCCAGACCCGAATCTAGGAACACATACTGGCATAAACTGTCGGAGGTCCGAGCTGATTTCTTGTCTCGGCGCTGGGCCCCCCTCGGCCAGACGCGCCGCCAGTGAGCTCCAGCGCCGATCGAAGAAATCCGCGTGGACCTCCGGAAGTTCATGTTCAGGAGGAGGAGGAAGAGGAGGAGCAGGGAGAGGATGATGATGAGGAGGAGAAGGAGGGTGAGGAGGAGGAGGATGGGGAGGAGGAGGAGGAGGAGGAGGAGGAGGAGGAGGAGGAGGAGGAGGAGGAGGAGGAGGAGGAGGAGGAGGAGGAGGAGGGAGAAGGAGGAGGAAGAGGATGATGAGGAGGAGGAGGAGGGAGAGGAGGAGGAAGAGGAGGAGGAGGAGGGAGGAGGGAGGAGGAGGAGGAGGAGGAGGAGGAGGAGGAGGAGGAGGAGAAGGAGGAGGAGGAAGATGAGGAGGAGGAGGAGGAGCAGGAGGAGGAGGAGGAGGAGGAGGAGGGAAGAGGAGGAGGAGGAGGAGGAGGAGGAGGAGGAGGAGGAGGAGGAGGAGGAGGAGAAGGAGGAGGAGGAAGATGAGGAGGAGGAGGAGGAGCAGGAGGAGGAGGAGGAGGAGGAGGAGGAGGAGGAGGAGGAGGAGGAGGAGGAGGAGGAGGAGGAGGAGGAGGGAGAAGGGTGAGGAGGAGGAGGAGGAGGAGAAGGAGGAGGAGGAAGAGGAGGAGGAAGAGGAGGAGGAGGAGGGGAGGAGGAGAGAGGAGGAGGAGAAGGAGGAGGAGGAGGAGGAGGAGGAGGAGGAGGAGGAGGAGGAGGAGGAGTAGGAGGAGGAGGAGGAGGAGCAGGAGGAGGAGAAGGAGGAGGAGGAGGAGGAGGAGGAGGAGGAGGAGGAGGAGCCGCCGACGAAGCGACCCAGCCTGTCCGCTGTAGACCCATCTCGGCGGGCCCCCTGTGGCCGGTCCGCGTGGTGGCCTCGAGCCGCTGCCCGGCCAGCGCACGCCCAGTTCATGCCCAGCGCGCGCCCCGCGATCGGCCCCGAGCGCAGCGGGGTGCACGCCGACAAGTGCAGGGCCTGAGCCGCATGCTCGTCTCGAGCGATCGGTGCTGTTGGTCGGCGGCGAGCGAGGGGGGAAGTGAGAAGGAGAAGGCCTTCTCAGCAGGCGGCGGGGCTTCTCAGAAGCCCTCCGGCCTTCTGAGAAGTTATTTGTGTCTTCGGGGAAGGATTAGGAAACTTTTCAGAAGGCCCAGGGATTTCTGAGCCTTCTGAGAAGGCCTGCCCCTTCTCACTTCCCCCCTGGCTCGCCGCCGATGTTGGGGCTTAGGGGGGTCACCGCGTTGCGCCAAAGCTTGCCCTCGTTGGGGCGCGGCGCCGATTTTTTTGAGGTCCTCGCCCGCCCCCCCAGGCGCGGGTGACAAGCCGCGGCCTTTGCAAACCACACCCTCCGTAGTCGCCGAAAGAAGAACAGACTGCATAGACATAAACCTTCGGAGCTCCGCTCCGATTTCATGGGTGTGCGCCGGTCCCCTGGCGCGCTCCGCGCGCCGGGGATCGGGGGGGGGGGGGCAGCGCCGATCCGAGAAATCCGAGCTGACTTCCAATTCGGGCATTCTGGGCGGACCTCCCGTTGACTGGCGGACCTCCGTCCCGCCAGTGCACGGGGGGGGCACGGCGCATCGAGGGGAGGTTCGGCCTGGCAAGCATCGGTCAACGGTGGCCGCGGTCCGGTCCGTCCAGCTGCGTCGCAGTCGGCTGCGCTCGGTCGGCTCGGCTCGGTCGGTCGTTGTGCCAATGCTGCGTCGCTGCGCCCTGCTGTGCAGCTTGTGGCCTGCCAGTCTCGATCCGTTTCGGTTTCGCTGTCGGCTCGGTCGGTTTTCGCTTTCTCTGTCGCCGCGAACGGCCATGCAGGGGTGGCACGCTCCACGTCCAGCTCTCTGCCTTCCTGTCTCCCTCCTTCATCGGGCTCTTGCTCGTGCCAGAGCCTCGCCGTGTCTCCGGAGCGCGGTCGGCCAGGCCACGGTTCGCTTGCCTCCGTTTTTGTCCTTCCCTCTTCCCCTCTTCTGGCGTCTCGCAGTGCATGACGTCGTGTGTGGCGTTTTCCACTTGTCCAGCGGTTCTGTCTCACGTCTCGCTGCCAATCTTTCAGTGTTTGCTGTGGAGAAGTCCTTGTCTTGCGCCCTCTATTTGCCTCTCTGTCTCTACCTTTTCTCTGTCTCTGCTTTCCCTACGTGTGCTCGGAGTTTCCACACGTGGGCACCTCGTATTTCAACGCTTCTCATGCCTGCACCCCCTCCCCCTTCCCCTCCTCCGCCGATCGGGGAGGTCCCCGTTGGCCTGTGCTTCACCTTGTGCACTACCTTTCTCATCTGGGCCTTCGCCGTGCCGGATCGGGCGGGGGGCGCGATAGAGCGTTGCGCTGCGATGTAGCGGCGCGAGCAGAGATGGCGAGGAGGAGGAGGAGGAGGAGGAGGAGGAGGAGGAGGAGGAGGAGGAGGAGGAGGAGAAGGAGGAAGAGGACAACGGGGATGGGGACGACGACGGCGGCGGTAACGACGACGACGACGACGTCGACGATGAGGAGGAGGCGGAGGAGGACGCGGAGGCGACGATGACGAGACACCAGGGGCCATGCGTGAACGCCTGGGTGGGTGGCACGTGCCCTGATTCTTGGCACCCCTGCTCTGACCGTACGATGAGGCAGGGGCGGTCAGGGACACCCTCCTCCTCCGCCTCCCTTTCTGGGCCTGCGGGGGCCTCCACCTCTGGGCACGGCTCGGGAAACTGGCCTGGACGGTGCCTTGGAGGGGCCTGGAGACTTGTCTTTGAAGGAGATTCTGGATGGAAGTTTCCTCCTCCTCCTCCTCGTAATGCACGTGCGCTTCCTCCTCGTTCTTTTTAGCCCGTCTGTATCGAGTCCGCATTTTTCAGTGGCAGCCAGATGCATACACTGTTCTTCGTGAACGGGGCCCCTCATGCCCCAGATGCGGCCGCCCTTCTGCAGGTGGGGATGGCACAGCAGCTCCGCTTGCTGCAATGGAACTCTCAATCTTGTACGGGCGACAGGCTTGAGGAGGTGGTGGTACAGATTTCAAACTTTGACCTGATTCTATTGTCCGGAACCCAAGCCGTGGATCGGAGGCAGCGGTTTTCTGGAAGTGTAGTCACACGACGGCACATCCAGGGTTGTTGCGTCATCGAGGCTCCCTTCGGTCCGTTTGCTCCGCTAAGTAAATCGAGTGTTGGGTGCTCTATCATCGTGGGAAATTGATTTCGATAGCAGCATCTTATCCTACAGACCTGGGCTTTCCATGGGGACGCCAAGGAGCGAGGTCTTGGGGTTCGCATCAAGAGGCGAAACCTTGACCTGTGCGCGCTGAGCATGCACTTCCCTCCGGCGTCGTCTCGAGTACAGCACAGATCACATATCTTCGCACAGTCCTAGTTCTCAGTGAGTGGGGCTTGGCGGCATCCTTTTCCCTGCCGAACAGGACTACACCCGTGCGTTTCTGCGACGTCAACGATGTCATCGGCGTGCCACCGGGGGGGAAGGCTGCGATTGACACCCTTGTCGTGCAGGCCCTATCTCAGGAACGTCTTCGGAAGGGAGCGGGCGAACTGCTTCGGGAATTGTTGGAATTTCATGAGATGATGGCGACCAACGCGCCAGCCTCCCATATCATCCCCACGTATTGCGGACAGGATGGAGGAATATCTCGCGTAGATTATTTGTCCATCCCCACCTGTATGAGACCATATAGTGCCCATGCTGGGGTTTCGCACAGATTGGGAGGTCGCCTGCAGGCTTTCTGCGGCCTGAGTCCGAAGGGCCACCTCCTGATCGATTGCACCCCGATGTACGCGCAGCACCTCATCGGACTGTCGGTTGCACAGGAACGACTTTGATGGGTCCGTGGCAAGACGATGAATTCCATGGTGCGTGGCTCATGCAAGTCGTTTTTTTCAGCTCGGTGGAGAAACTCGTGGACGTAAGAGGAGCTGACACTCAGTGAATAATTATGGCTCCCCAGGGGAGATCCTTGAATTATTCACACGACTGCATCACGTCGGCTGGCCACTCGATCTGTAGTATGAACACCAATGGAGGCGACCCACAGAGGCAGGCTGATTGCAAAGTGCGACGGCGTCTCCTGAATCAGCGTGCAGACCTTCGTGAAGGTAAGATGTCTTCCACCCACGCCGAGGCGCATCGCATTGATGAGGAACTGTAGCGGGCTTCGCAGGCCTAGGGGTTGCTTCGCCGTCAAGAGGCTCTTGCTTTGCACTCGCAGCTCGTGGCCGAAGCTTCTGGCTTGCGGGATGCACCTAAGCCGGCAGAGGCTTTGAGGTTGGCGAAAAGGGCGGCCCGTGCACGTATGGGACCAAAGAAGCGAGATGGGCCCCTTCTTCGTGTTGCACCTCCGTCGGCACAAGCACGGTTGGAAATGTGATCTCTCGACGGTGTTGAAGGCATAGTTGCAGGTCGCCGACATGATTGGGGTACCTGGCGTGCCGAGCGGGAATGCCAACCGTATTTTTGGGAACCCAGGAGGATGCCATAGATTTCAGCATGGGAGATGTTGGTAGATTTCTTCTGTGGCTTGCACTTGCAGCAAGACGTCGAGCTGTTCCAGATTTCTCGGCGCCGTTGGAGTTGTGACTGGAGCTGTCTTGCCGAGGAGGACTCTGAAGCAACACTGTGGCCACGTCGTTGGCAGTGGTTTCGCGGTGCCGTCAATTCCAGATTTCAGATTCTTGGTCGAAGTCGGATTTGCTTCGGTTCTCACGCATAAGATGGCTCCTCTTTATTGGCGCCGCACAGACGGAGCTGGCCCTCGCAAATCTGACCTTGCTGGTCCACGTGGCCGACGTGTGTTTCAAGTAATGGTGGCCGTGGGAAAGCATTCTGTTCGACTCTCCTCCGGCCTGCTCTCGCAGTCCAGGATCATGTATATTTCCGCCACCGTCATCGCGTGGGCACTGTGATTAGAGCGCTGGCCACCTGGTGGCGCCTGCGTGCTCAAGGACTGGCCCGCGCTATGACGCTGGGAGGATACGTCACACGCGTTCGACATCTTCTCCCGGCGCCAGTTTGACGCTGCCGTGCAATTGCACTGTCGTGAATGTGACCAGGCACTTTGCCAGCAATGATGTAATCATGCAGCTGTTTCATTGGGGACGTCTTGGGGCCCTCTCGCAGGTCGACCTGCGCAGGGGGACCCGATGAGGGGCACATTCGCCGCCCGCGCTTTTGTTTACCTAGGAGGTGTGGCGAGCGTCGGGCCGACGCGCGACCCGACATGTTGCGCTCGTCTTGGCAAGGGCTGCGAGCGTACCTTGGCGCGTTCAAGTTCGCGGGCGAATGTGCGGCTTCGCATTGGCTGGCCCGCAGATGTTTTGGACAGAATTTTTGCGCATGTCCTTTATGGCGTAGATGCGCGGCTCGATGTTTTCGCGGCTCATGGCTGCGACCAGAATGTCTCAGCGCGGGATTTTTTTTCCGCGGGGCGCGGATACCAGCGCGAGCACCTGTCCTACAAGACCCCCTCCTGCTCGGAGTCTGGGCGAAGGAGCGGGCTCGATATCCCGGGGCCCATCTCCTGTGGAGCGTTTCGGTCAGGGATGGGCCTTCCAGGAGGTGTAGTGCACCGAAGTATCGGTTTTCTCTATGAGCCGAGAATGGAGTTTGGGCGCCCCGAAGCGATGGGCACGCAGTGGGAACGTAGTCTGTTCATCGGTTTTGCCCAGAACGCTTGGCTGAGCGGGCTCGAGAGCATCATTGCTTCAGAGACCGACGCGTTGATTTTAGATGGGCGTCTCGTTCGAATGGTCGGATCGCGATGCTAGGTGAAGCGATGTCTTGGGGGTGGTCCGCATTGGGGGTCGATGGCAAACAATCAGGTTTTTACCCGGTGGAGATTGACCCCCTCCTCGCTTGAGCTTCTTATCAGCAGAGCCAATTTGCGTTTGGCCTGGGGCGCGCGCCCTGATGGGGCGCACTTAGATGCCGCGCGCACTGTCTGGTTCGCCCCCCGTCGAGTCGATGGCCCCCCCTGCTGCGCGGAGACCGACCGATGGCCCGAGCCGCGCCGTGGACAGAACCATCGCAGGCCTAGAGATTGGCACCACCACCAACATCGGCGCTGTTCCTCCACCGAGGGAGAAGGATCCCGATCTCGGCGTTGGTGGTAAGATTCTGGCTTCCAAGGCGACCGAAGTATTACCACCAACACCGAAGTCTAGGATCATCTTCCTCCTGTGGAGGCAGCCCCCCGTGTTGGTGTTGGTGCCCATTTCCAGGCCTCCCAAACCAGTGGCTGCTGATTCGCCCCCCCCCCCCCCCCCATTGCGAAGGGTTGCGAGATGTCGCTGGCGGCCTTCGGCCACTGGCAGATTTCGAGGCATCAGAAGATTCCCAGAGGGTGGATCCCACGGAACTACGTAGTCAAGCATTCTCGGCGTGCGCTCCTCCTCCTGACCATGCCGCTGAAGCAGGGCCCTGGGGCAGAACCCGGTGATCATGTTGAGGGGGAGTACCAGCTCAAGTGCATGATGGACATCGACGGGGGGCCTTGCAGGTGTGTCTTCAGTATTCGTGAGGAGCCATTCGAACATTTACGTCGCTGCCATTATTTAAGAAGTCTTGTGCGTGTACTCGGCTCCTCCGCCTCCGAGCGCCATGTGCCCCCGCTACCGCTGCCCGACGCTTCCTGCGATCTCTCGAGCGAGAAATCTGTGCCTTGTGGGCCCCGCGCCCTGACCTCGGCCGAGGCCCCATCATCCTGTGACTGCCCGTGTTGTGAGTTCGTGGGTGAAGATGCGAATCCTGTTTGTCGCCGTCTCCGATGCCGTCGCCCTGCTCAGGTTGTTCCAATCATAACAGCTCGTAACGTAACTACTGATGCCAATGGGTTCCAGACCCGCGCAGCGCAGCGCGGGCCAGGGCCTCGCCAGTGGCCTGGCAGAGCCCGACCCCGTGAAGCCCGAGCAGAAGGAGTCGGGGGGCTGCACTTCAGGCGCGATCCCACTCGAGAAGATCATTCGAACAAGTTGCGCGCTAGCTCTCGTCGGCATTCGGGAGCGCGCAGACCTCGGGGCCGCGTGCTACTTGCGATGCGAGATTTCCGCAGGCCAGGGCATGATCGCGGCCGCAGTCGCGGTTGGAGTTCAGTGGGGCCAGCAGAGCGAAGAGATGAAGAAACGCGCCGGCGCTGGCGAACAGGTGGACCTCATATTTCGAGGCCCACATCGCCCGATGCTTTCCATGGCCGCGTGGGAGTGCTGAGCCTCGAAAGCAGTTGCAGAAGAGGCAGATATAGAGGTGAACCACGAAGCCAGGAATTCAAAAGTGAGATGCCAGATCATTGGGGCGAGAAGCTTAGCAAGTGCGCCATCTCCGAGGTGGCGCGTGCGGTCCAGTGCTCTCGGGTGGAGCTGCGCCGCAAGTCTGAGGGCCAGGGGAGCATGTGCATGTTCCTCTTCAGAATGGACCTTCGCCGCCAGGTGAGCTCCGTGGTGGGCCCGATGATCGAGACGTTCGCGTCGGTGGCGGGGGGGGCTTCTTCCTTTCGAGGTTGCCCTCGCGGGGCCCGCTGGAGAGAGAGGTATCGGATTGCTGGCCCCCTCTGCGGGTTACGTGCCCATCGGAGTGCCAGTCGGCCAATGCAGTTCTCGCTGTGAGACTTAGGAGCGCTCGCATTGAAAGTCCCCTGGTTTCAAAGGACCCCTCTTAGAGACCAGTCTAGCTTTTCTGGTCGTCAGTTCGTCTGCCAAGACAGGGGTTCCATGAGGATTTGCTTTGCTCTGCTCCTTCTCTTTCCCTCTTCTTCCTCCTCCTCCTCCTCCTCCTCCTCCTTCCCTCTCTTCCTCCTCCTTCTCCTCCTTCCTCCCTCCCTGCCTCCCTCCTTCCTCCCCCCTCGTCCTTCCCTCCTTTCCTCCTTCCCTCCTCCCTCCTCTCTCTTGCATCTCCTCCTCTTCCAGGTCGAGCGGCGGAGGAAAAAGTCGAGGACGATGAGGATGAGGAGGAGGAGGAGGAGGAGGAGGAGCGAGGAGCGAAGAGCGAGGAGCGAGCAGCGAGGAACGATAAGCGATGATGATGATGATGATGATGATGATGATGATGATGATGATGATGATGATGATGATGATGATGATGCTGATGACGATGATGGTGTTGATGAGATTGGTGGTGGTGATCATGATGACGATGCTGATGCTGACGATGATGATGATGACGCTTCTGAGTTTGATTACGATGATCACGATGCTGATGCTTATGTTGATGATGATGATGCGGTTGATTACGATTTGACGTTTGTGATTTTGTTGCCGATGATTGACGATGGCGGGACGATGGTGGGTAATGTGGATGGTGATGGCGATGATGATGCTGACGATGGTGATGGTGATGGTGATGGTGATGATGATGATGATGATGATGTTGATGATGATGATGATGCCGATGATGATGATGATGATGATGATGATGATGATGATGATGATGATGATGATGATAATAATAATGCTGGTGGTGGTGGTCTTGGTGGTGATGATGATGATGATGATGATGATGATGATGATGATGGTGGTGGGGGGGGGGTGTGGAGGAGGAACATGAAGAACACAGGGATGACGGGCGAAGCTTCATGCCGACTGACTTCATGGCCGTTCGGCCTGAACACGGAGCTGGTGGATGTGTCGCTAAGCGGGTTGCGGGGAGAACGGCCGTGGGGGGAGTTTTTCGACATCGTGATCGTCGGCTACCTGAAGACCTTGAGGGTGGTGCCCGATGAATCCCAAAGGCCCGATGCAAGCTGTAGCAGTGGAGACGGCAGCTGATTCGGGAGGGCGTGGTGAGAAAACTATCGGGCAGCCAGCAAAGATATTCCGAGAGACGCTAAAACGGGCGGATAGGTTGAACGGTGAGAGGCCGCTTCCGCCTCCGGGAGGGCCCCGGGAGGCCGAACGCGGGAGGCCGAACGCGGTTAACATACCTGCAGGGCCAGCTTCCCTTCCTGTCGCTGCGACTCCCTGTGCGGAGGGACAGGGGGTGGTGGTGGTGATGGTGGTAGACAAGCTGGGTGTTCTCGTGCCATATCTGACATCCTACACCTCCCACTCATCCGTTCCAATCCGTAAGGGCTTCGCCCCGTGCCGCCAGCCCCCTGTCTCCGATAATGGGAGATGCAAAAGCTAAATCATGAGGTCTGGGCGCCGCCGTGAAGCAGTGTCGGGACCTGTTTGTTTTTTCGACCCTGACCCTACGGATCTGCGGGAGGGGTGCCACGGAATTTCAGAAATGTGGCAAATCCTTTTTGTGTTTTTGGACCCTGACCCTGCCAATCTGCGTGAGGGGTGCCGCCGAATTTGAGAAATGTGGCAAATCCTTTGTTTTTTGGACCCTGACCCTACGGATCTGCGTGAGGGGTGCCGCCGAATTTGAGAACCGTGGCAGATCCCCTGTGTTTTTGGACCCTGACCCTGCCGATCTGCGTGAGGGGTGCCGCCGAATTTCAGAAATGTGGCAAATCCCTTGTGTTTGTTGGACCCTGACCCTGCCGATACGCGTGAGGGGTGCCACCGAATTTCAGGAATGTGGCAAATCCCATGTGTTTTTGGACCCTGACCCTACGGATCTGCGTGAGGGGTTCCGCCGAATTTGAGAAATGTGGCAAATCCTTTGTGTGTTTTTTGGGCCCTGACCCCGCCGATCTGCGTGAGGGGTGCCAGCAAATTTTAGAAATGTGGCAAATCCCGTGTGTTTTTTTGACCCTGACCCCGCCGATCTGCGTGAGGGGTGCCAGCAAATTTCGGGAATGTGGCAAATCCCATGTGTTTTTGGACCCTGACCCCGCCGGTCTGCGTGAGGGGTGCCCTTTCAGAAATGTGGCAAATCCCGTGTGTGTTTGGACTCTGACCCCGCCGATTTGCGTGAGAGGTGTAAATTTTTACCCACCCCAGCAATTCAGACAACACGCTCAGGGCGTGGTAAAAATGCCCGTTTTGGGCCTCCCCCCCTCGCGCGGTCCATCAACAAGGAACAGTAAGCAGCAAGAAGTCAACAAGGAACAGTAAGCAGCAAGAAGCAGAAATGTAACAGTGGAAACTGGAAGCTGCAACTGGTACAGGAAACTGCGAACCTTTGTCCTACAGCCTGGTGGCCCCACAGGGGGGCCGACGGATTTTTTCTTATCCGCGGACGCGTGTCATAGCGGACCTGAAAGTCCCCAAGATACCACATCGTGTTATGCGCAATCGAAACATGGGAGCTGCGCGACATAGGGGGAGGAGGAGGAGGAGGAGGAGGAGGAGGAGGAGGAGGAGGAGGAGGAGGAGGAGGAGGAGGAGGAGTAGGAGGAGGAGGAGGAGGAGGAGGACGAGGAGGAGGAGGAGGAGGAGGAGGAGGAGTTCGCGGATGAGCAGGAGGGTGAAGAGGAGGAAAATAAGGATGAGGGAGGAGGAGGGCGGGGACGATCAGCAACAGTGGGAACTGGAGTGGAAGGAGCGGGAGGAGGAGGATGAGGAGATGAGATGAGTGGCAGCATCTTCACCAGCAGAAGGCCGAGAAGAGGGGGCGAACTGGAGAGACAGAGAGGGGATACTGATGATGATGATGATGATGCTGCTGATGAGGATTGTAAAGGCACTGATGATGCTGGTGATGATAATACTGGTGGTGATGATGATGCTGCTGACGATCCTGCTGATGATGATAACGGTGATGATGCCGACGACAATGATGATGATGATGATGATGATGATGATGATGATGAATGCTGATGATAGTGATTGCCGTGTTGATGAGTATCGTGATGCTTGTAATTGAAACTGCGATTACGATGATGCTGATGACAATGACGATGCTGATGCTGATGATGGTGGTGATGCTGCCGCTGATGATGATTATTTTGATGACGATGATGCTGTCGACTATTGTTATCATGTTGATGACGATGGCGATGATGATGCTGACGATGATACAGAATATGAGTATTAATATGAAGGTGCATCTGATGATGACAGTGACGTTTATGATGATGCTGATGATGCTGATGATGATGACGATGCTTCTGATGATGCTTGCGATGAGGATGTTCATGATGATGTTGATAAGGATGCTGATGATCATGATGACGATGCGGCTGATGATTATGATGATGATGATGATGGTGGTGGTGTTGATGGTGATGCTGATAATGATGCTGACGATGATGCTTTTGATGACGATAATGGTGACGATGTCTGTTTTGATGCTGGCGACGATGATGATGAAGACACATACGAGTATGCAGATCCATATTTCGATGATGATGCTTATGGTGATGATCATGGTGATGATGACGACCATGATGCTGCTGCTGTCGATGATGGTGCTGATAAAGATGATGTTGAGGATGATTGTATTGATGGGTGTGGTGATAATAATGATCTTGATGATGATTGTGGTGATGATGGACGATTCTTCTTATGATGTTTATGATGCTCGCGAGTATTATGATGATGATGGGCGTTGTGATGATGATGGTGATGATGCTCATGAATCTGATTACGATGATGATGCTGGTGATGATGTTGAGTATGATGGGGATGCTCATGATGGTGGTGGTAGTGATGCTGATGCTGATGCTGGTGATGATTCTTTTGATTACGGTTATGGTGACGCTTATTGTTATGATGGCGATGGCGATGGCGACGATGATACGGATGATGGTGATTTTGATTATGAAGGTGATTACGAACATGCATATCAATAGAACACTGCTGCTGACGAGTATGATGATGATGCTAATGGCGATGATGATGGCAATCCTGACGATGAAGATGATGCGGGGTGATGATGCTGCTGATTATGATGCAGATGTTTATTATTATGACTGCGATGATGATGCTGCTGGTGCTGCTGATGATGATCATGTTGATGATGACGATGCTGATGATAATGATGTCGGTGATGCCGATGGTGATGCTGATTACGAGACAGCTTTTGATGCTGATACTTGTGATGATGACGATGATAATGAAGATGAATAATGATGATGCTGATGATGATGATGCGTATGACAATGTGGAGGAATATGAAGATGAACATGATGATGGTGATGATGATGCTGACGATTCTGATGACGTTGATGATCGTCGTGGCAATGATGATGGGCGTGGTGATGATCATGACGCTGATGATGACGATGATGACGATGACGATGCTTATGGTGATATTAATGATGATGATGATGCTGATGACGATGCTGATGGTGATGATGATGGTGGTGGTGATGCTGATGATGACGATCATGTTGATGATGGAGATGGTGGTGGTGACGCTGATGACGATTATGAAGATGACGATACTTTTGATGACGGAGATGGTGACGAATATGGTTTCGAGGGTGATCCCGATGCTGATTATGACGATCATGATGAAGATACAGGTGAATCTGAGTATGCAGATGAATGCCTATGAGGGTAATGATGATGCGGATGCTGATGATGCGGTCGATTCTGATGACGGTGATGATGGTGCTTGTACCTACATCTGTGATGATGAACATGGTTATGATGACGATGCTGATGGTGATGGTGATGGTGATGATGGTGGTGGTGGTGGTGATGGTGATGCTGACGCGTTCGATGACGACGGTGGTGATGTTTATTGTTATGATTGTGATGGTGGTGATGCGGATGATTTTGCAGATGAGGGCGAATATGAA
>CAUYUJ010013570.1:338698-341198 GCA_963575745.1 Prorocentrum cordatum
GGTCATGTTGTTCGAGTACAGACTTTCTTTAGCGACAACGCTGTTATTTGAAAAGGAGCCGCCCTCTATCCGTGCAACTGTTGCACCATGTGGAACCTCGGGCTATATAGTTAGAGGAAGTCGTGAGGAGTAGCCGCATTTTGAAAACGAGCTGCCCCTGTCCTTGTAACAGCTGGAAGCTTTTCAAATGAATGTGCGCCGCGTCGATGAAACTTTTCAAATGACGAATGTGGCGAAAGCCCCATTTTGACCCTCCCTTCCATCCGTGCAACTGTTTGTTTGTTTGAAGCGAATGCGCGTCGCGCTGGGGCGAGAGCTGACTTTCGAAGCCGAGCCGGCCGTCATCCTTGTAGCTGGCGGACGCTGCTAAGGCAATTTGCGCGGCGGCCAGGAGGGAGCCGCATGCGGGAAACGCAGCGACCCTCTTCCTTTCTGCGACCAGCTGTAAAGCTTTCAGCGCATGTGCCCGGCGGTCAGGCAAGAGCCGCATTCCGTAAAACCACCGGCCCTCCATCACTGGAGCTGCTGGGGTTCTTTCGGTTTCAGGAGATTGTAGGGAAGTGTGCGCGTGGTGGTGCGGCAGGAGGCTAGTTGTATAGAAGGGCAAGGGGCTGAGGAGGAGGAGGATGAGGAAGAGGAGGTGGAGGAGGAGGAGGAGGAACGAGAGAGGGAGGGAGGGAGGGAGGGAGGGAAGAGGAGGAGGAGGGAGTAGGAGTAGGAGTAGGAGTAGGAGTAGGAGTAGGAGTAGGAGTAGGAGTAGGAGTAGGAGGAGGAGGAGTAGGAGCAGGAGTAGGAGTAGGAGTAGGAGTAGGAGTAGGAGTAGGAGTAGTAGTAGTAGTAGTAGTAGTAGTAGTAGTAGTAGTAGTAGTAGTAGTCGTTAGGAGGTAGGAGGTAGGAGGTAGGAGGTAGGAGGTAGGAGGTAGGAGGTAGTAGGTAGTAGGTAGTAGGTAGTAGGTAGGTAGTAGGTAGTAGGTAGTAGTAGTAGGTAGTAGTAGTAGTAGGTAGGTAGGTAGGTAGGTAGGTAGGTAGGTAGGTAGGTACGCAGGTAGGTAGGTAGGTAGGTAGTAGTAGTAGTAGTAGTAGTAGTAGTAGTAGTAGTAGTAGTAGTAGTAGTAGTAGGAGTAGTAGGTACAGTAGTAGTAGCAGTAGTAGTAGTAGTAGTAGTAGTAGTAGCAGTAGCAGTAGCAGTAGCAGTAGCAGTAGCAGTAGCAGTAGTAGTAGTAGTAGTAGTAGTAGTAGTAGTAGTAGTAGTAGTAGTAGTAGTAGTAGTAGTAGTAGTAGTAGTAGTAGTAGTAGTAGTAGTAGTAGTAGTAGTAGTAGTAGTAGTAGTAGTAGTAGTAGTAGTAGTAGTAGTAGTAGTAGTAGTAGTAGTAGTAGTAGTAGTAGTAGTAGTAGTAGTAGTAGTAGTAGTAGTAGTAGTAGTAGTAGTAGTAGTAGTAGTAGTAGTAGTAGTAGTAGTAGTAGTAGTAGTAGTAGTAGCAGCAGTAGCAGTAGCAGTAGCAGTAGCAGTAGCAGTAGCAGTAGCAGTAGTAGGATGAGAAGGAGAGGGATGATGATGGTGCTGCTGATGGTGATGGCGATGATGATGCTGCTGATGATGATGTGAGAAAGAGCGTGTTCTACCGCTGCTGGCGGAAAACTGTGGGGGGTCACTACCGGTTCGACCCCCCCCCCTCCGGAAAACCGGGGGGGGTCACTACCGGTTCGAACCCCTCCCCCCCCCCCCAGTCCATCATGAAAAGGGGGGGGGGGTCACTACCGGTTCGAACTCCCCACCCCCTCGAAAACCGGGGGGGGGTCACTACCGGTTCGAACACCCCCCCCCCTCGAAAACCGGGGGGGGGGGTGCGGACAATGGTGGGGACGGTGGTGGTAGGGACAGTGGTGAGGGGACAGCGGGACAGTGGTGGGGACAGTGGGACAGTGGTGGGAACGGTAGTGGTGGGGATAGTGGTGAGGACAATGGTGGGAACAGTGGGGACAGTGGGACAGTGGTGGGGACGGTGGTGGTGGGGACAGTTGTGTTGCGACAGTGGGGACAGTGGTGGAAACAGTGGGACAGTGGAGGGTACAGTGGTGGTGGGGACAGTGGTGAAAGCGGTGGCGAGGACGGCGATCGGACAATGGGACAGAGGTACAGTGGGGACAGTGATAGGGACAGTGGGGTCTGGTGGGAACAGTGGGACAGCTCAGTGGGACAGCGGAGGAGTCAGTGGGACAGTCAGTGGGGACAGTGGGGATAGTCGGGCAGTGGTTGGGGCCGTCGAGAAAGTGGGGAGAGTGGAACCGTGGTGGGAACAGTGGTGGGGACACTGGGGACAGTGCGACAGTGGTGGGGGCACTGGTGGGGACAGTAGGGACGGTGGTGGAACCAGTGGGGGCAGTGGTGGTGAGGGCAGTGGTGCTGGGAACAACAGTGGGGGATGTGGTGCGGACGGTGGTAGGGACCGGGAGTCGTTTGCTGGCGGTGAGGGGGTGGGAGGGGTTCGAACCGGTAGTG
>CAUYUJ010013570.1:346198-398698 GCA_963575745.1 Prorocentrum cordatum
CCGCGGGGCTTCTCGGGGGGGGGGAGGGGCGCCCGCGGGAGGGTGAGGTCAGACGAAGGCGCCCGCGGGCGGGGGGGGGAGGCGCTTGGGGGGGCCTCTCGGGGGGGAAGGGGGGGAGGCGCCCGCGGGGGGAGGCGCCCGCGGGAAGGCGGAGAGGCGCCCGCGGGGAGGCGCCCGCGGGGGGGGAGGCGCCCGCGTTGGGGAGGCGCCCGTGGGGCCTCTCGGGGGCGGGGGGAGGAGCCCGCGCAGCGGGTGAAGAACAGTACGGTAATTAGGTTCGCGTCGTGCCGACCGGCGGCGACCCCGCCGCCAGCGTTCAACGCGGGACGCCTGCGGCGGCCCAGACTCGGTCGATGTTGAACGATCTCACGTTTCGGAAGTCGCTGATCATTCAACGTTGAAGGATCCCCGCGGTGTCAGAAACCAACGTCGAAGTCGGCACGACACGAACCTGCCGTACGGTGGGGTCGTTGGTTAAGGAATGTGACCAGGAGGCTTCAGACACTGTGGGATTCCTTATCTAATGAGAGCGGTTAATTATCATATGGTTCCGTATTCAATGCCCTCACCGTATGAAGTACGGTCGGAAACTCTTGGATAGCGTGTCGCTCCGCCGGTTCTGGCCCACCGCGCCTCGGTGCGACACGCCATCCACATCCTGGACCCCAAGCGTCGACGTCACGAGCCTTTCCGAGCCTCCCGCCCCGTAGAGCGGAGCGACGCTATCCGCTCGCAGGGCATAGTGTGCCGCCGCGGCCGCCAGGGCTGCACGCTAATTTTGCGAAAGTTACCGTAGGCTTTCCCAGGATCGGGGTCACTTGTCCCAGGGCGGCCGGGAAGTTTATACCCCTACGTCGGCAGGTGGCGGTATGAACTTTCCAGCCGCCCTGGGGCAGGCGCTCCCGATCGCGGCACAGTTCATTCCATACCGTGCTTCGCCCGCCAGGACAGACAGGGGAGGGGGACTGGGAAGGAAGGGGGGTGTACGAAATCTGCTGCCTGCAGCTGGTCTCGGCCCCGGCGCCAGCAGTTTTCCTCGATGCGCTGGCGTAGCTGGCTCTGGGGTGCGACGGGGAGTCCAGCTACGTGAGCTGATTCGCTAACCACCAGATATGTGAGCTGATTCGCTAACTGCAGGGGGTCCTAGGAGTCTCTAACAAGAGGGCCAGTCGAGACATCGGTGGCCGCTCTCTCCTCCCTTCTGCTCAATTTTCCTCTTCCTCATTCCTCCTCCTCCTCCTGGGCGGGCGTAGGGATAGCTCCCTCGAGGGGCAGAGGATTTCTAGTATCTCTTGGACCGGTCTCTTTTATCGTCCCCTGCTCTTGACCGTCCGTCCCTTCGCGCGTGGCTGGGTCACTCCCCCTATTCCTCCCCCCCTCCTACGCCTCTTCCTCCTCCTCCTCCTCCTCGTCCCCCTCGTCCTCCTCCCCTTCCTCCTGCTCCTCCTCGTCTCCTCCTCCTCGTCTCCTCCTCCTCCTCCCTCCTCCTCCTCCTCCTCCTTGTCTCCTCCGCCCTCCTCCTCCTCCTCCTCCTCCTCCTCCTCCTCCTCCTCCGTCTCCTCCGCCTCCTCCTCTCCTCCTCCTCCTCCTCCTCCTCTGTCTCCCTCCCTCCTCGCCCTCGTCCTCGTCTCGTCCTCCTCCTCTTCCTGCCTCCCTCCTCCTCCTCCTCCTCCTCCTCCCTCCTCCTCCTCCTCCTCCTCCTCCTCCTCCCCCGCCGCCTCGTAACCTCCTCGCTTCTGTCCTCGCCTCCCTCCTCCCATCGCCTCCTCGCCCCCCTCGCCTTCCCGCCCCACTGGCCCCCTGGCCTACCCCCTCGCCACCGCCGTCGCCTCCGCCGCCCTTGGCGCCGCTGGCGGCTCCAGTTGGTCCTCAGGCGCGGCCCGGCCCTTGCTCGCGGCGCGAGCGCTGGCGGCTGCAGAGGGCCCTCCGCGCCGCGCGACCGTGGCCGCAGGGGGCTGCGCGCGGGTATGGCGCGCGGCGCGGGCGCACGCAGGCCAGGCCCATGTCGATTCCGGCCGATCCGATGTCGCTCAGATCCAGGCGTTGCAATTTTTGCACCCCGGGCGTTCTCTCGACCAAGAAACCAACTACACCCCCCCCCTGCGGCCCTCTATGTTGCGCTACGGCCCATCGGGGGCCTTAGCGCATACCACGCCAAAGACCAAGTCACATTTCCTGGTATACGCTGAGCTCCCTGGGGCCATGGATTGGGTGGTGTCGTTTGTTTCCTGGTCCAGTTTTCGCAAGGTTCCTGGCCCTGGGGCCATCACGGATCGATGCGGCTGGAAGAATGCAGCAGAAAGACGCGGTCTAGGGCTCCAGTCATGATTTTTCGAGGCGTTGTATTTTTTCCGCAGCGTCGGATCTCACCCTCAGGGCCGGTGTCGATCCCGGCCAGCCCGATCCGAGCCGACCCCGATGTGCCGCCGATCTGACGTGGCCTGGTGCTTGCACATGGCGTTGCCGTGCCCTCGTGGGGTGGCCGAACCGGTTCGGCTCAGGCTCCGTGGCGGCGCAGCCCGTCACCACCCACCAAACCACCCCAACCCAACCCGAAGGTCTCGATTTGCCCTCCATGTCCAGTTGGGGGGGGTCGGGGAACCTCGAGAAAACACATATGGAACCCGTCCCCCCCCCAACCCGAAATTCGGGTCTTCGGGTTGGGTTGGGGTGGTCTGGTAGGTAGTCAGCCCGATCGCGACACACCTTGCGGTTTGATCTGGCCTCCCGATTCGGTGCTGGCCGATCCTGGCAGGTCGGGCAGGGCAGCGCGCCTCGCGCTGGCGACGCTGCTGGGGTTCGTGGTCGCCCTGGTCGCCGAGCGCCGTCGTCGTCGTCGCCGCCGCCGCCGCCGCCGCCGCCGCCGCCGCCGCCGTCGTCGTCGTCGTCGTCGTCGTCGTCGTCGTCGTCGTCGTCGTCGTCGTCGTCGTCGTCGTCGTCGTCGTCGTCGTCGTCGTCGTCGTCGTCGTCGTCGGCCGATGTTGTCGGCCGTCGCTTGTCGGCGTTGTCGTCGGCCGTCCGCCGTCGGCCAGGTCGTCCCCGTGCTGCAGCGGCTGGCCTCCGCGCCGGCGTTCGCACAGCAGCCGCCGGTCGGCCGGCGCGATGCCGCGCTCGGCGCCCCGCTGGCCACGGCCGCGGCGCTGGGCGCCCTCGCGGGGGCGCCGCGTGGGGCGTCGGCGCAGGCCAAGCAGGTTATCAACGCTCCGGAGATAGGGGGGAAAGCAGGCTGCGCATGGAATGAAGGCAATCCGTACGTGGGTCAGTAATGGGTGTTGGGTCCGTGAGTGTGCCAGTCTGGAATGCCGATGGTGAGACTGTGATGTCTTTGTCGATTCCGGAGCCAGCTGTGATCCCCACTCGTGCCCGCCCCGTCCCGTCTCCAGGGACGTCGCAGCCCCCTCTCGTGGTGGATGGGGCGGCGTTCCGCCTCTCTCCTGGCACTGGGGCAGCGGCAGGGGCTGGGCCCAGGGATGAGGGGAGGCTTCTCCTCGAGGTTGTCAGCGTTCTCGTGGTCTCTTGGCGGCTGTCCAGCCTCGGGGTGCCTTCCAGCGGCTGCGCCTCGCCGAGGGCGTTCCCGGGTGTGCCCGCATCGCCCCGAGTGGCCGCCAGAGAGCCGAGGTGTGACCCGAAAGCCATTGGCAACGGCAGGGGGGGAAACTGGTCCTCGGAGGCCCGTGGCGGCGGCGACAGGATTCAGCTCGTCCTTCTCTCATCCTCCTTCCTCTGCTCCTCCTACCCCGCCGCTCCTCTCATCTAGACCTCCGTGGTCCTGATCCCGTCGCCCTCCTGCTCTGCCCCATCCTCCTCCTCCTATCATCCTTTCCCGGCTGATGCACCAAAAATAAAGCTGCGAGCGTGGGATCAAGCAAGTGCGGGTCTCCTTGCAGCGGCCACCTCCTCAGGTTGCCTCGGGCTTAGGGCAGCATCACCGTTTTTTGGACCAGCTGGAGGCCCTCATCCTCGACCTGCCGATGCACGAGCCCATGGAAGGAGCGTGGCAGGACAGGTTTCTTTCGATTTTTTGATTCTGTCAGCTCTGCTTTGGCGGTTGTTGAAGCCCAAGCTCGAAAGAAATCTTCCCATGAGTTTCGCTCGTGGCTCCTTTATCGGTCAGACAGGGGAGCCAGGAGGGTCCACCTTGTTGCGAAGGGGGCCACGAAATGGCATCCGACCACGACATTGTCGGTCGATGGCGCCATTGTGTGCGATCCGCTGTCGCTCTTGCAAGCGGAGAGCCGTCGCTTCGCCAATTTATGGGATGACGGCAGGGTTTCTGTTTGGTTCGAGCACGGGGAGCTGTTTCCGGAGCTTCCTCCGATCCACGTGGATGAAATTCGAGCTTTTTCCAGGGCGTTCAAGGAAGACACCGCGGTGGCCACTGATGGGTTCCACATGCGTCATTTCCATATGATGAGTGATCATTTGTTGTTGGACCTCGCTCGAATGTTTTACATTATGGAACAGACGGCTTTAGTTCCCAGACAGCTGGCGATCATTTTGCTGTGCCTCATTCCGAAGGCGTCGATTGGATTCCGACCGATCGGCAATTTTTGCTCCGTCTATTGGGCCTACGGCCGTCTCCGCCGCCCATTGGCCCAGAGCTGGGAAGCGAAACATGCTCGGCCCTTTTTTGCGGCTGGTCCCTTGGAAGGGGCCCCGGACGTGGTCTGGCGCCAGGCTTTGGGCTGAATCCAGCGTTGCGGCCAACGAGGAGGCGGCGACGGTTTTGCTCGATCTCTTTGAGTATTACGAAACCATTGGCTTGAAAGAACTTCTTTATAGGTGTCGGCGGCTCGAGTTCCCGCTCGGGATCGCTCACCTCGCGGTGTCGATGTATCTTCAGTCCAGGTTGTTCCGTTTAGCTGGATTCGTCGACGGCACTTATTGTGCAGGCCGCGGGATTGTGGCTGGATGCAGTTTCGCGACCAGTCTGATTCGTGTGTATGCTTTGACGGCGCTCGATGCTTTGCGGTTCCCCGCCCAGGTCCATGTCAAGCTTTACATCGACGATTCCGGTTTGTCGGCCACGGGATCCAAGACTTATATTCTTACTCACCTCCCTCCTTTGGTGGAGGCCCTCCATCATGCTCTGGAGGTTGGGGTGGGAGCTCAGACTTCGAATGACCCTGGGAAACGGTGCTCGATTTGCTCTTCCCTCGACTTCGGCCGGCAGCTGGCACGGCGCCTCGGTGGCTTGGCTGGCCCCCTTGTTTGTTCAGTGGGCAACTTAGGTGCGGATGATGCTGCGGGGAAGTCCCGGAGGCGGAAGGGACGGTCGTCCAAGGCCAAAGCTCGTGCTCAGCGATCCCGAGCTTTCGTGTCCAGGCTGGCCAGGCTTCGGCAGACTGTGGGGGGCCGTGTTGCGCGGAGGGTTTTTGCTTCCGGAGCTATGCCTTCTAGTCTTTTCGGGGCCGACATCCACGGGGTCACGGACTACGAGCTCCTTCTTCTCAGGCGACAGGCTGGGACTGCTCAAACCGTCGGCCAGAGGTCGTAGCCTCACGTGCTTACTCCTGGCGCATCAGGACCCTGGCTGGCTCGCGGCTGTCGCACCCATCGTTCGATGGGCCAAGGAAGTGTGGATCTCTCACCTCCACCTTTATCCTTACTCCATCCCTCTCACTGAGCTTCGGAAGGCCTGGGCGGACAGTTTCGACGGCGAATCCCCGCTGTGGCGCAATGTGGCGGGGCCTGTGTCGGCTCTCAGGAAAAGCTGTGAGAGAATCTCGTGCAGTATGCCTTCCTTTGCGGAACTTCTTACCGACCAGGGCCATATTGTGAGGCTGACTGAGTTTTCGCCGTGTCTGGTTAAAGTGCTCCTGAAGAAAGCTGTTCTGCGGGGTCTGGAGTGGGACCTCGGCGCCCGTCTCAATATGTCGTCCCAGGCTTGTGTGGATGGCATCCTGTTTTCTTTGGGGTCCAAGAAATACAGCCTGTTCCAGCATGGGTGTATTCGCTCATTGTTTTGCGATGCCATCTATACTAGGGCTCGTGCTGCCAGCTTAGGTTACGATATCGCCGACCTCTGTGACCTTTGCAAAGAAGCTCGGGACACTATAAGGCACCGGCTTTGGGAGTGCACCGCGGTCGAAGATGAGCGAGCTGATCTAGTCAAGCCCGATGTCCGCAGACTCGCTGCCGCTGCTGATGATGCCCTGGCTTGCTACGGTGTGTTTCCTCATCCCGGGGATCTCTTTCCTGCGCCAGCCAGCTCTGGTGGCATTGTGGTTGAATGGGCTAATGGCCAAGTTGGGGACTTGGCGGCCACAGCGGTTCAAGGAGATATCTTTGGCGATGGGTCTTGCACTCGACGACTGGTGGCTGAGCTCAATCGGGCTGGCTGGGCCTTCTCGGTTTGGGATCGAGTTGCAGGGGTCGAGGTGGTCCGTGTCCGGGGCCCGGTCTGGGGCCCGGCGCCGCAGACTCCCCAGGCTGCGGATTTTTTCGCTTGCAGCGTTGCGCAACAATGGAGCGTAGGCCCGTCGACTTTATTTTTAGATTGCCAGAATTGTGTAGATTTCCACGGTCTGCCATTTCACGCTCAATTCTCGCCGAAACGCACCTATGCTGGAGTGGCCCAGTTCTGCCAAGGTTTTTCCCACCAGTGCTCGGTTTCAAAGGTGCGTGCCCACCAGCCTGAGACCGACGGCGAAGACGAATGGGCGCGATACTTACGGGAAGGCAACGCTGCTGTTGACTGCTCTGAGAAGTTGGCTGTTGAGCTTCACCCTGAGTTTGATCGCGTGGCCGTCGAGCGGCTTGACGATCAGTGTAAAGTGTCTCTCGCCGTGGCCGTGCTCGCCGCTAAGCTGCTGCCATTGTGGCCGAAACTCGACATGGGCCCCAATGTTGCTCGTGTGCCTCCTCCTCCTCCTCCTCCTCCTCCTCCTCAGCCCAGTCCTGGTGCTTTCAGGCCCCCTCGCCCTGGGCACTCCTGGGCCCGGACTGGAAGGTTTTGGCAATGTTCGAACTGCTTTCGTGGGGCCCGCTCTCTTGCGAAACCAGCTGTGGGAGTTTGCCGTGGAGGCGTTGGCGTCGGGATTCGAGGCTATGATGCTCCGAGGTTCGCTGCTTTGGGGCATAATATGTTGCTCCTCGACGCCAGTGACGGCAGTTCTGTCTACATTTGCTTAGGTTGCAAGTTTCACACCTGAGGTGGCCAGGTCCGGGGCCTTCGGCAGGTGTGCAAGCCCCTTCCCCGGACTGGCGCTCAGGGACGTAAACACGCTTGGAAGCAGGTCTCCACGGGTTGGCATCCGAAGAAGGCGGATGTCTCGCTGGTGGTTGGCCCGTGGGCCAATGCTGATGAGGAGGCGGAGGAGGTCCCCGCTTCTCCTTTTGAGCCTCCCCCCGCTTCGGAGGAGGATGCGGAGGGCGCCCGAGAGCTGCGAGTGTTGGCGAAGTCTTTGCGCCTCCTGGCCGCAGCATCGGGTGCCAGCTCGAGTCTGTCGGCGCCTCGTGAGGTTGGCAACGAATCAGGGTCCGACTTAATTCAATTCGGTGTGTTTTTTTTCTGTTTTTTTTTCTTGTTCCCCTGGCGGGTCTCGCCCCCCCGCTTGTGGTGTATGGGGCTGCATCTTGCCGTTGATGGCAAAACAAAAAAACCCTCCTATCATCATCCTGCCTCACCCTTCCCTGCGCGCTGCCCAGCGATGGAGAGAGGAGGAGGCGAAGGAGAATGAGAAGGCGGAAGGAACCCTTTTCGCAGTGCTGGCAGCATAAGGACGAGCCAGCGCGGTGGGCGGGTGGGGGCAGTGGCAGTGGTTCCCTCGCCGCCGCTTGTTCTTCCCGAGGAGACTGTCCAGGACGCGAGTGCCGTGATAGAGAGCCTCCAGAACAGGCTTCGTTGGGCGCTAACTTCACCGATATCGATCGTGGCCGTCGAAGAAGGACAACTGCATGCACGTTTTTTTGAAGTCCGTGCGGATCTCGGATCGACGCTGGACCCCCAGCGAGACGAGTGGGGTCCAGCGTCGACCCCAGACAATCTCGCGGACTTCCGACAGTTTATGCTTGTGGCGTTTTCAGTGTTTTTTTTTTCGGGGCAGCGATTATGGCCAGTCCCACCCTAGGGTCCAGAATCGATATGCAGTAGATTCGCGTCGTGCCGACGCGGCGGCAACCCCGGCGTGGGCCTTCACGGTTGAACGCCGATAATGGCCCAGAATCGGCCGGCACGGAGGGATCTTGCGCGGGCGGAAAGCCGCGATCGTTCAAGGTCGAACGACACACACAGTGTTAGAAGCCAACGCGCGAGACGGTCGTCGTCCTCGCCGCCGCCGCCGCCGCCGCCGCCGCCGCCGTCGTCGCCGTCGTCGTCGTCTTCGTCGTCGTCGTCGTCGTCGTCGTCGTCGTCGTCGTCGTCGTCGTCGTCGTCGGGGTGTGAGCAGGCACCTCAGGATCGGTGTGCCACGTCCCTCGGGCTCGGGCCACGCGGGCGTGCCGCGCGTTTTTCGCGCTCTGGGCCCAGGGTCGGGGCCGCGGGGCCGAGGGGTCGGAGGCCGGCGCTCAGGCGGCGCCCTGAGCTAAAACCACATGGAAGGTCACGAAGACCTCCTTCTCGTCCTCCTCCTCCTCCCCCCTCCTCCTCCTCCCTCCTCCTCCTCCTCCTCCTCCTCCTCCTCCTCCTCCTCCTCCTCCTCCTCCTCCTCCTCCTCCTTCCACCTCCGCCAGCATCCTGGCGAAAGGCGACGTGATGATGCCGAAGATGACGGTGGGTCGCGCCCCACTTGCGCTAGTGAGTCTCTCTCCCAGTCGGCGCCCTCCCCGACAGGTGGTGCGACCTCGTCGCCGACGTAAGCATCCCGCCCGCGTGGATCCGACGTGAAACCGACGGGAACCCCGCGTAATCCGACGGGAACCCGACGTAAATCCGACGTGGATCCGACGTGCTCTGGGTCTCAAGTTGCCGCTCAAGGCCTCCAGGATTTTCTTAATAAGTGAATCAGGCGCGGGCCTCGACCGGGAGCACAGGCTCTTGCGTGGTCCTTCATGGGGGCCTCTGAGGGTCCCAGAATTCCCTGCAGTTTGGGGGCCTTTGGTCCGGATCTTCGTCGGACTTGGTCCACACCTGGTCGAAACCTGGACGAAACCCGGACGAAGGGGGGAAGAGGGGTGGTCCAAACCTGGACGACACCCGGGCGACATCACGTTCATGACAGGGCCACGGAGGTCCACAGAGGCTTCCGATGAGAGCCCACCGAGGTGGGAGGCCCTCGTCGCCGAGGGCGAGACGGTGCCGGCGGAGGAGGTCACCGAGGACTTCAAGCCCTTCATCGAGACGGCGCTGACGGTGACTCGGCGGCGAAGCCCGAGCCCTGCCCTTTTGCCGACCAGCGATTCAGGCAGCTCGATGGGCCGCATCCTCCTCCTCCTCCTCCTCCTCCTCCTCCTCCTCCTCCTCCTCCTCCTCCTCCTCCTCCTCCTCCTCCTCCTCCTCCTCCTCCTCCCCCCCCTCCTCCTCCTCCTCCTCCTCCTCCTCCTCCTCCTCCTCCTCCTCCTCCTCCTCCTCCCTCCTCCTCCTCCCTCCCTCCTCTCCTCCTCCTCCTCCTCCTCCTCCTCCTCCTCCTCCTCCTCCTCCTCCCTCCTCCTCCCTCCTCCTCCTCCTCCTCCTCCTCCTCCTCCTCCTCCGGGATTGCGTCGAGCACGTGGCCCAGTCCGAACCCTGCCCCCACCTCCCCCTTCGATGCCGGAGAGTCGCTGGCCAGGGGGGGTAGGGTTCGGAGGTCGCCACCCGGGCCTCGGTCTCTAAACGGTGTTTTGTCGATGTCATGGGCTGTTTTCGTTTTGAGTTCGTTTCGCAGCAAAGGCGGAGCGACGACATGACGACGGAGAAGGAAGTCAAAACGAAACGAAAAGCACCGTTTAGTTCGGGCCCTGTCGCCACCTAAGGTGACGGTGCCCGTGGGCAAGTCCCTGGATGTGGACGTGGAGGGCCTCAAGCTCTCGGGCGTGCGCAGCAAGAGCCTCGGCTGGAAGAAGGGCGACAGGATAGTGCTGGTCGCGCTGGGCAGCGCTCCAGCAGGGGGGCCTCGCCCTCGGGGCGCACCAGAGCCCTCGGCGCTCCCTGGAGGCCTCCCGGCGGCTGGCTCTGGAGGCTCTCGTCGGCACGGCCTGGCGCTTCTCGAAGGGCTGGGCAGGGTGGGCCCCCTTAGGGGTCTGGGGGCCGATGGCGAAGGCCTTTCGACCGGTGCCGCCGACCCTGACGGGGGACGGCGACGACGGCGGCGGCGGCGGCGACGACGGCGACGACGACGACGACGACGCCGGGCAGGGTGGATCCCAGGAGGGGTCCAGGGGCCAATTTTGAATGGAACCGGGAGTGCCGTGGTCGGAGTTTTGGAGGTGCCGTCTCGAGAACCGAGGCCCCCGACTCTGGCAATAGCGGTGGCGGCATCGGCGGCGGCGGCGGCGGCGGCCCGAAGCAGCACGTGGCGCCCCAGAAAGGGCCTCGCCTTCGAGGGATCGAAGGGTTGCCGTCTCGCCCTCCCTGGACCTCCCCGCGACGAGGAACAGAACATCACGGCGGAAGGCCGTTGGCTCTCGGGCGTTTCTGGCCTCTGGGGGCCCCCGCCGAGCCGCGGGACCGTCGGAGAGCGGCTCGGGAGGAAGCGCCTGGCCCCGGGGTCGCGGGGGTCGAGGCTTAAGTCGGGCATGTCCCTCCACACAGGAGGTATATTCAAGAGTAGCAAAAAATAGTCTTGTGAAGATTTGTTCGTGCTCTTTCGACTAGTCTTGATTTTTGTTTTGTTTTTCTCCCAGAATCCGTCTGTAGGAGGACACGCCCGACCTACACCTAGGAGGCTGGCGGTGGGGCGGCGGAAGCAGAGCGAGGGGCGCCTGCGCCAGCGGAAGGCTTGCCAGCTCGGTTGCCCCATCGAGGGCTCGTAGACCACCGAGTGCGCTCCAATACTCGCCAGGTGCCTGCTCGCAAACGTCTAAAAAAACACATGTCTGCCTCGATGCAGTGTGTCGTGAATCCCCCATGGCGGATCCAGGCCATTTGCGCGCAGTTACTTTACGAGTAGTGGAACGCGCTTGTCGAGCAAAGGGGGGATCATCCCAAGGTGGGGCCTCAGGGAGCGAGCTGAGCTTGAAGCTAATAATTCCCTCCTTCAGGGGCCGTCTGGAGCGACCTTCCTCAAGCCCCACCTCTGACGCTACCCCACCTTTACGTCCCCCTGACCCTAGCCCACCCCCCTTGAGCCTTGACGGAGTGATCTTCTTCCGTTTCTTGTTCACTTTTTTCCACCGCCTCCAGGGGACTCCGACGCCTGCTCCGACATTTGGTCTGAAGCCAGCCTGGATGGCTGTTCTAATGCCAGCTCCGACCACGGCGGACCCTCGAGCCTGGCCGCACCGATGCGGCCAGCTGACTGTGGCATTTTTGCGTCCCACATCGGGGCCCCAACGATCCCTGTTGGCAGAATGCGATGATTGCATCAATGCAGCCTGGCACTCTGATGACTGCGTTGCCCTCCCAGGGCGCGGTGCAGGCTATTGCGCCTCATGGGCTCGCGGGGCCGTCCCAGACCCACCGAACGGTGGCTTCGCAACCGCAGCTGCGCTCTGCGCCACTTGGGCCAATGCCACCACCTCACCTGCGACCGCCGCTGGCCCTACGGCCACTTCGACAACCATCACTACCTCCGCGACAGCCACGGCCCGGGGGCTAACTCAGTGACATGTACACGGGCACCTACCACTGTTAGAGCAACTCCAGACAACTTCCACAACAACTTTGCAGGGCCGGGCGTCCTGCAGGCAGCGGTCTGGACGGGCTCCGCGTCCCAACGCGGGGTCAACAGTCCATGATTTTCGATAGTCTGCTGGGGAGTGTGACATCTGCGCAGTCTATCATTCCCGAGAGTTTGCTGGGGAGTGACATTGGCCCGATGGTTGCCATGCGAACGAGAAGCAGCAGAGAACATAACAGGAAGCACACTTACAGACAACGGTTTGCCGACGTTTGGCACCGTGGGCACCAGCCTCCTTCTTTGTAGCGCAGAAGAGTTTCTTGCCACCTGTCAGTGGCCCCAGCTCAGAAGTCACTGGTACGTCCGTGCCGGTGTAATGAACTAGCTCCACGGCGGCGCCGGCGGCGCTGAGGTCGGTTTGCCTGCATGTGGTCGTCTTGGCTTTGCTATTCAAGGCCAGCCTGGCGCGCATGCTAGCTGACACATGCCGACTGTCTCAGTCTTGGCGCTACGAGCTATCAGATAGCTACGCTTCAGGCCTCTGTTGCCGTTCTGTAGCTGGCCATCACAGTGGACCCTGTTTCTCCTTGCCCACTCCCCCTAAGTCGTGTGCGCCTTACACTTACTATGTGCCAGACATTGTCTAGTCAGTTTCACTGCGTAGCCGTTTCGGCTTTCGCCAGCTTTCATAGAGGCGCTCTCGAGTGAGGGAGACTAAACATATCATCGTATCGGTCGCACGATGCCTAGCGATGCTGACAGTGGTACGCGGAGCGTGGTTAGTGAAGATCCTCGTGAAGGTATGGTGTTAGATCTCTCCCGCTCCAGGGCACCGAACAGAACAGCTGGCACCGACAATGACGCTGGAGTCTGGACGACCTGGGGAAGATCATATTCAAGGACCTCAGATCCGTGGCTTCACGGGTTTGACCCTTTGGCAATCAGGTCATGGTACGTTCATCACTACCGGCGAAGGTGAAGCAGAGAAGCTTCACGGGCCGGCAGAAAAAGCTCTGGCGAGCGGAGAAGCTGCTGGATCGGCGGACCCGAAGCCAGAGACCGGCCAGCCCGACGACGGCGACAGGTGGGGCTCCAGAGGCTGGGGCTGGACCGCCAAGCTGGTGTGGGAGTGGTTTCCGAACTGGGGGCAAAGTTCGAAGTGGGACGACGACGACGCCTCTTGGAAGTCATAGGACCGGAAGAAGCTCGGCGACTGGAGGGAAGCAGTCTCCGACGTCAGCAGGCCCAAGGACGAGCGAGGGGGCGAGGACTCATGGCGGTCAGCATCATGGTGGACGAACACCCGGTCTCACTCGTGGGAAGAAAAGTCAAGGGACTACTCAGCTCCTCCCACCTGGCAGGGCATGCAGCATCTCGATACCTACATTCACAATCTGCGCGCCTGGACGCGCAGGACAGCATTCAAGGCCGATCTACGAGCATATCGAGTGCTCGAGACCTTGCTTCTCGACCTCCAGGCCAAGTTCAAGACGATCAGGCTGTCACTGGCTACAGAGTCTGGTGTTGACAGGATAGTGGAGCACCTAACTCTGCTCTCAGGCGAGCGTCCAGGAGACAAAGATCGGCAGATGCAGAACGAAACGTTATTCGACTACGTTATCAAAAAGGGAGAAAGCATCACGGATTACGTCATACGACGTGACGGACACATGTTGCAGGCAGAGACGGCCAGACTTACACTCGCGGACTCTAGGCTCGATAGTACGAAGAGGGCGCGATGCTGTCTCATCAGCATAGAATCAATTTGGCCACGTTGGCCGCCGGCAAGAACGATTTCATGTCCATCCGATCGGCATTTCTCAACCTGGATGTCTCGACTGAACAAACGGTTCTAACCGCGGCAGCTTCCTCTTCCAGGCCTCCGGAGCGCAGGACCTTCATGCAGGCGCAGGACATCGAGGCCGAGCCCGAGACAAGCTCCGACGTACAAGCAGATATCTACGAAACGGAGTCCAGCGAGTCGGAAGCCGAAGGTTTCCCTGTGGCTCGGGATCAGCAGGATCTCCCGGAAGATGAAGCATATCATGTGTTTGTCCAGATCGCCGAGACGAGAAAGAAACGCACGTGGAAGGAGTCAAAGGAAATGAAGAACGCACGCAGGATCGACCGTAACTTCTTTGATCGTCGCCGTAAGAAGATCGGCAATAATGGGGTCAAAAAGAGGTCACGGTGCACAAACTTCGGTCAAAAAGGTCATTGGAAGGAAGATTGCCGTAACCCTTACAGGTCGAAGGAATATCGCATCAAAGAAGAACGGACGTCAGCCCATCAAACAGACAACAACGAAAGTTTCTATTTCAATGTGCGTGACTTCGACGGCTTCTCGTTCCTCAACGCCTCGGAGGACGAATGCTGGAGGTGCGACGACTTCCTGGCCGGCGGCGCCTGGCTGCCGGAGGACGCCGACCAGCTCGCACTCGTGCTGGCAGAGGTTTCTCGCGAGCTGACCTTGGACAATCTGGTGGAGTGCGCCCTGGTGGACACCGCCGCAGGATCCGCACTCGCCGGGAAGCCGAACCTCGAGCATCTTCAGAAGGCGCTGAATTACCTGGGCTACGAGGTTTATGTCTTATGCGACGTGGCGGATCTTCCTCCTACATGCGGAGTGGGGGGAAAGGTCAAGCCAGTGGGGCGAGCGTCAGTTCCAGTCGCGATGTGCGGCTGCGGGGCATTTGAATTTCTAATGTTACCTCGCGCCTGTCCCCCGCTTTTGCCCGCGAAGTTTCTGGTATTTCTCAGGGCCGAGGTCGACGTGAATGCGGGCGCGATGTCGGTCGGAGTTGGTGAGGGGCGCGGGGGTCTTGAGCTTCATTTTCCATCTGGACATCGAGCCCTCTCCCTCGTCGGCCTCGCGCCCGAGGATTTCAGGCTCAGCGACGACCTGGCCCGCCGCTTTCCGCCCTTCATCACTCAGGACAGTAGGGGTGTGTGTGGGGGGCAGTGCGCGGCAGTTGCCAGTCAGAGTTCCCCTTCTCTTCCCTCTCCTCTCCAGTCTCGACGGCGGGTCCACGGATCGGGGGTCGCAGATGGGACATCGCCGTCAGTCTCTTTAGCTACTCTAGGCTCAAGCCGAGCCAGCAATCTGGAAAGTCAGCTTTCAAGCTCTCCTGTCAACCTAGAGTGCTGCTCGAGACCGGTGGGCGATGCCGCCTCGCGCAATCAAGGAGCCGTTCCAGGCGGCGACTCATCGTCTGCGCCGATGTCCCCGCTCCCTGTCGGCTCTGAGGCGCCGGGCGAGCAAAGCCGTGGCGGGTCCTTCCGCAGTCGAGGAGGAGGGGGGCTCGGATCTCGAGATGGCCGAGAACTGGGGGGAGATCCCAGATCCGTGGCGCGACGCGGAGCTTCAGCACATCCAGTGCGACGAGATGCTCGACCCAGCGGACCAGGAGGTGTTCTTCGAAGTTCGGTGCTTCATCGAGAATAGCTCGATGGCTTGGCGCCGCCTCTTCCTCCGGACGATCGTGTTCATCGACGTGTGCGCCAACTCTCGGATCATGGCCTCTTTCGCCGGTGGTGGGTCCGGACCGGTTCGACGAGGGCACGTCTGCCAAGGGCCCCAGCCAGTGCGAGCATCCATTTCACCGCGGGCGCAACGGACATAATGGAGTTGCCCACTACTCCCACTGCGGTCTAAGCAAAGTTCGCTTGTGGATTCGTCGCAAGACCCCTCGGGAGATCTTCGAGGCAGCTCGGGCCCGCGGTCGCTGGGAGGAGGAGCGCAAGGACAGGGATATCATCGAGATGCAGGCCGAGGTGCTGGCCCAGAAAGAGAAGCTCGAGGTCAAGATGGGGCCGGGGCCGCAGCCGCGCGACATGAGCCACCGCGTCAGACCGGCGCCGTCCAGGGCGCTCGGAGCAGCCCCCAAGGGCAAGGGTCCGAGCTCCCAGGAGGACCAGGAGGTGATCGCCGTGGCTCCTCCGTGCGGTAGCCCCCCGACGCGCCAGACCGCCGCGAAGTCGAGCCTGCCTCCGCCGTGCCCGGACTCGGGGTGCAAGTTGCCGCCGACGACTCCTGCCAGCGGGACGTGGGCCAGGACTCGCCGCCGCCGCCGTCGGCTCGGATCGCGCGCGCCGATGTCAGCAGCATGCCGGAGAACATCAAGGAGGCGTTCGCCCGGGAGCGCCAGGGGGCGCAGGAGGTTCGCGAGGCCGTCATCGAGGAAGCGCGCTCGGAGAACGCGAAGGCCATGGAGGAGGCTGTGCGGAAGGTGCTCCGGGAGGTGATGCGTTGAGTGCTACCTTGTTCACGCTAGCCTCTCTGCAGCAAGAGGTTCAGGATCGGATCCCATCGGATATTCAGGATCAGTTCGGGATCTCCAAGGAGCAGAAGATCTCCATGCGATCGGTCTCCACGATCACCAACCGGTTTCGAAGCAGTCCCATCCCGCTTGAGCGCGGGGGGCATTTCGGAGTCTGGAATATGTCAGGCGGCAGTTCGATCGATCTGGATTGGGTCTCAGAGACGGCGGGCTGGACGGGGCGCCAGCTCGAGTCATGCGAGGTCTCGTCTTTTCTGGTGCAACTCGCTATCGCAAGCTGGAGCACTCCTGGCAGCAGGCTGGGGCTGCTGGCCGACGTTGCCAGGGTGCAGATCGGGGTCGGCCTCGACGAGGAGAGACCCTCTCATCATCGAGTCATTCTGGATCATCCGTGGAGCGGGCTATCGGCCCGGGCCCTAAGCTCGGCCCTCTCGGGAGCTCAGCGACGACAACTACGAGGCAGTCTGGGGGGCGGTCTCACATGGCCTTAGCGGTCTGCCCTTAGCATTCGGGGCAGCAGCCGAGCAGGAACGGTTCGCCAGGGCCTCGCAAGATCTTCGCTGGACCTCCTCTTGGATTCCGTCGTCTTGGGCCTTAGTTTCCTCTCCCGTCTCCTTGGATCGCTCCAGCTCTCTTCCTGTAACTCAGGTGCCCCGAAAGATTTGGGAGGTGCTTCTGGAAACATTTGAGGGGTCCAGCATCGGGGCCACCCGTGAGAGGGAGGGCCCGCGAGCAGCTGATCGAGAGATGCGTCGACGGGGGGGGGGGGGGCGCCCAGGTCTTAGAGGTGTTCCCCCCACCTAAGGCCCCCAAGGAGCTCAGCAGGATAGGTGTCCCGTGTCCCAGGCCATGGTCCTGGAGACGGGGATCGATTTTCGGTAAGTCCAGCCTCGGCATAGCGCGTGTGAGTAACTGGCGCAGAATGAACCCAGATAAGCTCGCTCAGGCTGAGAGGGATTTTTTTTTTCTCTCGGAATGTGTGCCCAGATAGCTGAGTACCAGATATCGAAAGGCAGGCTCTTGGCTTGAGCAGCCGCAGTCGGCGTCTTCCTGGAAACTTTACTCGATGCGTGAGTGCCGCGAATTGTGATCAGTGCGAGTGCGGGCTGTCGGTTTCCCCATAGGGCTTTTCTCGCAAGCCCACCTCTTTCATTTCTAATTCTCAGCATTTTCTCGACTGGTGCGACAGGAAATTCAAGGGCGATTATGTGCATGTGCCACTGGGGGGTTCGGGCAGGACGAGGGCAGCCTGGCACTGCCCGCCTGAGCTCGTGAGTGCCCTCGCCGAGGGCATCGAGTCAGCCGCTTGGTCTCGCGCCTCTCTGGGCGCTCGCTCGTGCCAGCTGGCCGAGGCTGCGGGCGCCCTCTCCGGCGTGGCGAACTTGTTCCACTCCTGCCCGCAGGCGGCTCCTCTTCCAGAGATTCCTCGCGGGGACATCCAGGATCTGGACATCGGATGGGGTCCCAGGAGACGATCGCGCCGACGAGGTCGGCGAGTTGGGGGGGCCCCAATGTGATTCCGCGGGCCCCCAGTTGTCCCGGGAGCTCCAAAGGGAAGTGTGCACGTTTATCTTGGACGCCCTTCTCTTCCTGAGTTCCTTCGGGTTCTGAAGATCGGGAAGGCCCGGGAGGGCGTGCTGCTGTGGGCGCGTTCCAAGTTTAGGTGCGCAGCCTGTGACTCGCACGGGCGCCCTGGATGGCGCCGGCGAGCCCGCTTGCCTCGGGCGCATCGCTTTAACGAGATAGTGGCGGTGGATCTTTTCTACGTGCAAGTTGATCGACAGGCCGCTCCAGTGCTGAACATCATTGGCCGCGGGTCGAATCTTCAGTCGTGCGCGATCCTCCCGGGGGCTTCCTCTCAGGATGTCCGGTCTGCTTTCTGTTGTATCTGGGCTCGCCCTTGTGGGGTCCCGGAGGTCATCGCTAGCGACGGCGGTGCCGAATTCACTGGGTCATTCGCTGGGTGCCTGGAACACCTCGGAGTTCCCCGCCACATCTGTAATTTGGAGGCCCCGCATGAGAACGGCCGCTGTGAGAGATATGGAGGCCTGGGCAAAGACGCCTCATCTAAGGCCGTGTTGTTGTCCCATCCCGCCAACCTTGAGGAGATGTAAGGCCTGCTCTGTGAAACTGTGGCGGCGAAAAATCGTTTTTCTCACAGGGGGGAGTTTTTCGCCGTCCCATGTTTTTTTGGAACCCTCGTCTGCCAAGGTCGATTCTCTCAGACGACGCTCACGACGAGATTGGCACGGGCGGCGTGGCTCGAGGCGCGTTTGACGGAGACACGGCCGCAGCCACCTACGCCCAGAAGCACGCGCTTCGCGAGGCCGCTCGCATGGCCGCGATGTCTTTAGATGTTGCTGATCGTCTCAGATACGCCTCCCGGGCCAGGAAGCATGCCGACAAGCAGTATAATGCAGGGGCCTGGGTGTATGTCTGGCGTCGTGCCAGCGCTCGGACTCGATCGGGAAATCTCCAGAGAAGTAGGTGGACCGAGCCAGGAGTTGTGGTCTTCTCAGCGGAATTCCACGCTTTGGATCGCCATGGGAGCCAAGTTATTGAAAGTTTCTGAAGACCAGGTCCGTCCAGCTACCAGGGAAGAAGCCCTGGGAAGCGAACTTCTTGACTCTGTCGCCTTTGACAGACTTAGGCAGGAGCTGGCGTCGCCAGGCCGACGCATGGGTGCCGTGGACGTCCAGCCCGAGGGTCATCCGCCTCCTGAAGCCTGGGATCAGCCATCCGAGGTCGACGAAGAACCACCTAGGGGACTTGCTCGGCCTCTCCCTAGGGTCGATCCGCCTGAGCCTCTTCAGGCTCCCGGTTCTTCTGCCGGATCTCAGGTGCCACTGGCTCCCGAGATCGTGGAGTTGGATTCGGGGCCCTCGGCCCCAGCTCCCGATCAGTCCACCGAGCCGACGGCGTCTGGGAGGCCGTCCCGTCAGATCAGCCGAGGATCCACTGATCTCCTTCCTCCCTCCTCGTCTCCTCCTGCCCCGTCTCCTCCTGTTCCTTCGGTCTCTGCCTCCGATGCTCCTCCCCTCCCGTCCTCGTCGGTCGTTCCTGCCCAAGAGAATGCGAGAGAGATGAATCGGGCCCCCGCCTATCCTCGGAGGCCTCTTGTCAATCCTCCCGAGCCGGGTCCCGCTTGCCCCAGGATGGCGCCGATTGAGCAAAGAGGCCCACCAGTTCCAGGCCGGGTGCATCAATGAGTTGCCGAGCTCGAGGGTCGGTCCGGGACGGCGGTCCCTCCCAGACCAATCGTCAGAGGCGCTGGGTCACCTTTCGACGACATCCCTACGTGCATCCTGAGGTCCAGGGAGTCCCAGGCGCTAGCGCCCCCGGTTCCTCAGACCTCCGGCAGAGACGGCTCGCGTTCGCCCGAGAAAGGCGGACCGTCTGAGCCGCCCCAGGAAGGAGCGTTGGCCTCGGGCCATTTTGGCCGCGCCGACGAGGTCCTCTTCCCCGAGAGTCCTGCTTGCTGGTCTGCTCAGGTCGAGGACGAAGAGCAGCAGGAACAGTTGCGGGAAGAATTGTGCTCCTGGTTTTCTCTTGGGCCAGGGTTTTACAGGGCCCCCCTTCTGACTCAGGTCTTTGCGGCTGATCAGTCAAGTCGGGGGCCCGGCGCAGTGGTGCCTCCGTCCCGCCGTGGAGCGGAAGTTTCCTTGAAGTCTTTGTTTCCTCGTGAAAGGGCGCTGTTTGATTTTTTTCTGACGCTCAGGAGTGGGGGGCTATTCTTAGCCCCGGAGCTGCGTGCGTGGTTTCGGCTTCAGAGGCCGCTCTCATCCGACGGCGGTGCCCAGACCGTGCTCTAGGATCCAGGATGGTGCGCAGATTCAAACCCCAAGAAGGAGTAGGTTCGGGCCCCTGGGCGAAGTCGCGATGGTGCGTCCAGGGCCATCAGGGCCCGGATTCCGACGAGCTTCACGTATACGCTCCAACACCCCAGAGCGAGACGGTGCCTCTTACCTTGCAGTGTGTTGCTTCGCTAGGCTGGAAGTTGCAGATCGCGGATGCAAAAAAACGCGTTTTGCCAAAGCGATCCTTTGCACCGACCGAAATGGGCGATATATTGCGAACCGTGCCATGGCCTAAATTTGGCCCCCGGGGAGCTCGTGGAGCTCATCGCTCCAGTGCGCGGATTAGATGGCGCGCCAGTATTGTGGCACAGGACGTTGACTGATTGGCTCAGCTCGATCGGTTTTCGAGAATCGCTTTTCGACCCGTGTCTCTGGTCGCTTCGATCCAGCCAAGTTGAGCTTGCGGCGGTCTTTTTAATAGAGGTCGACGACCTCCTGGTCGCGGCCCATCCTTCAGTCCGTGCTTTTCGCAAGGAGCAGATGCAGGTTCGATTCCAGTTTAGGAAATGGCAGGATGGAGAGGCCGACTACGCAGGTCGCCACATCAAACAGCATGACAATAAGATATGTGTCGACCAAGAAAAGTCCATCCAGGAAAAACTCACGCCGATGCTGCTCGAAAATGCAGTCTTTCGGATCCGTCCTCTCTCTTGACCCTAGCGAGGTTAAACTGTGCCGGACCATGATTACTCAAGTGCGATGGGTTGCCAGAGAATCCCGACCAGATGTCTTTGGCCGCGCCTCGTTACAGAGTGCGACTCTGCCGAATCCGACGGTAGCTGATGCCCAGCTTGTCGTCAAGGCCTGCAAGCATCTTGATTAAGTCAACGGCCAGCCAGCGCTTGACGATCTGGCAGTTAGATCCGGTATCAGTCACATTCGTGACGATTTCCGACGCAGGAGGGCCGGGGTCAGCCCGCCGAGGCGGGGCGCAGGGAGCGTTTCTCGTGCTTGCGGCAGACAGTAGTATCAGGAGCAAGCACAGAGCTAAAGTGTCCCTTCTTTCCTGGAGGTCCCAGAGGATAAAGCGCGCCGTTTCGTCGACTGGTGCGGCAGAACCCCTCAGTCTGTCATCCGCGGTGGCAGAGTCTCAATGGCTCCAAGTCATGTGGCGCGACCTGGTTTTCGCTGACGTGGCCAAGCACGACTGGCACTTCAGCCAGGCCCCGTTCCCTATCGTTCTCCCCCGTGATTGCTCTCTTAATGAGGGCGTGTCGTCGGTGTCGGTCGTGGATGCGAAGTCGGTCTTGGATGTTTTAACCCGCAACAGCGCCGGCACTAAGGCCGACCGGCGCAACTCAATAGAACTGTCGGTCATCAGAGACAGCTTATCATCCATAGGATCGCAGATCAGATGGGTCCCGCGCGGACTCATGCCAGCAGATTGCTCAAGTAAGGCGGACGCTGCTAAGGGGAATTCTTGACGCTTCGCGCATCCCCACCAGCCCATCCAACACCAGGTACTCGAACGAAGAGCGCCGATCATCGGCAGTTGTTCTCCTCCTCCTCCTCCTCCTCCTCCTCCTCCTCCTCCTTCTCTTCCTCTTCCTCCTGGTGGCGTCTTGGAGGTCTCTTGAGGCGGTTTGGTGGGCTCTCGGGCCTTGCGGGCGGGCGGGCGGCGCCCCGCCCGCCCGCGCGCAGGGCCCAAGAGGAGGGTCCAAGACGTCTCTTGCGGCCATCTTGGAGGAGCTCGATCAACAAAGGGAGGTTCCTTAATTACGGTCCCCCGTCGGGAGCTCCCCACATCGCCTCTTGGAACGCTTTTGGGCCGCTCTTGGAGCGCTCTTGGGCGCTCTTGGGGCTGTCTTGGGGCTCTCTTGGGCCCCTCTTGGGGCTCTCTTGGGCCATCGTGGAGCTATGTTGTCGCCTCGGATGGGCGTCGGAAGCGCGAAGGCGAGAAAGCTAAACACATTGATTTTACTAAGGGTTTTGAAGCATTTTGGCCTCTTGGGGGCATCCTTGGGGAGCTTTTTTGGACACTTGGAACCATCTTGGGGTGGTCTTGGACCGTCTTCGAGCATCTTCGGAGCCATCTTGAGGCATCTTGCGCTATCTTGAGTCATCTTGGAGGCTATCTTGGGCTCTTTGAGGCCCTCATGGAGCCAAATTGGGCGAAACACTACCCTCTGACACCTCCCCGCCCCTCCCGTCCAGGTCCACGGGGAGGGGGTGGGGGGAGGGGTAAACCCCTCCCCGAAGGGGAAGAGGGATGGGTGGAAGCGGAAACGCCCTAAACCACCGACGCCCAGAGGGCTGCTGGTGGGATTTGGCATGCAACTACCTTCTCAGGAAGGGCACCCTCGCCCTCATAGACGAGGATCTTCACATGAGCGAGAGAGCCCTAAACAAGCACCTCAAGTCCAGGACGACACCAGCATCCAAGAGAGCTATTCATAAGCAGTTAGGGAGTCAAGATCTCGAGCCAGATCTGTCGAGTCCAGTGTATGCTAGCCTGGAGGTTGCTGAGGGGAAGGAGGGGGGTGAACCCATGTCTGTCCCACGAAAAGTGGTCCCGCTGTCTCTCCTTGCCCACTCCCCCTCAGTCGTGTGCGCCTTACGCTCACTATGTGCCAGACATTGTACAGTCAGTTTCAGTGCGTAGCCGTTTCGGCTTTTGCCAGCATGTTTCATAGAGGCGCTCTCGAGTGAGGGAGACTAAACGTATCATCGTATCGGTCGCACGATGCCTAGCGATGCTGACAACCCAGGTAAAACCAGCTTTTGCTCGAGTCAGGTAGGTTTGAGTCAATGTAGCTCTGTATTCCCATCCCCTCCTCTCCCTTCCATCTCCGTCTCTCCCCTTTCCTCTTCCTCCCTCCCCCTCCCTCCTCCCTGCCTTCCCCACGCTAGCTTTCTTCCATAGCATCTCAGCTCTTCATCTACTCACCTTTCACCTCGTTCCTGGAGCTGTGGGGTGGGATAGGGGCTTCCCGTTTGAATCTCCAGGTCAATGGGCAAGAGGTCTTTCGGTTCGACGACGTGCGGGACGAGATCAAGAAAGCCAAAGACGCGAACAAACCGGTCGTGATCAAGCTGGAGCGCAGGCAGGAGTCCCCGTTTGCGAGGATTCGGAAGGCTCTCGATCTGGTCTACGAGCAGGCCGATATTTCTTTGTCAGAGCCAGAGGACGTCTTCGTCAAACTGAACCAGCTGAAGAACAAGGCTGGCCTGGTGTTGGACGGCATCGGTGACAACAAGGGGCTCCGCAAGAAGCTCGACGAAGTCGGCAAGGACGGGCGACTGGGGAGGAATCTCTTGCCCCCCACGGGCGAGGACAGGCTTTTTCCCAACCGTCCTGTGGTGTTGGGTCCTCGTTTTGAAGAGACAGCGCCGCGCGTTCCTCTCCTTCCTTCCTCCCCCTCTTTCCCATCATCATCATGCTCATCAGCATGATCATCATAATGATCACCATCATCATCCTCATCGTCGTCGTCATCACACCATCATCGACATCACGATCATCATCATCATCAGCATCATCATCATCATGATCGTCATCGTTATCGTTATCGTGATCCTCATCATCATCACAATCACCAGCATCATCATCATCATCATCTTTCTCATCATCATCATCATCATCATCATCATCATCATCATCATCATCGGCATCATCGGCATCATCATCATCATCATCATCATCATCATCATCATCATCATCATCATCATCATCATCATAATCATCATCATCATCGTCATCATCATCATCATCATCATCATCATCATCATCATCATCATCATGGCCATCTGCGTCATCATCACCATTATCTTCACCATCATCGGCGTCATCATCACCATCACCGTCATCAGCTTCGGCACACCCCTCACACGTTTCGTGGCCCCATAGGGAGCTCCACCGAAGGCCCCAGTGGCTTCGCCCGCATGCCTCTTCAGACTCATTTCGGTATACCCCTCACACGTTTCGTGGCCCAGTGGCTGCGCCCGCATGCCTCCCCCACCACCAGATTTCGGCACACCCCTCACACGTTTCGTGGCCCCATAGGGAGCTCTACCGAGGGCCCCATTGGCTGCGCCCGCATGCCCCCCCCACCACTGACTTCGGCACACCCTTCACACGTTTCGTGTCCCCATAGGGAGGTTACGGAAGGCCCCAGTGGCTGCGCCCGCATGCCTCCCCCCACCCATGTCGGCACACCCCTCATACGTTTCGTGGCCCCATAGGGAGCTCCACCGATGGCCCCAGTGGCTGCGCCCGCATGCTTCACCACCATTGATTTCGGCACACCCCTCACACTTTCCGTGGCCCCATAGTGAGGTCCACCGAAGGCCCCAGTGGCTGCGCCCGCATGCCTCCCCACCACCCATTTCGGCACACCCCTCACACACTTCGTCGTGGCCGCATAGGGAGCTCCACCGAAGGCCAGCTTGGCTGCGCCCGCATGCCTCCCCCACACCCACTTCGGCACACCCCTCACACGTTTCGTGGCCCCATAGTGCGCTCCACCGAAGGCCTTATTGGCTGCACCCGCATGCCGCTCCCGTATCCATTTCGGCACACCCGTCAGACGTTTCGTGGCCCGTGGCCCCACAGGGAGCTCCTCCGAAGGCCCCAGCGTGGACTTTCGCCCCTCGTGGGCCTCTTGAAAGACGAGCGGGCTCCTGTGGACGAGGCCTAGTCTGCGAGTGCCCTGCCGGTGCGAGAGACCCGCAAAAGAGTTGCCTGCTGAATATGGTTGGGTCCTTCGCCAGGCTAAGTTTCTATCGTTTGGGCTAACGAAACAGGCACATGCTTTGCCATCCGTATTCGGTTTCTCGTGGAGGGTCAGGGCTGTTTCCGCCTGCTAAGGCGTCCACATGTGGCGCCTGGGCCAGATCTCGATCTTCAAAGTTGCATCGCCACCCGGGCTCGGGACACTGGTCCATGAAGGAGTGTGCAGCGTCCGGAGTGCAGCGTCTGGAGTGCGAACCCTGCGCGCGGCACGGGCACCGAGTAGCCAGGAGTAGTTTTCTGGGGCGGTTCGTTACGATCGGGGCGCGACCACATCGAGGCACGGAGCATGGGAGCTCTACGAACCAAGATGTGGGAGGATGTGTGTTTATGATTCGGCGAGTGCGACTTTTATGTGGCGCGCGGCACGTGGAGTTCTGCACTAGAAGTCTGGCTCGAGATATCGTCTCAGACGACAAATCTCGCGGGCACGCGGTACTTCAGAGCTCCAGGGGTTTGTTTCTGGGACGGCTTCTAATCTCGGAATTGCTGCCCTCCAGCGCGCGCACGCGCGGGAAATCGACTCAAGTTCGGAGCCGATGGACTGTCTCAGATTGCGTCAGGCATGAGCGCGCCGTAAACATGATAGGAGTTCTGGGACATATGCCACAGAGTGCCCTCCCTATGGGCGCGCAGCATATCTGAGCTCCAGAATGTCAGCATCGTTGGACCTATCTCCTTCCCCAGCGGGCCAGGGCTCCTTAGCGTCACCAGCCTGCCGCCTCGAGTTGGGGATGGAGGCCGCGAAGCCCGACCAAGACCCATCACCACCAACGGGGCATCTCTCACCACCCATGGGGGGGCATCGGTCGGACAGCGGGACCCAGGCGTTCCTAGTGGGGACGGGGACAGCTCTCACGATGCTCACAGCAGGAAGCACCAGCATAGAAGAATAAACTTCCGATGCTCCGCGCGGATTTCTGGGGACCGGCGCCTGGGACTCCGTGGCGGCGCCTCCGGCGTCGATCCCCAGAAGTCCGCGCGGAGCTCCGAAAGTTTCTGCTCGTGCAGTTTCTTCGCCCTCTCGATGCTGAGTCCAGGTGCAGCTCGTCGTCTCAGGATGAGGCCTTCGTCGGGCGCGCTGGCACGCCGAAGCCCCGGAGCTGGACTTTGGGCGCGGCCTGCCTCCTCGGAGTGCAGCCCTCCATGGTGCCTGGCAGCTCGATCCCTGACGCCTGGAGTTTCGGGGCGGTCTTGAAGGGCCAAGTCTGCCTGCTTCCAGAGGGCCGCTATCTGGGGCCTGCGCGAAAGTCCGTTCTCGCCTTCTAGCCACAAGCGCCTATGGATACACTGGGTGCCGTTGCATACATATGCATATATTTTCATTAACACATATAGACACATTCGGGGTGGATGCGTCTATAGACGACGCGGCCGTTGCGTTCGGCGCAGTACGAGGTCGGAGAAAGGGTGGATCTGTCTACGATACGTTCCTGTTCTGGGAGCAGGTCCCATATGGCACTCCAAGGATGCGTTCTGCCTTCACTCGCGCTGCAGCCGCCGCGGGCGGCAGGCGCCTGCGCTCCGGGGCGGTTCGCGACCGGGGTCTCCTAAGATTCACCGAGCGCGCTCCATTGCTCGCAAAGTGCCTGCTCGCAAACGCCAGAAAACATGTCATCATCTTTTTCTTCTTCTTCTTCTTCTTTGCAATGGATCGTAAATCCCTCGCGGCGGATGCACGCCACTTGCGAGCTTCTTGCGAGTAGCGGAACGTGCTTGGTCCAAAGATGGCCGACTCCTATCTTGATGCGGCCCTCGTCAAGAAATGTGCCTCGGTGAGGCTCCTGAGGAGGAGGAGGAGGAGGAGGAGGAGGAGGAGGCTCTTTTTTGGCCAGGTGGTGGCTTCGGCACCGCTTCCAGAGGGGGACCTGCGACCGTGGCCGGCTCCCCGCGTGGCCCTCGTCGCAGATCGCGTCTCGGAGGAGAGACGCAGGCCGATGCAGAGCCGCTCCCCTCGTGTTTCGTCTTCTTGGAGCTCCTGGGGCCACTCGTCGCCCCAGCCGGATCCAGTGCAGAGTGCACCTTCGAAGACGTCCAGGGCATGGCGGTGTCCGTGTTTTGTTCATCGTCCTTGCCTTGCTTTTGCCTTGGCCTGCCAACCTCGCCAGCCAGTTCTCGGCGCCAGGGGTCGTGGGAGGCCCTGCGTCCGCCCGGAGGAGCTCGCAGCGTACGTGGCCTCCCTGCAGAAGGAGGAAAAGGTGCCGGAGACAGCCGCGAAGGCCAGCTCGGCGGACTCCGGCGGCGACCTCGACGCACTGTTCCGGTAGAGGGCCGTGCTCCCGCCTGCTGCCGCCCTTCCTTGTCTCTGCGACCACTTGCGAACCCTACCCCTGTCCAGTCGACGATGGGGTATGGGACACCTCCGCTGGGATTCACTTTGCTGCAGACATCTCTCAAATTCTGAGTCCTGGCAGGTTGTTCAGAAATCTGATTTGCAGGAGTAGAGTTCAAATGTGGTTGCATTTTGTCCTCTTCCTCCCTCGCCATGAAGCAAAGAAGTCCTGATGGAAACGGGCCCTGAGGATTTTCGCCCTTTTCGGGCACACGCCCTCCCCGGGTCCCAGGGCCGTCAAACAGCGACTCAGGACGAAGCACGGGTCCTGGGGCAAGCGCCAGGGTCCAGGGCCTGCTTCCCCCAGGACCAGTTTCTTTCATGCTAACGCCACGCCTCGTCCGCCTCCTCTTCTTCTCCTCCCAGACCTGGCAAGGCTCGGGGGTTGCGCACAGACCGTGCTCCGAGGTCGTCCAGCACGGCCTCGACGGGTTCCTGGGTGGTGTTAACGCCTCCGCGCCTTCAGCGGTTTCTCAGGATGGGTGTGGAGACCGCCCCAGACTGCCCTGGGGGATAGTTGAGGCCAGCTTGGATTCACTCTGTGGGATGCCTGCGCGCAACCACAGGCCTTGCCACACGTCGTGCTCTGTCATGACGTGAGTCCTGTCTCGACCTCATTCCCGTGGGGCACGTTCTCCGCCGCGGGTCGCAAACTTGACGGCCCCAGGGGGCCCGACCGCGAGAGGCCGACAGAGCAACTACTCGACGCGGAGATCCCCATATGTGCATCTCATTTTCCTGGCACGTCTGTCTGTGGGTACATGTCAGTGACCGTCTGTGTGAGAGCGAGACGCTCGCTTGAGGCATCATCCCCGCAGTCTGCAAGTCTGAGTGAGTCGCAAGTCTGAGTGCGAGGGAGTCTGGGTGTGAGCGAATCTGAATGCGAGTGAGCCTGAGTTTGAGTGGGTCTGAGTGTGGGTAAATCTGAGGGTGAGAGCGTCTGAGTGTGAGTCTGTCTGAGTGCGGGTGGGTCTGAGTCAGAGTGAGTCTGAGTGTGAATGAGGTCTGAGTTGGAGCGAATAATGATCGGCATGATGGGTCGTAGCGTGAATGAGTCTGAGTGTGAGTCTGAGCGTGAGTGAGTCTACGTGTGTGTGTGTGTGTGTGTGTGAATGAGGAAGAGGGGGCGGAGGAGGGGGAGGTGAGGCGGAGGCGTCTAAGTAAAACCCGCTCTGGCGGCTCCCCCCTGGGGTGCTGAAGCAAGCGCCTCGCTCGAGACATCCTTTCAATTGCCTGATCGCATGTCCTCCTTTCCCTCCTCCTGTTCCGTTATCATTATCCCCCTCCTCGTCCGTCGTCTGCCGTCCCTTTCTCTTCTACATAACTCTCCCTGTCGCGCCCCGGGGCGTGTCGGCTGGGCGGGCCGGGCGTTTCGCTGGAGATTTCCTCACCATCTATGGTATTGAAGTTGGGGAATTTGCAAGGGTTTCACGAATGGAGGGCGGGCCGTTTTCAACATGTGACTCTCGCATTGTCGTTGCGCACATTCGTCTAGAAAGTTGCAAGGGCTTCGCGGATGGAGGGCGGTTCCTTTTCGAACTGTGGTTCTCGTCTTAGCGCCGCGCGCATTTTTTTATCAGTTGCAAGAGTTTCGCGGAGGGAGGTCGGTTCCTTTTCAAACTGTGGCTCTCTTCAAAGCGCAGCGCACATTCGTTTTGAGAGTTAGTCGCAGTTTCAAGGGTTTCCATGGGTAACGCCCCCAAATGGTGTTTTGGCACGATGTCGCAGTGTCAGGACGTTGTGTTGAAGTCCCGGGGATGGTGTTCTGGTAGGATCCAGGATCGTCGAGACGCAAGAGTAGCTATGATTCGCGGCGTTGAAGTCCCATGAACGGTACCCTGGCGCAGTTCAGGATTTTCAAATGTGTGTCTTCCAACGGGGCAACGCCTCAGTGAAGATCGATCCTTGTAGGGGCCTGTGATGAGGAACTTTGAGGGAGGTTTTTTTTGTAATATCGTTGATGAGTCTTGGGTTTACACTGGTGCTCCTCCTCCTCTTCCTGCCAACACCTCGCGCATCCCCACGCTTTGCTATGAAAGCAGCGCCTCGCTCGAAACATCCTCACACTCTGCACTGGAAGCACACGGGTCCAAACTACTGAACAGGCAAACAGCTCGAGGCATCCCCACACTCTGGGCGCGAACAATGCAGTGTCCCCACCCCGGGCGGCTCCCCTTTGGGGTGCCCGAGTGCCACGTCTGCTGCATCGCGGTGAGCATTCAACCCCCAAAGCAAGAATCCAGGGTGGCGAACCAGGCAATCCGCCTGAGACGTCGCCACAACCTGGGCGCGAATCTTGGAGTGTCCTGAACCCTGGCGCTCCCCCATCGGGGTGCCCGAATGTTACACCAATTATACCGCGGTGGGCATTGGACCACCAAAAGAGAGACCTCTGAGGGCCGACGCAAGCAAGCCGTTTCAGTTATCCCCACCATCTCAGCGCGAATCTTCGAGTGTGCTCACCCCTGGCGCTTCCCCCTGGGAGTGCTGAAACCAGCGCCTCGCCTGAGACATCCTCGCACTCTGCTCCGAAAGCTGAGGATGTTGGGGGCAGAAACACGCAAACCGCTTTAGACAGCCCCACAATCTGGGCGCGACTCCTGGACTGTGTTCGCCCCTGGCCCCCCCCCCCCCCCCTGTGGAGTACTGAATCCAGCGCTTCGTCTGAAACATCCTCAGTCTGCTCCGAAAGCTGAGGATGTTGGGGGGCAGAGAGAGGCAAACCGCTTGAGACGTCCCCACATTCTGGGCGCGACTCCTGCACCGTGTTTGTCCCTTGCGCCCCCCCCCTCCCCTGGAGTGCTGAAATCTACGCCTCGCCTGAGGCATCCTCACAAACGTTTTTTTTTTTTGTTGTGTGTGTGTGTGTGGGTGTGCGTGTGCGTGTGCGTGTGCGTGTGCGTGTGCGTGTGTGTGTGTGTGTGTGTGTGTGTGTGTGTGTGTGTGTGTGCGTGTGCGTGTGCGTGTGCGTGTGCGTGCGCGTGCGCGTGCGTGCGCGTGCGTGCGTGCGTGCGTGCGTGCGTGCGTGCGTGCGTGCGTGCGTGCGTGCGTGTGTGTGTGTGTGTGTGTGTGTGTGTGTGTGTGTGTGTGTGTGTGTGTGTGCGTGCGTGCGTGCGTGCGTGCGTGTGTGTGTGTGTGTGTGTGTGTGTGTGTGTGTGTGTGTGTGTGTGTGTGTGTGTGAGGACCCTCTGAACCACTGGCTTTTAAGGTTTACGTGGCTGGTTCTGTGGCAATTAGCACCTGGCTGCTCGCGCTTCAGTTCACCTTGAGCTCAGCTCGCGCGGACGTGCTCCCTGGCTTTCTGGCAGCTGCACGGTCGCTGGGTTACAGTCCTTCCCACCCACCACCCATCTCTGCACTTCAGTGAGTGACGGTTCTCTCATTTTTTTTGGCGGTTATGTTCGATCGCAACTATGTAGCACATTTGCTGCACGCACCTGAGGACCCACTGCGCCGCTGACTAAAACATTTGTGTGTGTGGGTGAGTGATTCTGAGTCTGAGTGAGTCTCAGTGAAGAAGCGGTGTGACTGAATATGAGTGTGTCTGAGTCTGAGTGAGTTTCAGTGAGGAAGTGGTGTGGCTGAGTCTGCGTGAGGAAGATTGAATGTGTGATGAAACCTGGTGGAGAAGAGTGGGTCTCTCATGGAGCTTGTGATGGGTGTGAGAGGTTTGAGTATGAGTTTTGAGTGGTATCAGAGTGAGAAAGAAGAGGATTATAATAAGGAGAAGAAGAGGAAGGTCCTGAGGCGTCTCAGTAATAAAAAGAGCCCCGTCTTAGGATTTGGGGCAAAAGCGTGCACGCCACGCCAGACCCACATCTCTGACGCCATTACTTTCTCGTAACAGAGGTCTCGACATCTTCCTCGGGGCCGGCTTTTCGTCCCGAGTCGTTTTCTGACGGTCTCGGGGCGCCAAGCGGGGGGCCCCTGGAGGCCGAGAGTGAGCGACGTCCATCCGTCGTGATCTTGCCGCGGCGCGAGGAGAGGTCTGGGGAGGGCGAGTCGTCCGCCCTTCGATCCCTCGACGGCGGGGCCCTTTCTGGGGCGCCCCAGTTTTTGAGTCGCCACATCCAAGGCTCCGACCATAGCACCCCCGATTCCATTCGAAATGGGTCCCCGGACCGCTCCCGGGGGGGTCCATTCTGGCCCGTCCTTTCTGCGCACTAGGCCGTGGCGGCGAGAACCTCGCCACGGATCCTGAAGGTCTTGGTGGCTCTTCTCCGGTCGATTTTCGGGGGTCAAGCGAGATGCATCGGTTTTGATTCACGTAAGGCGATGTGAGCCAGGATGTGCCGAGGCAAGTCCAGAGATACCCAGGTAATTCTGCAGCAAGTCTTGGAAGCTCCAGCGCGAGTCGAGGGACAGCAGAAGTTGTTCCCTAAGAGGATGGAGGAGTGCGTCGAGCAGAAACTAGCCGTTGCGACGAGAACCTCCAGAGACGCTCGCAGGCTTCCCAAGCAACGAGGGCGAGGCGTTTCTGGAAGGCGAGGTTTTCCCTAGATGAAAAAACGGAAAGCGGAGTACACATATTTGTTCGAAGCTCCGTGCGGACTGCTTGGGGGGTCCAGCGCCGATCCAAGAAATCCACGCGGACATCCGAGACAGCTTGTTCATGCCGTCTTGTGCTCCTCTCCTGGAGCGCCCTGTCTGGAGCGCCCCTCGAAGGCGAGGCCCTTCCCTGAGATCCGACGTCGAAGCAAGTTGCGACATCGTGAGAACTTGCGACCGGGGCCCTGGACCGCACATCTTTCTGCGGCATTTTTCGAGCCCGATCGATCTGTGAGGGTCCTGGTGCCCGAAGCCGGGCGCAAACGACCAGTGTGAGCAATCATGGCAGCGCCCGGATCTGAGGGTCGCCCTTCCTGGCCCTCCCCTCCTCCTGGCGACCGCGTGCCGCGTCCCCGCGCGCGACCCAGGGCTGTCCGAAGCCGGGCGAAGACGCCCGGCTCGAACAAATTGAGACGCCGGGATCTCAGGTGAGAGGCGAGGCTCTTCTGGAGCGCCCCCCGAAGGCGAGGCCCTTCCTGGGTGGCCAGCATCTCGAGCAGCGTCCAGCCAGTGGCGGCCGAGAGGCCTCCCTCTCATGGAGGAGCCCGCGGGCGCGAAGGCCACCGCGCATCGCGTGCCGCGGCCGAGCCGGAGCGCTTGCCCCTGCGCGAGGGGCAAAGCGGGGGCGCGAGTGGTACGGCCTCGGGCTGCGCACAGACAGCTTCCTCGTCGTCCTCCTCCTCCTCCTCCTCCTCCTCTCCTCCTCCTCCTTCTCCTCCTCCTCTCCTCTTGCTCCTTCCTTTCTCCTCCTCCTCCTCCTCCTCCTCCTCCTCCTCTTCAGTCCTGGCTGGCCTCCACAGGCCCCCCCCCCCAAGCAGTTCCAGCTGCCCTCAACAGGCCCCCCAAGTAGTCCGGGGCGGTCGCAACACCCCAGCGCGGCCTCTGGCGGCGAGACCGCCCCGGGCTACTCGGGGTGCCAGTTGAGGCCAGTTGGGGCTACTCGGGGGACCTGCTGAGGCCTGCCGGAATTGCCTGGGGCATCAGGGGGGCTGCCCGTGCGCAGCCCGAAGCCTCACCAGGCACGAGGGCGCGGAGATGACCGCACGCCGCGCATCGCGGGCTGCGATGTGCGAAGCTCGGTGGCCCGGGTGCGGCTGGTTTCGGGCCCGTGGGCGCGCAGCACCCCGAGCACCCCGAGCGTATTGAGCATTGGAGCGCTGCGGCTTCTCCTAGTCTTCGGCATCGGGGGGGCCTCTCTGGGCCGGGGGGCCGTCAAGCAATGGCTCGGGGTGCAGAGCCGGCCATTGGGAAAGGTGGAAAGGTTTAGGACTTCTTGGGGCCCCGTATCGAAAAATAAAGGCACGGGATCTCCGGGACCCAGGCCCCTTCTCGTGGGTTGCCAAGGCGTCCTCGGCCTGAGGTGTACCGAGCTTTTCGCGCCATTTTGGAGCCCCCCCGCGGCCTTCGGGGCCCTCACCAGGCCCCAGGACCGTCAACAAAACGGCTCAGGGTGATACGCCAGGCCTGGGGAAGGAGGCGAGATTTCCAGGAGTCCGCGTTGTGCAAACCTTCCACCGAAGCATGCCCATCTCCCGAGCTCATCGGCTTCTTGAAGCCTTGGGCTTCAAAACCGCCGTCCGTCGGGATGGCGTACGCACCACCACCAGGCATCCACGAGTCCACTTCTGGCCAGATCACTGTGCATTCACTTCTGACCAGCCACTTCTGGCCTGGCATCCTCCCGCAAAGCTCCCCGTAGCAGCACGTGCCCATCCCCTCACCTCCAGATCCGAGGGGCGGGGACTTTTACTGAATTCCGTTCGGAGTAGGGGTGGGTGTTCCCTCTGCTGACCTCATACCGGCAAGTCGCTGAAATAAGGACCGCTTTGGGTTCTGGGGAGCGCTCTGGCTTTCGGGCCGTTCCTCAGTTTTCGGGTCGGGGCACTAATTCGTGGCCGTGGTTCGCCGCCGCCAGAACAAATCCCATCGTTCCTTATCCAGCGTACCTCGTGGCAGCTCGATGCCAGTATCGCCTCGGTGACCGCACGTTACCATCGAGAAGCTGGCTTCCTCGCAATCGAACGCAGAGGCACGACCTCCCCTATCACTTCCGAGCGCCCCCCTGGCCTCCCTAGTCATTTTAGAACCCTCCCTTAGCCCTGCATACCCTTTCCCACCCCCTCCCGAGCCCTCCCTACCGTCAGATCCCACCTGGCAGCAAATTGCGACATCGTGAGAACTTGCGACCGGGGCCCTGGACCGCGCATCTTTCTGCGGCATTTTTCGAGCCGGATCGATCTGTGAGGGTCCTGGTGCCCGAAGCCGGGCGCAAACGCCCGGTGTGAGCAAACATCGCAGCGCCCGGATCTGAGGGTAGCCCTTCCTGGCCCTCCCCTCCTCCTGGCGACCGCGTGCCGCGTCCCCGCGCGCGACCCAGGGTTGTCCGAAGCCGGGCGCCCAGGGCCGCGGGGCAGGCTGCTCAACCGCCGCTCGTCGCGGCAGCCGCGCCCGCGGGTCTCGGCTGCGGCTCCGAGCCTCGGCAAGGCCGACTGGCCTCCGGGTTCCCTTCGGAGCCATGTCGGCCGCCAAGCGGATTCCAGAGACCAGCCGGAGGTCGAACGGGCCCACTTCCTTGGGCGCCGCGTAATGGGGGGGTCATAAATAGGGGGGTGGCGAGCGTGGTCCGAAAAGGTACCCAAACGGTACCTAAACGAGCCCCCTGGGGCTCCGGAGGGGCCCGAAAGGGGCACGACAGGGGACCCTTTCTGACCCCCCCATTTGTGACCCCCCCATTGAGCCACGCCCAACTTCCCACGCCCCCTGGTCGGAACTGAGCCCCTTCGGCTGCCCGCTCGGCTGCCGCGAGCCGCTGCCCTGCGACGCAGCCGCGCGCCCCGGCGGCCCACGCCCGCCGCGCGCTCCCGCGCAGCGCTCCGGCAGCCCCCTCCTTGGGGCCCCCCGCGGAGGCCGAGGGGGCTCTCGGCCGCTCTGCCGCGGCCCGTCGCGGGAGGGAGGGAGGGAGGGCGGGAGGGAGGGAGGCGGGAGGAGGAGGAGGAGGAGGAGGAGGAGGAGGAGGAGGAGAGGAGAGGAAGGAGGAGGAGGGGAGGAGGGGGAGGGGGAGGAGGAGGGGGAGGAGGAGGGGAGGGGGAGGGGGGGGGGGGGAGGAGGGAGGGGAGGGGGGGGGGGGGGAGGAGGGGATGGGGAGGAGGAGAGGAGGATGGGAGGGAGGGGGAGGGGGGGGGGAGGGAGGAGGGGAGGGAAGGGAGGGGAAGGGAGGGAGGGGAGGGGAGGAGGGGGAGAAAGTGGAGGCTTGAACTCCGAACTCTAACGTTTTTGGGGTGTTGTTGGCCCTTTTTGGGCTTTGGGAGGCTCCTCGTCACGGGCTGGATCCGCCTCGAGAAATTGGCTAGAACGCACTCGTGGAGGCCCGGGGGTCGACTTTTGAGAGGAGGAGGGGGAGGGGGAGGGGGATGAGGCGAGGAGGAGGGGGATAAGCTGGGTGCGCTCGCGTCATATCTGACGTCCTACCCCTCCCTCCCATCCCTTGCCATGGCGTAGATATCCTCTCTATTCGCACAGTCGGATGTCGAGCAGGGCAGTGACTGCGAGAGGGTACGCGATGCATGGTAGAGCACGGCATGGCATGGCGTAGAAGAGCACGGCACAGCGTAGCATGCCATAGCATGGTGTGGCATCGCGCAGTGAAGTATTGCACTACAAAGCATTGCAACGCAAAGCATGGCATCGCACAGAGGCGCAGAACACAACACCGCACAGCATGGCATGGCATGGCGCCAGGTTTCTTGGAGGGTAAGTGGATCGTCTTCGAGAGGTCAGCGCCGGTCTGGCGTCGTGGCTCCATGTCGAGCTCTTTGGGCTCCCCGAAAAGCTCCACACAAGGCGGGGCTGATGGAGAGCACCCGCTGGCTCTGCTTTCAACATCACCTTCTCATATCAGAAACAGGGCTCCTGCTTGATGATTCCTGAAAGCGACGGCGCCCCAAAGTGGGGGGGCTTCCGCGGCCCAAACAAAATCAACGAATCGACACCGAATGGGAGGGGAAGGAGGCGAGGAGGAGGGGGAAAAGGGACGAATGGGGGGAGCAGGAGGCCCCTGTTCCCTTGGCCTGGGCCGAGGGGGGGGGCAGCGCTGGTGTATAGGCCAGAGCGCCCCCACGGGCGGAAAGGGAAAGGAGGAGGGTGGTGCGGAAGGAGGCTGTTCTTCGGCGCTCGAGGGGTGTAGGGAGGCGAATCACGGGGGTTGGCGGCAAAGGCTGCTGCGCCGCTCGAGGAAGGGTGAGGAGGGGGGTGAGGAGCAGGGAGGAGAAAGAGGAAGACGAGGGGGGTCAGGAGGTAGACCCTCTCTTCTTTCTCTTTCTGCTGCTGCTCTTCTCGCCCCTCCTCCCTCCTGCCATGAATCCCTCGCGCTTGTTTTTTTGTCGGACCGGGAGCGCGGCACCACTGTGTGATCGTCGTGGTGCTCGTCCGATCTGCCGGATCATCTAGGCTCCGATGATTTCAATCACGGTGTGTTGCACCGATCTCAACATGTTTTGTCCCCAGAGTTTTCAAAATGCGCGACGCGTCTTCATTTGCTGTCGCGCCCTGGCCGCCAGACATATCAAGGCGCTGACCGCCGATCTTTGCACTCCTTTCCCAGCACCTTGCTTACTATATCCATTTTTCCTCCGCTGGCCAGTCGAACGTTTCCAAACTTGAGAATCTTGGAGCGGGGCACGTCAATGCGATACCAAACACAGCTCAGTCCATCGCTCCGCACCCTCAACGCTCTGTGTCGTGCCCCTCCCAGTCGGACTTTGTGGCCAGCGGAGGTAACTAGGCACGGCCACTCACAGTCGAACAACTGCGGGGAGCACAGGTGCGAATCGTCCCCCCCTTGTCTGACACGTGACTGCGGGCTTCTACATGCCCACCGTGCGTGCCTTCCGTCTCTCGCTTGAGCACGGCCTACGGTCAGGAACTTCTGCTCAGCGTGCCGCGCCGCCTGCTTCGGCCCACCAGACTTCGGCGCGACACGCCATCACCGTTCCGAGTGTTTCCAGACCTCCAGTGCGACTCGCTTTCCGCTTCGAGTGCAACCTGAGGGGCGACGCGCTATCAGCTTCCAAGGAATGGCGTCTCGCAGGGGCCACCGCCGCGACACACTAATCAACAGTTGCTGACCGTAGTGAGGCCCGCGTTCGGCGTCCTCGCTCGCCGTGCCCTTCAGGCCCTCGGGCCCCTCCAGGGGGTCGTTGACTGACCACCTCGCCGATCCTGCTCACGACGATCCTGAGTCCAGCTTCGGTGTTGATGCCCTCTTGGCCCGACGCAGGGGGGGACTGGGGGGGGGGGGCGGGGCTTGCGAAATCTGCTGCGTGCCGATGGTTTCGGCCCCGCCGTCACGCACGTTTCTCGATGTATACATGGCCGCCTTTGGCGTCGGGAGGCGCCGGGGAGACCGGCCAACGTAAGATAATTCGCTAACTTCCTTTTTGCTGATTCGTTCTTCCTCTCCTCTTCTCCTTCCTCCTCCTTCGCCTCCTCCACCCCCTCCTTCTCCGAGCGCCATCTCGGCCCGAGCCCTGGCTCGGCTGCCGCTGAGCCAGCGCCACGGAGCCCTCCGCTCCGCTTTCCCTCTCCCTCCTCGGTGTCGGTCTCCCCTCAGCGGCCCGTCGGCGATGGCTGCCGCTGGCGGCGCGGCGCCGAGGTGCCGCCCCCCCAACCGCTCGGCTCCTGGGCGTCGCGCCTAGCACGCCAGAGCCGAGGGGCGGGCGGCCTCTCGCTTCCTCCGCGACTTCGCCGAGGTGGAGCAGCACAGGGGCCAGAGCCTCACTGGCCTCGCCCGTGCTCTCCGCCTGGCGCTGGAGGAGGCGCCAGCCGCCGCCGCCGCTGGCGGCGCCCCTCGCCTCAAGGCCTCGCGCCGGGCGCGCTGGGCGGCGGGGGCGCAACGTCGGCGGCTGGCAAGGGCCTCGAGATGGACATCGAGGCGGAGCTGGCTGACCTCCAGCGCCTCGCGGCGCCCGTGCAGGCCGCGGCGGTCGCGCCGGGCCCGGAGGCGCCGCGGGCCGTGCCGAGGCCGTCGGCGAGGCCGTTTTCAACATGTGGCTCGCCTGAGCGCTGCGCACATTTGTTTTAAACATGTTCAAGAGCTTCACGGATCGAGGGCGGGTTGTTTTCAAAATGTGGCTCTCGCCGAAGCGCCGCGCACATCCGTTTTGGCAGTTTGCAAGAGTTTCACGGATTGAGGGCGCACCGTTTTCAATACGTGGTTGTCGCCGTAGCGCTGCGCACATTCATTTTAAACATTTGCAAGAGTTTCACGGATTCAGGGCGGGTCGTTTTCAAAATGTGGCTCTCGCCTCATCGCCGCGCACATTCGTTTTCAACAATTTTGCAAGAGTTTCACGGATTGAGGGGGGGTCGTTTACAACATGTGGCTCGCCTTAGCGCCGCGCACACTCGCTTTAAACATTTGCAAGAGTTGCTCGGATTGATGGCGGGCCGTTTTCAAAAAGTGGCTCTCGCCTAAGCGCCGCGCGCACTCGCTTTAAACATTTGCAAGAGTTGCACGGACTGAGGGCGGTTCCTTTTCCAACTCGCTCTCGCCGTAGCGCTGCGCACATTCGTTTTAAAACTTACAAGAGTTTTGCGGATTCGCATGGTCAGCGTACCAGAAGTTGTGTTAGGCGGGTGTAGCAGTTAATATGGATTCGTGGTGGTGAAGTCCCAGCGAGGGCTTTTCTGGCACGATTCGGGGTCGTCAGGACGCAGCAGTCAGGTTGATCCGTGGCGCGGAAATCCCGAGAACAATGTTTTGGCATTCTTCAGGGTCATCAAACGGTTGTCTTCCAACGAGGCAGTTCCCTTCCTCCTTCCTCCTCCTCCCCCTCCTCCCTCCTCCCGTTCCTCCTCCTCCTCCTCCTCCTCCTCCTCGTCCTCCTCCTCCCTCCTCCTTCCTCCCTCGTCCCTCCTCCCTCTTCCCTCTTCCCTCTTCCCTCCTCCCTCCTCCTTCCTCCCTCTTCCCTCTCGCGCCGCTGGCTCCCGAGTGGGACCGGCACCCCCAGCGCCCAAGGGGGACCGACGGCGATGCCAGAAAGAGGTCAGTCCGGCGGGGACTTTCCGAGAAGCAGGTTAATTCGCTGGCTCTCTTTAGAAAGAGGAGGAGGAGGGAAAGGGAGAGGGGAGAGAGCGGAAAGGGGCGGGGGGCGGGGGCGGTAGGGGAGGTCGTGCCGGTGGTCGTTGTGGTGGTCGGAGTGCTGGTGGTCGGTCCGTGCTGGTGGTCGGAGAGGCGGTCGTGGCGGCCCTGGCGATAGCCGGGCTGGTGGTAGTAGTGCTGGAGGCGGCCGGGCTGCGGTGGCTGCGTTGTTTGTTCGCCGTGCTGGGGGCGGCCAAGGTGGTCGTGGCGGTGGCCGCAAGAGCCGTGGTGGTGTCTACGGCAGTTGGTGGCGGTTGTCGTCGCCAAGGTTGCCGTATTGGTCGGTGCGGCCGCTGGTGTTGGCCGCGGCAGCGGTGGTCCTTGTCCTGGTGCCTGTCCGAACAGAAACGTGGGCAGCAGGGTTGGTGCCCAGGTAGCTGCCGGCCTAGCGTCCGAGCGCACTCAGCAGCATCTCGGCGTTGCCGGTCTGCAGGCGTCTGCTGATTTGCCTCCACAGCGTTCCGAGGACCACGGCCCGGTCAGCGTCGTCGAGCCCGTGGCCGTACGACCGGATGAACTCGACGGCCGTGTCGGATGGGCGGCCGCCCGACTCGAACACTAAGGGCGCCAAGTTCCCGTGCTGCGGAGGGTAGCGCTCGCGCTTCTCGTGGACCGTCTGCGCCGCCGCGACCCCGTCTCTGTTGGATCGAGCTCGCCTGCGAGGGCCGTAGGTGTTGTATTCGCAGGTAACGCTCCAATCCACATACACAGGCTGACCTGTGCTGGGGTCTCGTGTACAAGCGTCCAACTTCGCCTCCTCCATGACGCCCGTCTGCGGGTCCATCCTGTCCCAACCAGGAACCCGCTGCTCCTTGACCGCGTAGAAGCCCGTGAGGCGTGTGTGCGTGGGGGCGTGCCAGTCCCTCATGTTGTCGTGGCGGCCTGCGCGGGACCCCCCCCCGCAGGGCAGCTGCGGGCATGCCACCCGCGTGCGTCCAAGGGCTCGTTGCACGGCAGCCCTGTGTCGGCGTACTTGTGCTGGCAGCGAGCTCTGGGCGGGCACACCGGCACCCGCAAGCGCTTCTTGTACGCCGCAAGGAAATGCTTATCTGGCATGGACTGGTCACCCTCCTCACGGGGGAGCAGGAATCCCTCGGCGCCTGGGCCTCCTGTTCCGCGGAATTAGAGTCGGTCGTCCTCTCCCAACGTTCCCAGCAAGCGTTCCCTCCCAGCCGAGGACCTCGCTTTGCCCCACTGCCCCTGCAGCTTCAGTTGCGGCTCCTGGAAAGTGTCCAGCCACTCGAACGGGTCGTTCCCCATAGCTCCCTGCGTTCGCAGCGCCGCCTCCGCCTCCCGCTCCCGCAACGATTGGAACGTCAAGGGGCAGCGGGCCCGAAAGTCCTCCCAAGTGAACCCAGCGCCGCGGGCCACGTCCTGCATGACAAGCGCCCAGCTCGCAGCGTACGCGGCCGGCGCTGTTTCCTTGGCTGAAGGGAGGGCACACCCCCCGTCGACCAGCCGCAGGGTGGCCTGCAGTCTTTGCGTGTCGTCCAGAGGGACCTGCAGGAGGTCTTCGAGGCATCCGAACACAGCGCCATCGAAAGTGTCAGTCCACGCTAAGTTGTAGTTGTACGCGGCGCGAAGGTGCTGAGTCACTGCGCCCTGGGCGAAGGTGCGGAGGAGGACCCAAGCTCCCTCAGCGGAAAGTCCGACATCCCGAAGCTCTTGCAGGCAAGCACGAAAAGCGGTGGCCCTGGCCACGGCGGCCGCTCCGTCGTCGCCAGCGCGAACCCGGACCCTCTCGTCTTCTTGATCCAGCCATGTCGCTACGTTCCCCAGACACATGAGGGTGTCGACCCGGGCCTGCTGCGCCGTCGGGGGCAAGGCTTGCGCCGGATCCTTCGTCCAGGCTTGGGTCTTGCTCTGGTTCACCTGGAGCCCGGCGTTCGTGAGCGCCGCGAGGACTATCTGGATGGCGGCGTCTGCGTGTTCTGCCGGCCCAGACACCATGATGTCGTCAAGGTCGGAGAAAACGCGGCACTCGGGGGACAGCCGCTGGAGCGCTACCGCGATATCGCCAAGTGCGTCCGCCAGGGCAATAGCGAATAGCCCTGGGGACAGAGTGCATCCCTGGTCCACCCCGCGCGTGGCTCGTATAGGGAGGGCTGTGTCAGCGTCGTTCCAGAGCAAGTGTGTGGTAGCAGTCGTTCCGAGCCACGCCTGCGCGGTGTGGTACAGCTCAGGCGCTCTGGCTGCAACCCCGTCCATGACCCGTCTTCTCGGCATCGAGTTGAAGGCGTTCCTCCCTCCTCCCTCCCTCCCTCCCTCCTCCCTCCCTCCCTCCCTCCCTCCCTCCTCATCTCCGCTGACCGAGCCGAGGACCGCGACCGATCGACCCGGCGCCCTACGCCCCCGGGGCGGGCCGACCGCCGCGCGCCACTGCGCCCTCGGCGGCCGCGCGGCGGCCGCGCGTCGCGCCCGCCGAGGGCCGCCGAAGTCCCGCCGAGGGCCCATCGAGGGCCGGCCGAGGCCGACGAGGGCCCGCCGAGTGCCCGCCGAGGGCCCGCCGAGAGGGCCGCCGAGAGGGCCGCCGAGAGCCGCCGCCGAGGGCCGAGGTCCGTGGGTTCGTCGCGCGCGCCGCTGCGCGCGCAGGTCCGCCTCGCTGGCCGGCCCGCCGGCGGCGCCCTGCACCGCCACGCGGTCGGGCGCAGCGGCGGCGGCAACCACGGGCGAGCCCTTCGTCGCCGGCCGCGGCCGTCGTCGTCGTCGTCGTCGTCGTCGTCGTCGTCGTCGTCGTCGTCGTCGTCGTCGTCGTCGTCGCCGCCGCCGCCGCCGCCGCCGCCGCCGCCGCCGCCGCCGCCGCCGCCGCCGCCGCTGCCGAGGGTCGAGGGTCGAGGATCGAGGGTCGATGTTTCGATGCTTTTCTTTTGGCGCTTCTATTGGGCCTCCTCTGGCGCCCGTCGCGGAGGCGCCCTCGTCGCCGTCGGCCAGGTCGGCGCTCGGAGGTTCTGGCCTCGAGCGCTCCAGGGGCGTCGCCGCTGCCGCCGTCGTCCTGCTCCTCGCAGGACTGCCTCGCGCCGTCGTCCTTCCCCTCTTCCTTTCGGAGGTTTATGGGCTAGATTCCCCGAGGCGGCGCACAAATGACCGCGCTTCGCGCATCGCGGCTTCGGTTGGAGAGTGATGGAGAGGCGCCTTCTCCAGGGCGGCGACGCGAGCGCGCGAAGACAGTCGCGCCTTGCGCATCTCGGCGCGCGATGCGCGCAGTTTGGCGACCTGGGATACGGAGCCCCACCCTGTCAAGCCGATTCGCGAACTGTTTTTTGTTGGCTCCAGGGAGGGCGTTGCGGCCGCAACTTTTGCGGGCCTGCGCCCGCCAGGTTTGGTCCCGGGCCTTCTCACTGAGGGGTGCTTTTCTGAGGAGGGCTGCTCGACCGACCTGCGCGTTCGCCTGGTCCGCAACAAAGCAGTGTTTTGCTAAAGAGGGTTGTGTCCACCATCGATCCATCTCCTTGTGCTTCTCCTGGTCGTTATTGTAAACCTGATCACTAACTGCGTCGGTATCTCGTCTTCATTCTGATCATAACCATTGTCCTTTTCATCCTCATCATTCTCATCCTTCTTCTTTCTCCTTTCTCCTTTCTTCCTCCCCCTTCTCCTCCTCCTCCTCCTTCTCCTCCTCCTCGTCCATTTCCTCTTCCTCCCCCCCTCCCTCAGCTTCAGCGGACCCAGAGGGCAGGATCGGCCAACTGCGTGCAGGCATGCCCCTCTGCAATGCCAGCGCAATCGCCAGGAGCAACACCCTCTTCAACAAGAAAGCCAAGCCCCTTAGTCGCGAAGTATGTAGGGACTCGCCAACCTGCTCAGGCTTCCGCCTCCGACTCTGCCCCCCCAGACATCCGACGACATTTTTGTTGTTATCCGTTCCGTTGCCTCAGAGGTCTCGACTCCTTCCCTGGGGATAGTCGTGTTCGTCCCAGATGCACTCGTGATGGTCCCTGGGCTCGAAACGAAAGGGGGCCCCAGGAGGTCGAGTTCGAGGAGAAAGACGCCTGGACCGAACAAACACAATCCGACGAAAGGTCTGGGCCTCCCTCTCTCTCCCAGTGGCGAGTGCGCTCTTGCCGGCATCTCGTGTGACGCTCCTGACTTGCCTGGCGGCCTTCGGTCACACGTCGGAGAGCCAGTTGTGCGCCGGTCGGTTTTGTGCTAGTTGCGGTCAGGAGCTCTGGCTTGGCGTGTCGCTCCGCCGGTTCTGGCCCACCACGCTTCGGCTCGACACGCAACGCACTTTCCCACCTCCAAGCGTCCACGTCTCGAGCCTTTCCGAGCCTCCTGCCCCGCGGAGCGGAGCGGCACGATATCCGCCTGCAAGGCATAGCGTGCCGCCGGGGCCGCCGCCGCGACACGCCATCCCAAAGTTCCCGACCGTGAAAAAACAGCCATGTCAGCGTCCCAGCTCGGCTCGGGCCGGGAGTGCGTGCGTGGCCATGCTGCGGCGCGTCCTGCCAGGGGCCCGCGCGGTGGCGGTGCCGGGGCGCTCGCGGAGCCCCGTGGCGGCCCGCGGCGGTGTGTCGGCCGCCGCGGCGCACGCCGCCAGCGCCAGCGAGCGCGTGAGGGCGATGGAGGTGGCGATTTGAAGACCCAAGGACGACTTCGGGGGCCGCGACCACTGGAGGTGCCGTGGGGACGCGCGTCGAGAAACCAGACGCTTTTCGTAAGGGTGCCCTGGGTTTCTTCGCTCCGCGCGCTGCGCGGTGGCTTTCCGCGGCCGTTGAAGCTGCTGCGTTCCGGGTGCTCTGGGTTCCCCGCCGTTGGCATCTCCTGCGCTGGTTTTCGAGGCTGGGTTTCTTGCGAGGCTCTTGCGGCCTCGTCCGCGCTGTACGCAGTGTGTCCTCCACCCTGCATGGCTTAATTCATCATTCATTGGTTTTCTTCGACGCTTTGATCTCTCTCCAGGTTTTTGCGTGCATTTCGCCCTCTGTGGTCCTGTGGCGACTCTGGTGGGACTCGTCGCCACGGCTGCATTCCCATCGGGAGTCTTGCGACAGCGTGCTCAATGACAGGATTGGGGGCCGATTTTTTTTTTCTCTCTCTTGTTTCTCCGAACCTGGATTCAAGAAAGATGCGGGATCGGGCAGGAGTGCTGGTCGACGTGGCCGCTCTAGAGATTTGTGGGCGTCTCTGGAGGACCTCGTCGCCGCGGCGGGACGCATCTCGAAAAACTGGCCAGGGCGGACCTTAGGAGGGGCCCGGAGACACAAAAACGACTTGGGGCGCTCCAGAAATGGCTTTCGAGGGATCGATTGGGTGACTTCTCTTCCTCGACTGGAGGCGGCGGAAGGCCAGCAGAAGACGGCGGAAACAAGACAGGGGTGGCTCCGCCATCGGAATGCGACTGAAGGTAAGCGGAAACAAGCGAAAGTAAAAGCCCTCCCAAAAGAGCCAACATTTTGTTCCCTACCTAGGCTCTGCCTAGAAGGGTTCTTACCGTGTGTGCTGAAAGGACCGGGCAGTGTAAATCGCCCCGGGCGGTTCCCCCAGGATCCGCCCCGCGGTTCCCCCAGTGACCTTCCCTTAGCTTAGCGTTGCTTATCTCATCTTAGCTTAGCTTATTACATCTTAGCTTAGCTTAGCTTCATCTTAGCCCAGGTTTATCTTAGCTTAGCTTACCTTCAGCTTCGCTGAGCTTTAGCATAGCATAGCACATCATAGCATAGCATAGCGTAGCATAGTAGCATAGCATAGCGTAGCATAGCATAGCGCAGCACAACATATCATAGCGTAGCCCAGCATAGCATAGCATAGCGCAGCATAGCATAGCATAGCATATCATAGCGCAGCACAGCACAGCACAGCACAGCACAGCATAGCATAGCATAGCATAGTGGCATAGCGCAGCATAGCATGGCATAGCATAGCATAGCATAGCATAGCAACTAATGCTGCTTTCCTAGGGGCTCCAACTTCTAGGTAGGGTCGCACTTGGGTAATTTGGGGGGAGGTGGGTGTTATTAATGAACATACATTTCCAGCGATTTTCTTCGAACAGGGATGATACATTTTTGCTGTACTTGGGAAGCTGTCTCTCCCGCCTCTCGGGGTGCTTGCGTCGAGCTTGTGAGGATTCGCGGGGTCCCCTTTCCTTTTTTGCCTTCTCCCAAACTGCGCTGGAACATAAACGCACACGTAGACATTCGGAAGGTCCGCGCGTTTTTTTGATGTGTCGGCGCTGGCGCCCTCCTCCCGCCTCCCCGGGTCGCGCCTTCAGGACTGGGTGGGGCAAAGACTGCGGGGAGGGGGGTCAAGCGCCGACCCAAGAAATACGCGCGGGCTTCCCAAACAGTCGTTGCTCATGCAGTTTTTCGGTCTTCGACGGATCGCGTACAGCCCCTCCGACTGGGAGCGCCACCGCGGCGGCGAGCTCGCTGGCCAGCAGGCCGGCTATCCCTCCAGCGGCAGCCACGCGGGCCGCAACATCGAGCTCATTCATCGGCGCGCGGAGGAGGCGGACGCGGCCGTGAGCCTGGAGGGCGCTGTGAGGGCGTGCCTGGGCGGGCGGGCCCGGCACGTCCTGGTGTGCAGCGGCTTCTTCGTCCTTCACGGGCGCCCCTGCGCCACCGCGGCGCTCGGGGGCAGCTGCGAGACCGACGGCCCTCACAAGCGGCGAGCGTATCCGTGTCCACGCCATCGCGGCCTGGCATCCGGGGCGCGATGCCGCGGATGCGCTGTCGCACGGCTACGTTCCGCGCGGGGCATTCGCGAAGAAACGCCCCGTAGCCGCGGGGTCGCGGCCCAGGGGCCCGGCCCGCGAGGCCGTGGATATCGGCAGCACCCAAAGATATTTGTATGGTATATGCACGTTGGTGGGCTTTTTCTGGCCATGAGACCTGGGTGACGACATGATATAATATTTGTTTATACCATATGTTCGACTCGGACGTGCGCCTCCAATGGGGGCGCATATTTCTGGTATGTCCTTCTGCGCCCCATGGATACGGATATGTTTTCGCCCATGACGATGGGGGAAAGGGAGGGATGATGTTGCTGCTGCTGCTGTTGGAAGCCCCTAGGGGAACACCTGGCAAGACGAGACGAGGAGGAGGAGGAGGAGGAGGAAGAGGAGGAGGAGGAGGAGAAGGAGGATGAGCAGGAGGATGAGCAGGAGGAGGAGGAGGGGAGGAGGAGGAGGAAGCCATGAACCGCCAAACGACTGAGGCGTGTCAGTGGCAGTATGCCGATCCCTCGGCCACGATTCCCCACCACCCCATCTTCCGGTGGTTATACCTATACCGTTATTCTTCAACAGCCTTGATGTCTCACCTATCACATCTAGACTTTCTTTCGCGCTACGCGGCGCCAGCTGTTGGGCCATCTGGCTACGCACTACAACAGCACCGACAACTACGTCTAACGCCCAGGCCTACCAGCTTCGGCATCGGCATCGGCATCGGACGCACAAGCACACCAGTCAAACGGACAGCGCCCCACATCGACCTCGACATCCAGACCGTACGCCCTCACAACCACCGCGGCTCCGACCACAGCTCTCAATCCAGCGTGGCACAGACGGGAAAGGGAAACCATAGCAGCAACGCGCACGCTACTACGTATTGCTTCGGCAAGGTCCTTGCTGGATCAACCAACACAGCAGCATCTACACACATCACAACAGTGCCTTAACCAACACCACACTGCACAACGACCACGACTCAACACGGCATAAAACATGTACAACCAAATCGACGACGCAGACGGACAGGCATCAGCACCCCAAACCATAGGCAAAGGCAAATGGAAATATTACCACCAACAGCCACGCGGCGAATGCCACAATGCAACATGGCAGCCAAAGGGCCACAAAGGATACAAGACACCTAACACGCTGGCGTCCAACTACAACCCTATCCAAACCACGTAGCAACACAACAAAGGCAACGTATACAGTCCACGCGCAGCATACCAGCACCAACACAACCTCAATCATAGAAGGCCCACCACACCAAGACCTGGCACATATCAGCGAACATCTCAGGCAAGCAACCGACCTGACAACCTACAACCACAACCCAACTTCGGCAACAACGCCGACCACACAACATGCATTGACAGAGAAGCCAAGGATATCATCGACAGCATCCCAGAGGCATTCTACGACGACGCCCAGAACAAGGACCGTCGAGGCATTACACCACTTCAAGTGGGGGCATGAAGCCGTATCGAAAACAGTCATCATCAGGTAGTTAGCATTACAAATGCTAGCTCTTGAAAAGTGTGGCCAAAAAGCAGGCCGCCTACGACCTGCAGTTGCGAAAAGTCAGCTACTCGACCAGAAGCCGCTGCACGAACAGGTACAATGCATGCGCCAACTCAAAGACGACTACACAGCATGGCGCCAGGACCTCCGAGGCCACGCTCAAACAAACACACCAATGACACGACGACAAGCTACGACTCACTAAGACCGACACAAACATCGAGAAGGAGATCATCCAGCAGCGACAGCGCGCACCAAGCCCACAACCGAGCCAGAACACATCACCAAGAGCCCCTAAAATCCAACCCAACCAGTATTCGCAACACAGAGCTCCACTACGACCATCCGAACCAACGGCACCAAGCCCACGCGCGAAGGAGAACGTTGTTCGACTCGAGACGCTATTCAAAAAGGCACTCGACGACTTACGAGCAAGCGACGCAATCGTACAATAACTAAGGTTCGCCGAACAGACTAACGCCGACGGCGTGCAAGCGCATGCCGACGTGAGTGAGAAGAAGACACCGTGCAACAACTCCATGCAGCAAATGGCTACCCCTCAGCCGACTGCCACAACCCCAGGTAGCGGCTACTAGCAGCACAAAACTTTGAACAGCAAGCCATTCGCGCAGTAGAGCTGGCAATGCAACGCGCTACTAACGAAGAAGAGGACGCACAGTTCACAGCGGCCCAGGCAATGCAGAGAAACCAGCACATGGAAGGAGCCACAACGCAGCTGCTACACTACCGCACCGACTTGCAGCAAGCAGAACAAGAACGCGCAAAGGCAGTGTGCGACCAAGCCACAGCCCACAAACGGCGCGAAAAGTTAGAGAGGAATAATGCATGACGCCCGTTGCAGAGCTACGACTGGAGTTGCAGGCGTACCGCCGGCAACTCGCAGCCCGACCGCACAACCACTACCAAGCACAACAAGCGGCACTAGAGCAAACACAAGTTCGACGCGCCAGCATGGCCGAACAAAGGATTCAACTGCTAGAACAAGGCCTGCAACAAGAGGCGACCGCACTACGATGGAAAGAGCAGCGCCCGCGAAGACATCGAGAACAACGTGCAGAACGGGAAGTCCAGAGAGCACTCGCCCAAGAAAAATTCGACCAAGAAGTGATAGCAGCACGAGAAGCAGTCGCAACAGCGCAAAGACTACAGCACGAAGAACCCGCGATGCTAGCAAACTACAGCGATGATGATGCTGATGACGGTGATGAGGATGCTGATGATGGCGATGATGATGTTGATAATGATGACGCGGCTGATGATGATGCTGATGCTGATGCTGATCCTGATGCTGATGATGATGATGATGCTGATGCTGCTGATGATGACGATGATGCTGACGATGATGCTGCTGATGATGCTGATGCTTATGATGATGCTTGTGATGCTGCTGCTGCTGCTGCTGATGATGATGATGATGATGATGATATGATGATGATGATGATGATGATGATGATGATGATGATGATGATGATGATGATGATGATGATGATGATGATGATGATGATGATGATGATGATGATGATGATTATGATGATGATGATGATTATGATTAGACGGAGGAGGAGGAGGAGGAAAACGAGGAGGACGAGGGGTTGGCGGAGGAGGGGGGGGAGGAGTAGGAGGATGAGGAGGACGAATAATAGGAGGAGGCGGATGAGGAGGCGGAGGAGGAAGAGAGGGAGGAGGAGGATGAGGGGGAGGAGGAGGAGAAGGAATAATAGGAATATGATTAGGAACAGGAATGGGAGTAGGAATAGGAATTGTAATAGGAATAATAATGGGAATAGGAATAGGAATAATACTAGGAATCTGAATAGGAAAATGATTAGGAGTATGAATGGGATGAGGAATCGGAGGAGGAATAGGAGCAGGAGGGGGCGGACTATTAGGAGGAGGTGGAACACGAAGAAGAGGAAGACGATGAAGAGGAGGACGAGGATGAATTGGAGGAGGAGGATGAGGAGGAGGGATGGTCATACTACGAATGGTGATTATACGAATACGAATGATGCGAATGACAAGAATGCCAGTACTATGGACAATCCGAATACTAAGCATTATACTCATACTACGAATAACCATAAGACAAGTAACAGTGCTAGCATACATGGTAAACGTTTAAAGCATACTACCACCAACTATAAGTCGAGCGCGCAGAGTAACATTATTTTTTAACAGTCGTAAGGCAACCACTATTGTAAACACTGGTACTATTACTATTAGGAATATCACTACTGATAATACGGCTACTCCTACTACTACAACTAACACGAACAATCATACGACTAATAATTCTACTACTGCGAATCATACCATTAATAAGATTAGCAATGTGACTGATACCCATTATGCCGCTACTTCTGATACTCATACTATTAATATGATTAATACTACTACTTATAAAACTGCTTATACTACTCGTACGACTAATGCAACGATTCATGACGCCCATTAAGCTATTGTTCATAATACTACCAGTAGTAACGATACTACCAAGAATACGATTCACAAGACTGATACCAATACTTTACAATTCGGATACTCGTGATACTAACTATCATACGAATACAAACACTATTACTTTTATCACAGACAGTACAACTACTACTAATCGTAACAGTGCTACTGCTACTAATGGTACTCACGCAACTATTGATACGGCTACTCCCACTAGTAAACATATGATTGATAGTAGACCCAGCAGTACTGCTAGTATTAGTGATAATATTCGAATGCTACTTGTAATACTGGTAACATTAATATTCATAAGCATACGAATGCCAATAGTTATCTTACTATGAATACCAATCACAAACATACTAATAAGAGGAGGAGGAGGACGAGGAGGAGGAGGATAATGAGGAGGAGTAGGAGGAGGATGAGGAGGAGGAGGAGTGGAAGGAGGAGGAGAAAGAGGAGGAGGAGGGGGAGGAGGAGGAGGCGGAGGAGGAGGAGGAATAATAGGAGGAGGAGGAGGAAGAGGAGGAGGAGGAAGAGGAGGAGGAAGACTAGGAGGGGGAGGAGGAGGAGGAGGAGGGAGTGCAGGAGGGGGAGGAAGAGAAGGAGAAGGAAACGGAGGATTTGCGCCCACGAGGCCCCCTGGGCGCGCTGGCGCTGGTGCGCGCCATCGCGTGCCGTGGCGTGCGCGTGTCGCTGTTCTGCGACGCGCACACGGGCCCCGTGCTGCGGGCGGGCTACGACGCCATGCTGGCCCACTTCGCCGCGGCAGGCTCCCCCGCGGAGGGCGCGTTGCGGCGGCACAGCCGCTGCCTGCCCTTCGTCTCCGACGCCGGCCCGGCGGACGGCCCCGAGGCGGAGGACAGGCTACACGCGAGAGTGACCCTTCGCTGGAGTGACCCTTTGCCCAGCTTTGTCCTGCGCGCCTTCCCTGAGGCTCTTTGAAGCTTCATGGGGTGTCCTGGCGCTTCCTGGAGCTCCCTGAGGTTTCCTTGGGCGTCCTGGGGCTGCCTGGGAGCTCCTGGGAACTCCCTGAGGTTTCTTGGGGCTTTGTGGGGCTCCCTGCTTGGCCCCCCGTAGCCCCCCGAACAGTTAAAGCCCTTCTCCGGAGGCCAATCTTGCCTACTAGGGTCAATGATCTTCAGGCCATGTGTTAGCCTAATGTGCGTTTACCCCTTTCGGCCCTCATTACAGCAGCTGCGTCGTTTTGAAGGGCTGCGGTGGACAAGCACAAGTTGGCGCCAGCACACGTTCTGAGGATCATCGATCGGGCCACTCCTGCGTGCAGCCGAAAGGAATTCCGTGGGCACTTGGAGGCCTGCTTCCCAGGGGTGTCGCCAGACGTCGCGTCGCTGCCTGGGCGCAGCGTGCGCGTGGCCAGCGGGGTCGGCGAGGCCCTGCGCGCCGCGTGGCGCGGCGAGGAGCCTGTGCCGATTGACTGCCTGTTCGCGCTCGAGCGGCTCGGGGCGCCCTACAGGAACATTCGCGGCCTGGACATTTCGAAGAAGAACGAGCGGCACAAGCATCAACTTTCGGAGTTCCGCGCGGGTCTCTCGGGAGCTGTGCTGGGCCCCCCTGGCGGCGCCTCCGGCGCCGCGTCCAGCGCCGATCCAAGAGATCCGCGCGCAGCTCCAGGTCGCCCTCGGGGGCGCGAAGATACTCGCGCTTCGGGTATCGCAGCCTGGGCCTTCAAAGTGCCCTTCTCCAGGGCGGTGGCGTGATGGCGCGAAAATGACCGCGTGTCGCGCACCGCGGGGCGCGACGCGCGAAGCTAGGTGACCTAGAAGCTCCGAAAGTTCATGCTGCTGCTGCCGTGGATTCTTCCTCTCGCATCAGCGAGCACACGGAGCCAGTCGACTGCCTGTGGCCGCTGCTGGACAACGCCGCCGCCGGCGGGGGCGGTCGGGCGCCGCTGCGGCACGAGTCCGCGCGGGAGCTGCAGGCCTTCGCCGCGAGCGCGCTCGCCACGCCCGCCTCACTCGCGGCGCTGCGGGCACTGGCGGGGGTACAGCACGGCGCGGTGACCCATGCTGGGGCTCCCTGACCAGAGCCGGCTGGGGGGCTGAGGTGGCCCAGCATTGGCTGCAGCCAGCAGAAAAGAGGGAGAACGGACCCCCTCGTCGCCACGGCTGGATGCGGCTGGAAAAACGGGTCAGTTTCGACCGCTGCGAGCGGTCCAGGGACCCGTTTTGAGCTGGGCTTTATCCAGAACCACCGCTTGGGGATCAATTTTCGGAGACCTCGGCAGGCGGTGGATATGGACATATTCGGCCCCCTTGGGGTCCAAACATGTCCAGATCCACCGCCCGCTGGGGTCCCAGGATGGTTCCGCCTGCCGTCGAATTTTTTGTTCCACACAGGGTGTTTTCACTCCCAGTTTCGGGCTCTGGGGCCCTCACAGATCTATCCGGCTCGAGAGGTGCCGCAGAAGGTCGGAGTCTAGAGCCCTGGTCGTGGTTTCTCACGGTGTTACACATGTTTGGCGTCGTCAGATCTCAGTGCTGGAGATGTGCACTCGAAGATTTCGTGGCGCGCTGCACATGGATGACTTGACGCCCCCTGAGGGCGGGACGTAACTATTCACATCCAACGCTCCGCGAGATCCTGTGGGCACGCCTCCAGGTCGGTTTGGCGCGAATGAGTCCCCGTCGTGGAGGTGACCCTGGCCGTCGGGGACGGCGGCAACGAGGTGGGCATGGGCAAAGTCGCGCACCTGGAGGGCGTGGCGCAGCTGAAACCCGCGGGCAACGCGGAGTTCGTCCCGCTCTCAGCCAACGGGTGCTACAGGTCCGCAGAAGGCACCCATACACCCCGCCAATCTGCCTGGCCAGGGGTTATCCTGGGACCTAGGATGGTGTGTATATAGGCCCTACTGGTCTCTGTCAGGAGGGAATACACACCATGCCAGGGCGAAGGATCACGCTTCCTGCGAACCGCCGCCGCCCCCTGCCTTCTGGTCACGCCCGTGTGGCCAAACGGCCAAACGTTGGGCCGAAGGCTTACCAAGCCACTAGACTATGTTTCCCCCCAGTTGTTTTGGAAGCCCTTGGGGGAACACTTGGGAAGACGAGAGGAGGAGGATGAGGAGAGAGGAGGAGGAGCAGGAGGAGGAGGATAATCATGATTTTTAATATTTTCAGAACCAATATGAAGGTAACAACAAGACGAACACGAGTATTAGTAATACTGATGATCATAATATTGTTTTTTTTTTTTTTTTTTTTTTTTTTTTTTTTTTAACACTACTA
>CAUYUJ010013570.1:403698-411198 GCA_963575745.1 Prorocentrum cordatum
CCATCGCGGACCGCTCCAGGCTCTCCGACTGGAGCCACTCGCCCGACCCATCCTTCTTCTCCATCGGAGCTCAGCGGATCATGTCGCCCAGCGTTGTCTTCGACGACTTGCGCGTCTGGTTCGCAGACGCTGGCCTCCAGCCCGACCAGGTGAAGCTCCACGGCGACGCGCCAGCCAGGCGTTTCATCCTCCAGGTCAGGGGCGCAAGGGAGGTGGCCATCCCGCGTGCTCTCGCCCATCAGCGTGCTCTACGAGATGCTGGCAGGTGGAAGCGCTTCTACTCCACCGACGCCAACGGGCAGCGGCTCGACGTCTTCATCAATCCCGACAAGTCGCCCAAGCAGATCCGCGCAGAAATCCAGTGCAAGAAGCTGCAGCAGCTCCTCGCCCAGCGACTTCCACACCAGCGTTGGCGTGCGCTCCGAAACGAAGGGCGAGATCCCCCGCGGCGCCGCGCCTCAACCTCAAGGGCCAGGCCGGCCCCGCCATCCTCGAATGGAACGGGCGCGCGCTGGAGAACCCACACCTCAACGGCCTCAACCGCGGAGACGTCCTCACCGCCTTCAGTCCCTCTTCGCAGACACCGAGGCAGCAACGTGGCTGTCCTAGCCACCCGTGGGCCCCGTGGCGAGAAGTGGACGCGTCCATCCCGTCCGCCTTGATCAGCTGGAACGCCCGCGCTTTCATGTGCTCCAGGCCCCGCCGCCGTCGCCGCAAGCAAACGGCCCTCGCGAAGTACATGCGCAGCAAGCGCGTCATCCTGCTGCAGGAAGCCCACGGCTCCGAGGCGCTCTTCCGCACTTGGCTGGACACGCAACCGTGCCCGCGCGAGCTCTTCTTCTCCGAGTTCGCGCCCGACGCCGAGGACGGGTCATCCTCTGCGACTGGCGGCGTTGCTATTCTGGTGCCTTGGTTCACGCGCGTGCAGCTGGAGCGCCTCCGCCACGACCGGCGTCGAGTCTTCGATCATGTCCCGCTGAGCCCCGCTGGTCCTTGGGCGCATTCAACAGCTGGTCATCAGCAACGCGAACACGGGCCACTCCCTCGCCATCATGAAAGTCCACAGCCGTGAACTTCAAGCGCAGGACCGTGACAGGGTCCGCGGGGCATGGCGCGTGCTCCGTGAAAGGGCCGCACACGACTACACCGCGCGCGCTCTCTTGGCCATGGGTGATTTCAACACCGCCAGTCGTTCACCGAGTAGCTTTAACTTGCCCCGGGCGCAGCGCTCGCGCCTCCAGCTGGACAGCGATAACCACCAGCAGCAGCCCTTCTGGAAGGCCCTCTTCGACTCCATGCTAGAGGTCGAGTCCGAGCTCCCCGCGCGCTTCAACAAGGCGGACTACGCGGCCTCCTCCATCGACCGCGTGTTCATTAGCCCCCCCCCCCCCCACGCGACGCAGGAGCTCTCCGTGGCTGTCCGCGTGCTGCGCGACTCGACCATCATGTCTGACAGGCGCCTCAGCGATCATGTCATCATCTCCTTCTCGATCGGCATCAAACCACGCGCGCAGCCAGCTGAACAAGCCATCCCGCCAGCTGTGTTCCGCGAACCCAACTGCGCCACCTACATGCAGAACATCATTGACGCTGCGGACGCGCATCACCTCTCCGTCGAAACGCGCTGGCGTGCCCACAAGCAGTATATCGTGGAGGCCGCCCGCATGGTCCGCGACGGCTGGGTCCGCCTCTGCTCGGGCGACCTCGCCGGGCCTGGCTTCCTGGGCGGCAGGGTCGCCGCCGTGCGCTCGATCTCGCGGGCGATTTTGCGCCCGGACGCGCAACTGGCACGGCGGTTGCATGCCGCAACGGAGCTCGGAAGGCGCTTCCTCGACATCGACTCCCGGGCCCTCGAGCTCACCGACGACGCCCAGTTCGCGAGCCTTTCGTCCTCCCCGCGCCGCGACTTCGAGGCGCGCCAGCGCTCTCCGGCGCAGCGGGCAGCGAGGCTCCCGCGGAGCCACCCCGAGGCCTTGCCCCCAGAGAAACTCCAGAGGGTGCTGCGGGTCTCTCAGAAGCGCACCCTCATCTGGGTTCCCTGGAAGCGCCGCCTCGTCCTCCATGGGGTCAAGGCCACGGGCCTCGAAGGCCCTGCGACCGTAGCCAGAGGGAGCGGCAAAATGGTCGACGCCTCGCGCAACCGCTGGCGCCCCGTCTTCGCCCGCAAGACCGTCGACTCTGCTGCCGTCGGCGCGTGCGTCGACGCGCGCTTGCCGCAGGGCGACAAGCTGGACATTCAGCCGCCTTCCGTGCGCTGGTTGCGGGCCATCCTGGAGCAGACATCACCTTCTGCGCCTGGCCCCGACGGCGTCTCGTGCAACGCGTAGGCCACCCGCGACCGCTCGCTCTCCGTCCTGGAGGACTTGGCCCACCACCTCTGCTCAGGGCACTCGATCCCGCGCGACCTGTGCGACTCGGACTTCGCCTTTCTGCCGAAGGGCGACGACCTCCTGGGCGAGATCTCCGCGGATCGCCCGCCAGAAGACACTCGGCCGCTCTCGCTGGAGAGCGCGGACGTCAAGGCCGTCGCTGGCGCCGCGAGCCACCTCATCAAGCCGTTTGTGGCCGAGCGGACCCACGAGGCGCAGCGGATCTTCGTCATGGGCAGGAACTTCGCGCAGCACATTGCGCGCCCGGACGCGGAGATGCGTCGATTGGCGTCCTGGAGAACGCCGAGGATCTCCGCCCCATTTTCGCTGGCTTCGATTTTGCAGCGTCCTTCCAATCGCTGGGCATCACGTGGCTCTTCAAGGCGCTGCGCCGCTTCGGACTGCCGACTGGCTACGCGCGCCTGTTCGATGCCGTGTGCTACGCTCTTCTCCTCGGTGAAGGTCGGGCGTTCGTCGCCCCGCGTTCGCGATCGAGTCTGTCGTCGCTCAAGGCTGCCCGGCGAGCGGATCCGCACGGGCGATTGCGGTGGACCCGCTGATCTGCCGCGTTGCCGCTGCCAAAGGCTTGGGCAACGCGGGGGCTACCTCGTCGAACTACCTGGGCGCTTGCGTGGACGACCTGGCCATCCGGTGTGACTTCTTCGGGGGGGTCGGCGAAGTGGCCGGGGCCTTTGACGCTGCCGCGCGCCTCGCGCTCCTGTCGCTGAAGCTTCGCAAGTGCGTGGCTGTCCCACTTTGGGCGCCATCGTCTTCTGCCACCATTGCCCGTGCCCAGGACCTGCTTTCCGAGTTCTCGCCTGCCTGGCGTGCGTTTGCGGTCGAGGGGCGTGCCAAATGCCTCGGGATTGTCCTCGGTCAGTCGGACTCCTTGGTCGACCAATGGCACGCCCCTGTGCGCAAATGGTGGGTGGCAGCGCGCTCACTCGCTTCAGTATGTGCACTCTGGAAGCGACGCCACAGTTCGGCTCTATAACACGTCGGTGCTCTCTACTGTCAGCTCGGTGAGCCAGTTCTATCCAGTCCCCACCTCCATTGTACATCGCGAGCAGTGCATTATCCACAAGATGTTAGGCGTGCCGCCGATCACCTTCCGCAAGGTAGATCTTCTCGCGATGGCGGACTGGTCGCCGCCGCCCGTGCTCCGCTCGCTGCAAGTCATGTCTGTCGCAGCCGCCACCCGATCGGCGTCTCGCACTTTGGCAGATCTGTGGGGGCCCGACTATGCTAACCTCCGTGACACTGCCTGGGAGGAGAGCGCAGTTCATTCCTTCCATCGCTGGTTGGACGGACTGTGGTCTCCCAGCTTCTGGGAGCAACCGCGCGCCGTTGTGCAGTTCTATGCCCAGCTGCGAGATGCGCAGCGCACGCCGCCGTTCACGTCCGCCATGATGCAAGATGCTCACAGCGCAGCGCTGGCGGACAAGGAGACGGCCAATGGAGCCAGCCCGCCGCGCCGTCCCCACTTCCAGCGTGCTCGCGGCCTCTCTGCGCAAGGCTGCTTTCGCTTCGCCTTTCGCGGTCGCCCTCGCAAAGTGGGTCGCCGCATGTGGCCTACATATCGACCCTGCGCTTTTGGCCGAGCGCTGGGAGACGCTCGCCAGTGCACTGAGCAGTGTCCGTCCGCGCTGGCGTTGGGCGACTCTCAAGACATTTGCTTGCGGGTGGACGACCACTGCCCGCATGCATGTGCTTGCGCCTCGCTGCTTCGGCTGCCGCGATCAGCCAGATTCATTTCCCCACTACCTCTCCTGTCTTCGCCTCTTGAGCCTCCTCTGGCCCCCAGACCCTCCACTCTTCCTCAGCACTTTCACGCGATGGGGACTGGGACCCTCAGCGGCGTACCCGCCTGTGCCTAGCGAGTTGCCGCTCCAGGCCACGATTCGCCGCATGCCACAGCCAGCTCGCCGAGTGCACTGCTGGCCGCTGCCCGCGCTCTCGTCGTGCGCTAGCCAAATTCTCGCCTAGCGCACGGCGGCTGAGCCTCAGGAGACTCGTTCGCCTCAGGCTACCCGCGCTCCTCCGCTTCCTCCTCCTCCTCTTCCTCCTCCTTTTTCCCCTCCCGCCCGCTCCCCTCTTTTCAACTTTGCACGGCCTCCGATCCGATGGCGATCTCAGTGTCTGACAATCCTCCCCCTTTTCTTCCTCTTCCTCCTGCTCCAACTGATGCTGCCCCTCCTCCTGCTGCTCCTCCTCCTGCTGCTCCTCCTCTTCCTCGTCCTCCTCCTTCTCCTTCTCCCTCTCTCCATTCTCCGCCTCTTCCTCCCCCTCCCGGGGAGGGGGAGGAAGAGGCGGAGAGGGAGGAAGAGGCGGGAGGGGGAGGAGGAGGGGGAGGGGGAGGGGGAGGAGGAGGGGGGGGGCCCTCCCCCTCCTCCTCCCCCTGGGGAGGGGGATAGGCGTCTGCTTGAACGCATCGGCGAAAACCGGCGTGAGCACAGCCTTTCGGATGGCCACGCGGGCTTCTCGGGTCGGCGGGGGGGGCCCAGCGCGCGGAGCGCGCCGCGTGTGGCACCCGAGACACCCAGAAGCTCGTGTGCATGCGGCCCTCCTTCCTCCTCCCTCCTCCCCTCCCTCCCTCCTCCTCCCTCCCCCTCCCTCCTCCTCCCTCCTCCCTCCTCCCCCTCCTCCTCCCTTCCCCCTCCCTCCTCCTCCCTCCTCCTCCCTCTTCCTCCCTCCTCCTCCCTCCTCCCTCCTCCTCCCTCCTCCGCCCTCCTCCGCCCTCCTCCGCCCTCCTTCGCCCTCCTCCGCCCGCTCTCCAGAGAAAGCCGCGCCGTCGGCGCACTGCGGCGGAAGCCGGAAGGGCTACGGGTCTCCGTCGAGGCAAAAGAGCGCGCGCGGGCAGGGCCGTGGGGTTCTTCTCCCCTTGGGCCCATTCCTCTCTAAAACTTCGTGTGTCAGATGCGCCGATTTCTCGGTAGGCTTATGCAGGCACCCCACGAGGCGTCATGCTGCGGGTTCTTGTGCGCAGCGCTGTGAGAAGGAAGGCCTGTGGAAGCCAGCGGGAGTAACATGGCGGCGGGGCCGCTGGTGGAAACCAGCGGAAAACGGTGGAATAACACAATGAGGCGCTGGCGTGTTTGGGTCCGTGGGGGTTCATGAGTCGCGCGCATGGCTCTTTGGCCTTCTGCCATCGCGGACTTGGAGCACGCGCTGCTGGCCGCCATCACGTCCGCTCCCGCTGGCGCCGTCGACGGCATCGACCCGCAGAAGGCCCGGCCACTCGTAAGAGTGACCCCTTGTCGAACTGACCTCGGATGCGAGCCCATCCGGGCCCCCTGACCGCTGAGTGCGCTATAGGAGCAACGGCCGCTGCGTTTGGGCTTGGCTCCCCGCGCTTCCCCGACAGCCGCGCACCAGAGTCCACTCTTGCCTACAGGGGCACTCGCGTGTGCAGTGGGTTCGTGTCGTGACGACGCGCCAGCGACCCCGCCGCGGGCGTTCAAGGTTGAACGCCACCAGTGGCCCAGAATCGGCCAACATGGAATGATCTGGCGAACGAAGCCGCTGATCGTTCCAGGTTGAACGACCAACGCTGTGTCAGAATCCCACGCCGGGGCCCTCACGACACGAACCTGCCGCAGCCGAAGAGCCAGCGACGCGTAAGGGTGACCCTTCGCCAGAGTGACCATAGGTGCGGGCACCCTGGGGGCCCCCCCGATCGCTGAATGCGATGCGACAGCAGCGGCCTGCGCGCTTGGGTCTGGCCCCCTGGCGCCCCCCAAAAGCCGCGCACCAGAGGCCTCCTCGCGCCTCGGGCCACTCCCCGCGTGCAGCCGAGAACGAGGCCCACTCCGTGGACGGCATGGCCTTCGACCCGCACCACCGCGGCCTCTACCGGCTCCTCTGGGAGCTGGCTGGCCTCGGCTGAGCGCCCGCGCCCGCCGGCGGCGCCGACGGCACCTCACCCGCGGGAGGGCCCACCGCGTTCCGTGGGCGGCCCGGCATTCGGCGCGCGCCGCCGCGGCCTGTGCCGGCTCCCCTCGGGAGCTTGCCAGCCCTGGCTGAGATCGGCGCCCACCTCCTCTTCTTCCTCGCTCCTCCGCCTGAGCCCCCACCTCTTCCCTCTCGTGCGCCGCCCATGGCCGATCGTGGTGTCCGCTGTCTCCTCGCCCTCCTCCTCGGGGCTTCACGCGCGCAGCTCCTCCCTCGCCCCCTCCCTCCCTCTACAAGTGCACAGTGTGAGTACTGCCCTCTCTCTTTTGTTGTTGTTGCTGCTGTTCTTTTGGTGCTTCCAGATTGGCAAGCACGTGTGCTTTCAGTTTTGTTTACAACCTGATCGCTTTTGGTACTTCAATATCATGTTCCCGCTGCAGCGTGGTGACCGGCGCTTGATCACGTCGCTCAGACTGGCACTATCGCCCCAGCGCGGTCCTTTTTTCTATATCCGAGTCTTCCGTCATCGTTGTCGCCCCCCTCCTTTCCATTCCTCCGCCTTTCCCTGGGCTTCCTGCTCCTCCCGCTTCATCTGCTCCAGCTCCTGCTGCTGCTGTTTATCCTCGTCCTCCTCTTTCCTTATCCCCTTCCTTTTCCTCCTGCTTATCTTCCTGCTTATCCGTCATCTCCTCCACAGTACGCAGCTCCCCATTCCCGATTGCGCATGACACGATGGGGCCCTCTTTTCATTTTCAGGTCCGCTATGACACGCGTCGGCGGATAGAGAAACCATCATCGCAATGGGAGCGGTAGGATGTCAGATATGGCGCGAGCGCATCTAGCTTGTCCTCTCCCCTCTTCCTCTCCCCCTCCCTCTCCATGCCCTTCTCCCCTCTCCCTGCTCCTCTCCCTCTCCTTCGGCTTATGCTTGTTCCTCATCCTGCTCCGCCTTCCCCCCTCCGTATCCCTTGTGGCTCGAGCCATTCATTCCTTTCCGTTCAGTTTTCCTTCCTCTCCTCCTTTTTTTTGTTTTACATCCAAATTGCGTAAATCCTATCTCTTCCTCCTCCTCCTCCGCCATTGGATCATTTTTTCGGGAGCACAGCAAGTTTCGCCTGGCTCAACATCAGCGGACTAATCGCTCACCTCAGGTTGAGCGCCATGCCTCCCCGCAAGCGCTCGTCTGCAGCAAGCCATTTCGAGGAAGCACAGGGCAGCGTACGGCCCGCGGTGAACGCTC
>CAUYUJ010013570.1:416198-441485 GCA_963575745.1 Prorocentrum cordatum
GTTGTTGTTGTTGCTGTTGTTGTTGTTGTTGCTGTTGTTGTTGTTGTCGTTGTTGTTCTTTATCTCTCTCTCTCTGCTTCTCGTTTTCTCTCTCTCTCTCTCTCTATCTCTCTCCCTTCCTCTGTAAACATGTATACATACATGTCTATATATACAAGACTTGAAGCTCGCTGCGCTCCGCTTTACAGATTTGGTATAGTGCACTGTGTGCGAGTCGAGGGGGGGAGGACAAACGGGCGTACTGGGCCGAAACGCAGCTACATGTGGAGGCAATGGGGGTTGCGAGAAGCGGCAAAGCACGTGGGGTGGTGGAAGAGGAGGGCGCGGTTTGATGACGGCGATGACGACAACGTCGTCGTCGCCGTCGTCGAACCAATGGTGGTCGCCGGTTCGTCGACGAGCGCTCGTGGTCGTCGGGGCCTGTCGAGGCCATGGAGGTGGTCTGGGACGCTGCACACGAGTTCCAAGCGCCAGAGGAAACTTAGGGCCCTTGGGGCCCCCGTGGACAGGCCAGAGAGAGCCTCGAGGACCCCCAAGGCCTTCCATATTCTATCGAAGGCGCCTACGGCGAATCACCGCCGCCCACTGACTGCCTTTTTGGAAGCGTCTATGTGGCCGAACGTTGAGGCCAGACCTGCCAAGCTATCGGACCATGTGCTCCCCGAATCGGTTTGGAAAGCCTTCGGGGAACACGTGGGCATCTTCATGGTCATCTTGGCCGTCTGGAGGCCATTTTGACTCTTTCGGGCCTTCTTGGAGGACGTCTTGGAGGGCTCTTGGACCGTCTTGGAGGCCATCTTGAGCGTCTTGGAGACCTCTTGGGCCGTCTTGGGGGCCTCTTGGGGCCGTGTCTTGGGCCTCTTGGGCGATCTTTGGGGGCACTTGGGCCGTCTCGGGCCGTCGGAAGGCAGAACAAGAAGCAAATGCTACAATCCTTCACACATTCATGGGAAATCAATGATTGTGGCCTTTTCGGGCCTTCCTGGGGGCCCTGTTGGAGGCCTCTTTGGCCGTCTTGGGCCATCTTAGGGCCATGTTCGGCCGTCTTGGTGGGCTCCTGGTCCGTCTGACGCCGTCGGAAGCAGTTTGGGGGGCCTCTCTGGGCCGACTTGGGGCCCTCTTGGACTGCTCCAGGGCCGTCTTGGAGGCCATCTTGGGCGTCTTAAGGGCCTCCTGTGCCGTCTTGGGGGCCTCTTGGGGCTTGCTTGGGGCCCTCTTGGGCCGTTCTGGGGCCATCTTGGAGGCCTCTTGGGCGATCTTTCGGCGATCTTTGGGGGCTCTTTCTTGGGCCGTCTCGGGACGTCGGAAGGCCGAAAATAAGGAAATGTCAGAATCCTTTGAACACCTTAGGGGAATCATTTTTTTTGGCCTTTTCTGGCCTTCCTGGTGGCCCTCTTGGGGGCCTGTCGGGCCGTCTTGGGCCAGCTTCGAGCCAACTTCGGCCATCTTGGTGGGTTCCTGGCACGTCTGACGCCGTCGGGAGCCGTTTGGGAGGCCTTTCTTGGCCGACTGGGGGCCCTCTTGGGGCGCTTTGGGGTAGTCTTGGAGGCCATCTTGGGCGTCTTGGAGGCCATCTTGGGCGCGTTGGAGGTCTCTTGGGCCCTCTTGGGGGCCGTCTTGGAGGCCACTTGGGCCGTCATGGGGTCCTCTTGGGGGCTCTTGGGCGATCTTGGGTGCCTCTTGGGCCGTCTTGAGCAGTCGGAATGCCGAGAAGAAGCAAATTCCAAAATTCTTCAAAAACCTACGAACAATGATTTCGGCCTCTTCGGGCCCTTCTGGAGGACCTCTTGGAGGCCTCTTGGGCCGTCTGGGAGGCCTCTGGGGGGCCTCTTGGGCCGTCTTGGGCCGTCTTGGACTCTCTTGGGCCGTCTTGGAGGCCGTCTTGGACCATTTTGGGCGGACTTGGAGGCCATCTTGGGCCATCTTCGCGATTTTTTGAGGATGTCCCGAGCGAAACGGCCGTTTCAGGGAGGATTTTTCGTAGACGTTGCGGTCCTGGGCAATTCTCCCGGGACACCGGCGGGACGGGCCGAGCGCCAGGGGGAGTTCTTTTGGAAAAAGAGCCAAAACCACAACCGAGAGGCTTAGCACGCCAGGCACCCCTGCGATGAATCGACAGGGGGCGGCGGATCGAATGGCCTTTGGCCCATCCTGCCACCGTGCCGAGGTCGTGGGTATGAGGCCTCTTGGATGTTCGGTGGGATCTCTTGGGAGGCTTTTCGGGGGTCTCTGTGAAGCAGTTTGGAAGCCTCTTGGGGGTGTTTTGGGCACTTTTGGGGCGTCTTGTGGGTCTCTTGGGGGCGTCTTGGGGCGTCTTGGGGGCCTCTTGGGGCCTCTTGGGGACCTCTTTGGGCCTCTGGGGGGCCGCTTGGGGTGGAAGGTTCTCGGGCCCTTTTGGCGCCGTCTCGAGGCTCTCTTGGGCCGTGCTGGGCGCCTCTTGGGCCGTCTTGGGAAACTCCTGGGCCGTCTTGGGGGCCTCTTGGGAGCCTCTGGGGCCGTTTTGGGGCTTCTTGGACCGTCTTCCACGCAGTGGTGGCCGAAAAGTCGTAGATGCTAGAAATCTACCTTTTCTATATGAGTTTGACGATGTTGGCCTCTTGGGGTGGGACGTCTTGGAGGCCTCTTAGGCCGTCTTGGAGCCATCTTGGGCGTCTTGGGACGATTTTTGGTCTTCTCGGGGCCCTCGTGGATCGTCTTCGGTGCCTCTTGGAGCCTTCTTGGTTCGTTTTGGGCCCCCCGGGGATGGCCCAGGAGAGCCTCGGGGACCCTCGGGGCCTTCCAGATTCTATTGGGGGGGTGGCCCATCACGGTCTGGCTCCTGGTGTGAGATAATTATGATAGCAATATATCCCTGTCTTCTCTTGTCTCCTCTCGTCTTGTCTCGTCTTGTCTTATCTTATCTTGTCTCATCTCGTCTCGTCTCGTCTCGTCGTGTCGCCGGTGTCGCGTCTCGTCGCGTCGCGTCTCGTCTTGTTTTGTCTTTCTCTCTTTGTGTGTGTGTGTGTGTGGGTCTCTCTCTTTCTCTCTTTCCCTATCTCGTTTTGGTTGTTGTTATCTCGCTTTCTTTGCAATGCCCGCTTTCCCACTCCTCCCGGGCCCTCCGTCACCGTCCGCTTGCCCAGCCGGCCCATCCGAGAGACACCCGCCTGAGCCTGCGCTCAACGCTGCACCTCACCTCCCCTTCACTCGATGCAACTCCTTCCTTGCTCGCCGTGATGTTGGGCCTCGTGGTGCAGGAGGTCGATCGGACCACAAGGGAGGCACTCAGAACACGTTCGTCCGATCACCTGGCCTTGTTTCTTTTTGGCCTCCGCTCCTCTCCTCCCCCTCTTTGTCCCGCTTCCTCTTCCAGCTGCTGCGCCAACGACCTGCAGCGTTACAGCGTCTCAGCCATAACAGCCGCTAGCATCTTTGGCCCAGTCGCATTGAAGGGCCAGCGCAGTTCGGCGACTCACCCTTGGCGTGGCAGCCTCCTGCGGGGTTGTGGGATTGTTCGCGCGGAGAAAACTCGCCTCACCTCCCTCCCTCACTCCGCTTGGCCCAGCGGCATCGAAGTAGGCCCCCACCGCCGCCGCTCCTCCCCTCCCCTCCCCCTCCCCCTCCGCCTCCGCCTCCCCCATGTGTTCTGCTTATTGCGGTTGTGCAAAAATCGTATGTGGCTGGGCATTGGTCAGAGGCCAAACAGTTCAAATAATTTCATTTCACCGCTTCAGTCACTGGCGCTGTGACTTCAGAATGGCTTGCTTCTGGTAAGAGCACAAACTGGGATCTGGCAGTGGGTATTTCGCACTCCCTGGCGGTCGGAGCTAGGGGCTTGCCCTTGTGGCTCACCGCCAGGGGCTGAGAGGATTTAAATTCAACGCTCGTTTTCGGTTGTGCATCAGTTTGGCTTTGGCTGTTACACATATTGGGATTTGTTGGTGTGTCTCCTGTCTTTCTCGGTGGTCAGAGCGCCATGGGTTGTCATACACTTCAGTCTATTTGTTCTGTTGTGCTGCTTCTGCACTGCTGTGAGCAACCCGCCTGGGGAGAACGGGCAGTGGCAGCATGCCCTACCTTTCAACAGTTGCTTGACCAAATGATCTCACGTTTCAAATCATTGTGCTCAGTGCCACGGTGGTGCCCAGTCTACTTCGTCATTTCAGGCGTTTGGGTCGCATGCCAGCGCAGCTGTGTGGTGCCAGTCCGGAGCCATACGACTCGCGGTGCTGCTCATTCGTTGTGTTGTGCGTGGTGGATTGGGAGTTTTTTTTTGTGTGGTCGTAGCACGTTCGTGTGGCTGGTCGGGAGAAGGACAGAACCCATTTGTTATTGTCACAGCGATGTGTTTTCTTTTTCTGCGTGGATGTCAGCGTTCATGTGGGGAGGTATTCGTTTGAGGCATCAAGCAACTGTTCCTTGGGCTTCTTGATCTTGTCAGTCGTGTACGTGTTGCTGGGCTCCATCTTCCCGTGCATTGCTGCTCGTCTTCGCCGGTGTCGCCGTGTGCGTCCAGGATTGAGTCTGCAGGGGATGGCGTTCGTGCGTCGTGACGGTTCGCGTCTGTGCCGATTCTGGTCCCGATCCCCTCCCTTGCGTCTCGGCCCAGGGACAGCCCGACGGGTCGCCCCCCCCCTCCCCGCTTGGGATGGGCCTGCGGCTCCCGCTCCCTCCCTCCCTCCCTACCTCCACTCCCCTGCCTCCTCCCCCTCCCCTCCCTCCGTTCTTCTCTCCCTCCCTCTCTACAGTCTCGGCTCGAGTATCGTCGGGTATAGGTGTGGCCACGGGGGAGGGTGTTTTTCCCCACCCCTGTTCGTGTTGCGGCACCTCCCGCCATGATGAGGCTGGCCCAGGCAGCATTCACAACCCGCCTGGCCAGGGCAGACAGACTTGTCCGAACTGTTGCGCGCTCTCTCTCTCTCTCTCTCCCTCTCTCCCTCCCTCCCTCTCCTCCCCACTCCTCCCCTCTCTGCCTCCCGCCCATTGGCCCATGGGCATCGGAGTAGGTCCCCACCGCCGCCACCAAGGGGGGCCCCCGTCGCATTGGGATTCAAACCCGCTGTCGCGCCACCGACGCCCAGGCGTCTCCCCCCCCGTTCCCTTCCCTGACCCCTCCACTTCCTTCCCTTCCCCTCCCCTCCTCCCTCCCCTCCCCCTCTCTTTTCCCTGCCCTCCCTTCTTCTCTTTGCTCCCTCCCCTCCCCACCTCCTCCCGTCGAGTCGCCAGCGCGCCCGCCCGCTCATCCCCACGCCCTCGCTCGCGGGCCGCCGCCGCACAGGCGGCCTGCCTGCGCCGCCGGGCGCGCGGCGATTGAAAGAGGCGCCGCCTCGGACGACGACAACGGACGACGACGACAGCGGACGATGCGGGACAACGAAAACGGACGACCACGACGACGACGACCACGACGACGACGACCGACGACGACAATGGACGACGACAACGGGCGACGACGACGACGACGGACGACGACGACGACAACGGACGACGACGACAACCGACGACGACGACGACCACGACGGCAGCGACGACGAAGACAACGACGACGATCAATCGATCGACGACGACGACGACGGACGACGGACGACGACGTCAACGACGATTGAGGACGACGACGGTGACGGACGACGGACGACGAGCACGACGACGGCGACGACGACGACGACATCGGATGACGATGACGACGACGACGATGACCACGACTACGACGACAACGACGACGGCACCGACGACGACGACTACGACGACGGACGACGGACGACGACGACGACGTCAAGGATGACGGCGGCGACGGTTGAACGACGACGACTACGACGACGGCGACGACGACGACATCGGATGACGATGACGACGACCACGACGACGACAGTCTGCGACGACGACGGCGACGGACGACGACGACGACGACAGATCGACTGACGACGACGACGACGGCGACGTTGACGACGGACGACGACGACGACGACGGTCGACGGTCAACGGACGACGGCGGCGGACGACGAACGAGGAACGACGGACGACGGACGACGACAGCGACGATGACGACGACGATGACGACAGCGACGACCGACGGACGATGGACAACGGACGACGGACGGCGACGACGGACGTCTGACGACAGACGACGGACGACGACGACGACGTACGCTTGCACCGACCACCGACGGACGATGGACAACGGACGACGGACGACGACGACGGACGTCTGACGATAGACGACGGCCGACGACGACGACGGACGACTGTAACGGACGACGATCACGACAACGGACAACGACGACGACGACGACAACGGGCCACATCAATGGACGACGACGACGAGGACGACGACGACTGTAACGGACGACGATCACGACAACGGACAACGACGACGACGACAACGGGCCACATCAATGGACGACGACGACGAGGACGACGACGACGACGGCAACGGACGACGACAGCCGAAGACGACGGCGGTTGACGACGACAGCGGACGACGACAACGGACGACGACGACGACGACGGATGCCGACAGCGGACGACGACAACGACGACGACGACGACCACGATGACAACAACGGAAGACGACGATGACGGCAGACGACGACGATGACAGCGGACGACGACGTTGGACAACGGCGACCACGGCCAACCGACCGACGACGACGACGCCAGACGACGGTTGACGGACGACGGACGACAGACGACGGACGACGACAACGACGGCGACGGACGACGACAACGGACGGCGACGACGGACGGTGACGACGTCCGATCGACTGACGACGACGGCGACGACGACGACGACGGACGACGACGACGACGACGACGGACGACGGTCGACGGACGACGGACGACGGACGACGGACGAGGAACCACGGACGACGGACGACGACAACGACAATGACGAAGACGATGACGATAACGGACGACGACGACAACGGACGACGACGACGGACGACGACGACCGATCGACCGACGACGATGATGGCGACGACGACGACCGACGACGACGACGGACAACAGTCGACGGACGACGGACGACGGACTACGGACGAGGGGCGACGGACGAGCGGTGACGATGACTACGACGACGACGATGACGACAACGACGAAATCAACGACGGCACCGACGACCGACGACGACGACGACGGACGACGACAGCCGACGGCGACGGTGACGGTGACGACGACGACGACGACGACGACGATTCATGCGACGTGGAGCGGCGACACCCGAAGTGGCATTCGGGGCAAATTTCGAGAGAGCCTGCCCCGCCTCGCCCGACTTGTCAGGGGGGGTGTCTCGAGCTTGTTGGACGAGCTCCCCCCTGCTCCACGAGGGAGTCTCAGGGGCAATGCTTGGGGGGATGGCTCAGGGGGGAACGCATCGACCCCCTACACTGCCCAGGAACGTGCGGTTTCGCTATCGGGGGCCTATCGCGGATACATCGGCGACGTATCGCCGATTTCAGGTCGATGCGTCCCCCCCCTCTGAGCCAGTCCCCCCCCTGGCGGAGGATGGAGAGCAGGAGAAGGATGCAGACCTCCAGCGTCGCGACACAAGTTATCCGTAAGGGCTTCGCCCCCTGCCGCCGGCCCCCCTCTCTCGGAGAATGGGCCATGGAAGAGCGAAGTCATGAGGCTTTGGCTTTGCCGTGAAGCAGTGTCGGGACCTATTTGTTTTTCGACCCTGACCCTGCCGATCTGCGTAAGGGGTGCCGCCGAATTTCAGACATGTGGCAAATCCCTTTTGTTTTTGGACCCTGACCCGACGGATCTGCGTGAGGGGTGCCACCGAATTTCAGAAATGTTTCAAATCCCATATGTTTTTGGACCCTGCCCCCGCCGATCTGCGTGAGGGGTGCCACCGAATTTCAGAGATGTGGCAAATCCTTGGAGCGCCTTGTCGGGCCGCTGCGGAAGCGCTCCCGCTCGCGCTGGCTCGCACGGAGTGCTTGTCGGGCCGCTCCTGAAGCGCCCCCGCTCGTGCAGGCCCCCACGGAATGCTCGTCGGGCCGCTCCAGGGGCGCTCCGGCTCGCAGGCCGAGCGCTTGGAAGCGCTTGGGCGCGCCTGGGAGCGCCTGGGCTTCGATTTCGGGCCTGCCAACGCCGCGCTCGATCCTGGCAAATCTGGCAGATTCTGGCCGACCCGGCAAAATGTCAGTGGCTCCACAAAAACGGCTCCCAAAACACATTTTCTTTATGATTTGATATGGTTTTGGGCTCCAGTACGTCCCGCCCCAATTTCGAGCGGCCCGCTCGTGCCAGGTCGCACGGACTGCTCGTCCGGCCGCCCTGGGGGCGCTCCGGCTCGCACGGAGCGCTTGGGCGCTTGGGCGCGCCTGGGAGCGCCTGGGCTTCGATTTCGGGCCTGCCGACGCCGCGATCGAGTCTGGCAGATCTGGCAGATTCTGGCCGACCCGGCAAACTGTCAGTGGCTCTACAAAAACGGCTTCCAATACACATGTTCTTTATTTTTTAATTTGGTTTTGGGCTCCAGTACGTCCCCGGCCCAGTTTCAGGCGGCCCGCTCGTGCCAGGTCGCACGGAGTGTTCGTCGGGCCGCTCCGGGGGCGCTCCGGCTCGCGCGGATCGCTTGGGCGCGCCTGGGAGCGCGCGGGAGCGCCTGGGCTTGGATGTCGGGCCTGCCGACGCCGCGTTCGATTTGGGCAAATCTGGCAGATTCTGGCCGACCCGGCAAAATGTTAGTGGCTCCACAAAATCGGCTCCCAATAAATACACTTTTTTTTTTGTTATTTAATCTGATCTTGGGCTCCGTACGTCCCCGGCTCAATTTCGGGCGGCCCGCTCGTGCCAGCTCTCACGGAGTGTTCGTCGGGCCGCTCCGGGGGCGCTCCGGCTCGCACGGAGCGCTCGGGCGCGCCTGGGAGCGCCCGGGAGCGCCTGGGCTTGAATTTCGGGCCTGTCGACGCCGCGCTCGATTCGGGAAAATCTGGCAGATTCTGGCCGACCCGGCAAAATGTCAGTGGCTTTACGAAAACGGTTCCCAATTATTTAATCTGGTTTTGGGCTCCGGTACGTTCCCGGCCCAATTTCGGGCGGCCCGCTTGTGACAGCTCGCACGGAGTGCTCGTCGGGTCGCTCCGGGAGCGCTCCGGCTCGTTTCTGGCTGCGGATCTGCGTGAGGGGTGCTAGGAAATTTTAGAAATGTGGCAAATTACCATGGTTTTTTGGACCTTGACCCCGCCGATCTGCGTGAAGGGTGCCAAGAAATTGAAGAAATTTGGTAAATCCCTTGTGGTTTTGGGCCCTGGCCCCGCCGATCTATCAGAAATGCGGCAAATCATCTGTGTTTTTGAATTCTGATCCCGCCGATCTGCCTGAGGGGTGCCACCGAATTTCAGAAATGCGGCAAATCCTTTTTTTTTTGACCCTGATCCCGCCGATCTGCGTGAGGGGTGCCACCGAATTTTAGAAATGTGGCAAATCTCGTGTGTTTTTGAATCCTGACCCCGCCGATTTGCGTGAGGGGCGCCAAGAAATTTTAGGAATTTTGCAAATCCCTTATGTTTTTGGACCCTGACCCCGCCGATCTGCGTGAAGGGTGCCACCGAATTTCAGGAATGTGGCAAATCCCATTTGGTTTTGGACCCTGACCCCGCCGATTTGCATGAGGGGTGCCACCGAATTTCAGAAACGCGGCCAATTCTTTTTGTTTTTTGACCCTGACCCCGCCGATTTGCGTGAGGGGTGCCACCGACTTTCAGAAATTTGGCAAATCCTTTGTGTTTTTGGACCCTGACCCCGCCGATCTGCGTGAGGGGTGTAAATTTGTACCCCCCCGGGAATTCTGAGAACCCTCCCGGGGGGTGCTAAACAGGGCTGTTTTCGGCTCCCCCCCCCGCGCGGACAGTAACAATTTACAGTAGGAAGCAGAAAGCAGTACTGTAACAAGGGAAACGGAAAACTGGAACTGGCGCAGGGAGCAGCAAGCGTAATCCTCGCAGCCTGATGGCCCCGCAAGGGGGCCGGCGGATAACGGGCGTTTTCAGGCCACCCCAGGACCATCAGTAACGACCCTAGGCGAGAGGCCAGTCCCAGGGATGCGGTCTGTGGCTCTGGCGGCCCACGCCTTGAACAAATATACGACCTCGAAGGTCTGCGAAGGGAGGGATATTGATGCTTGTGTGTGTGTGTGTGTGTGTTTGTTCGGGAGGGGCTCCTGGGCGCCTTTCGGCGCCAGGGATGGACGGCGCACCACAGTTATGGTAAGAGCGCATTCTAGGTCCAGGGGCCGATGATGAGGGAGGAGGAGGAGGAGGTGGCGAAGGAGGAGGATGAAGAGGAGGAAGAGTAGGAGGCGAAGGAGGAAGCGAAGCAGGAGGTGGAGGAGGAGGAGGAGAAGGAGGAGTAGGAGGCGAATGAGGAGGCGAAGGAGGAGGAGGAGGAGGAGGAGGAGGAGGCGGAGGAGGAGGAGGAGGTGGTGGAGGAGTAGGAGTAGGAGTAGGAGGAGGAGGAGGAGGAGGAGGAGGAGGAGAGGGAGGAGGAGGAGGAGGAGGAGGGGAAAGAGGAGGCCATAGGAAAGCTTGTTTGGAGAAATTCCAACATCGCGGAAGATCACGACCGGAACCCTAGACCCAATCGTTACGCGGCATTTTTCCAAGCTGAAACCAACCGACAATTTCCGGCGTGAGCAACGTTGCAACGCCCAGATCTCAGGGGTGCGCGCGGCGGTGCGGCAGTACAGCGGCGGCGCGCGGCCGCAGTTGGCTTTCGGTTTTCGGGCCGTAACTCGTGCCTATGACGGCCGTTCGGGACGATCTGGGCACCCCCAGAACGCCCTCGGGGAGGCGCAGCAGCCGGAGCGCCGCCGAGTGCCGAGAATCGACGACGTCCGAGAATCTCGAACCTGTGCGCGCGGCGTTGCTGCGGTGCAGCGGCGGCGCTCTCCGCCCGGCAGGCGGTGTGCTGGGACACCGCCGCGTGGCCGGGCGCGGGCGGGCGGGCCGGGTGTGGCACTTGCAGGCGCCGCTCCCCGCGGCCCTCTCGGAGCCTCCCTAGGCCGCCTTCGGCGGGGGCGTTCCAGCGCGCGCCAGTGCCGTCGCCGAGGGCGGGGGGGATGACGAGGAGGGAGGAGGAGGAGGAGGAGAAGGAGGAGGAGGAGGAGGAGGAGGAGGAGGAGGAGGAGGAGGAGGAGGAGGAGGAGGAGGAGGAGGAGGAGGAGGGAGGAGGAGGAGGAGGAGGAGGAGCAGGGGGAGGAGGAGTGGGTGGAGGAGGAGCAGGAGGGGGAGGAGGAGGGAGAGAGGAGGAGGAGGAGGAGGAGGCGGAGGAGGAGGAGGTGGAGGAGGAGGAGGAGGCGAGGAGGAGGAAGAGGAGGAGGAGGAGGATGATGAGGAGGAGGAGGAGGAGCAGGGGGGAGGAGGGGAGGAGGAGGAGAGGAGAGGAGGAGGAGGAGGAGGAGGAGGAGGTGGAGGAGGAGGAGGAGGGCGAGGAGGAGGAAGAGGAGGAGAGGAGGAGGAGGAGGAGGAGGAGGAGAAGGAGGAGAAGGAGGAGGAGGAGGAGAAGGGGGAGAAAGAGGAGGAGGAGGAGGACCAGTGTAAACACCAGATTCATCAACGATGCTGGAATACACCCTCCCTCTAAGCTCCTTCTTCATAGGCCCCTACAGGGTTCATTTCCACTGATGGCATTGCCCCGTAGGGGGACAACCGTGTGAAAATCCTGAAGCATGCCAAAACATTATTCTCAGGAGTCCAACGCCACGGGTTAACCTGACTGGCACGTCTTGGCGATCCTGAGGCGTGCCAGAACACCATTCCCAGGACTTCAGCATCGCGAATCAGCGCGACTGTTGCGCCATGACAATCCTGGATCGTGCCAGAACGCAATTTCTAGTATGGTAACCATGAGAGTCATTGAAACGCTTGCGAATTTGAAAACGAATATCCGCGGCGCTAAGGCGAGAGCCACATCTTGAAAACTACTCGACCTTAATCCGTGAAACTCTTGCAATTTGTAAAAATAATGTGCGCGGCGCTAAGGCGAGAGCCACATGTTGAAAACGAACTGCCCTCAATCCGTGAAGCCTGTGCAATTTATAAACACGAATGTGCGAGGCGCTAAGATAAGAGCCACGTTTTGGAAGCGACCCGCCCTCAATCCGTAAGGCTACTACAAATTTAAACGAATGTGCGCGGCGCTAAGGCAAGAGCCACATTTTTAAAGCGACCCGCCCTCAATCGGTGGATTTCTTGCATTTAAAAATCGAGTGTGCGCGGCGCTCAGGCAAGAGTTATATCTTGGAAGCGACCCGGCTTTCATCTGTGAAGCAGTTGCCTGTTTCTAAGCTTCAGGCTCGTAAATGGTGAGTAGGTCTCTTGCGAAACGCCTGGTCCGCCCTTTCGACCGGCCTCGGGGTGCGACAGGGAGGAGCTCTTTATCAGGAAAGGTGTGGAGCAGGGGGAGGAGGAGGAGGAGGAGGAAGAGGAGGAGGAGGAGGAGGATGAGGGGGAGGAGGAGGAGCAGTTGGAGGAGGAGGAGAGAAGGAGGACGTGAGATGACCCATGAGTGCCAGATCTTGCGGTCCCTGCCGCTCCGCTGAACTTCCCCGCGTCAACGGCGCGCCATCCACAGCGATCGGGGCGCTCGTGCACGGAGCGGCGCGGGTTTCAGCTGGGATTGACCCCTTGCCGACCATGCCTGGCTAGCCTCCGATAGCGCCAGCACGGCCGTGCCTTACGGGGGAAACCTGGTAACGAACCCAACCCCGCGCAACAATGGAGCGTTGCCCAGCGCTCGACCCTCCCACAATCATGTCTGCAGCGATATATCTCCAGCGCGGACACAGAGCCCAGAGGGGCAAAGAGCATCATGCCAGGGGCGAAGAACTCCAATCTTGCTAGGCTCGAGCCTGGCATCGAGGAGCCCAGGGGGATGGTTGGAAGGGGCCATTTTCCAGCCCAGGAGCGCAAGCTACCTCTACCCTTGAACCTGATCCACAGTCGTGCCGCAACTCCCAGAGGGATCATCGAAGCAGCATTAGCAGCAGCGAGGCAGCAGCAGCGGCGGCAGCAGCGGCAACAGAAGCAGGTGTGAGGTGGCCGGGGGGAGCACAGAAAGCTCCTGGGTGTTCACGCGTCCGCCTCTGGGCTTTTTCAGCCCACGGGCCGTGCCGCCCTGGCCCTTTCGGGTAGGCTTCCCGGGAGGGGGGAAGGAGGGACCCTCCTGGCGCACGCAATCCTGGGGACCCGCTGTGCCTAAGTTTCAACGAGGGGTTCCCCAGAAGCCCCGACCCCTTCCCTGCTGCTGGCTTCTCAGCCTGAGCTGTTTTTTGACGCCCCCGGGCGTGGGCTCCTCGAGGCTGACAACAACTTAACATTTCCGTATTGTTGTTTTTTCAATTCGTTTGTGGTCGGGGGCTGCGGCGATCGCCCCCGCGAGGGGATGCGGGGTGTGCCTCCCTGCGCCACGGTGCGGTCATGGGAAGTGCACCTCAGTTTGCGAGGCGCCACCCATCGCCCTGGAGGAGAGAGGGGGCGAAAAAAGAGGAAGAAGAAGCAGATGATGATGCTGATGATGATGCTGCTGCTGCTGATGACGATGGTGATGCTGATGATGATGCTAATGATAATGATGATGATGCTGATGATGATGATGATGGTGGTGGTGGTGATGGTGATGATGGTGGTGGTGGTGATGATGATGCTGATGATGATGGTGGTGGTGATGATGATGGTGATGGTGATGGTGATGATGCTGATCATGTTGGTGGTGGTGGTGATGATGGTGATGGTGGTGGTGATGATGCGGATGATGATGATTATGAGGAGGAGGAAGAGGCATACAATGATTGTACAGCTGCTGATGGTGAGGGAGAGGTCCAGGGTAAATCCAGTATGCATCAACGATGCTCTTCCTCATATGTCCCTACCTGCAAGGATGTCTTCCCACTGTAGCAGGCGCTGCCCTTGGCAGACAAATGCCCGGTGGGCTCGCCATTCAGGCGAGATCCCGCTTTGTACAGGACCCGCCTTCCATCTTTCTAGCTAGAGCAAATGCAAAAATGGTGGGTCATCATGAAGCGGAAGGAAGTGTCCAGCGATAGCTTTGTTTTGAAAAGGTGTCTGCCCTCCATCAGTGTAAGCGCTGCTGCGCAATTTCAGAGGCCTTGTCCTAAGACTCATGGTCTCACTCAGTGAGCCGCCCTCCATCCGTGTAGAAGTTCCAAACAATTGAGCTTCGGACCGTCTTTTGGCAAGACGAATCTGCGAGACGATACGTCGAGAGCCTTTTTTTAAACACCTTCTCCTCCTTCATTGTAACTCCTGCTTTTTGGGGACGAGTGTGTGCGCGGCGCCAAGGCGAGATCCCAATTTTGAAAACGACCCGAGCTCCATCCTTGTGACTGTTGAAGTTAATGTGCGGCGCCAATGCGAGAGCCCTATCTTGAAAACGACCTGTGCTCCATCCGTTAAAAAGTTGAACTTAATTCGCCGTGCCAAGGCGAAAGCCCCATTTTGAAAGCTACCTGCGACTCATCCGTGTAACTGTTGGGATCTGTAAGCGTCGGCATCACAACTTGTGAGAACGTCTCAGGCGAAACGTCCGGCCCGCTCTAACGACACGTCTGGTGGTGCGACAGGGAGGAGTGATCTATACAGAAGGGGGGTGATGATGATGGTAATGATGATGCAGATGATGAAGACGATGTCGATGATGATGACGATGACGATGACGATGATGATGCTGATTCTGATGGTGATGGCAATGACAATGGCGATGACGATTGTGATGATGCTATACTGATGATGATGATTCTGATGCTGATGATGATGGTGATGATGATGACGATGATGTTGATGCTGCTGTTGATGCCACTGATGATTATGATGATGAGCAGGAGGATGATGATAATAAGCAGACGAGGAGGAGCAGGAGGAGAAACATGATGATAATGACGATGACGATAATGATTCTGATGATGATGCTAGTAACAGTAGTTGTGATGCCGATGGTGATTTGATGAAGATGATGATGATGTGGATGATGTGGATGATGCTGATGCTGTTGATGAAAATGATGCTGCTGATGCTGATAATGATGATGACGCTAATGCCCATGATGATGCTGATGATGAGGATGAGGATGATGCTGATGGTAATGACGATTACGATGATGATGGTGATGATGACGATGATAACGATGGCGATGCCGATGACGATAATGATGATGATGATGCTGTTGATGATGATGCTGTGATGATGATGGTGGTGGTGGTAATTATGATGATGATGGATGATGATGATGGTGATGATGATGATGCTGCTGATGATGCTGCTGATGATGATGTTCGGATGACGATGATGATGATGATGATGATGATGATGATGATGATGATGATGATGATGATTCTGATGATGATGATGATGATGATGATGATGATGATGATGATGATGATGATGATGATGATGATGATGATGGTGACGATGATGATTATGATGATGATGATGATGATGATGATGATGGTGATGGTGGTGGTGGTGGCGGTGGCGGTGGTGGTGGTGGTGATGGCCGGCAGGACGTTTAGGAGGAGATGGTGCCAACAGCTGTCGCCCAGCGCTGCCGCTGACATGCGAAAACGTTGTCTTTTGAGCCGCTCCGCTCTGCCAGCGTCTTGGTCGAAATGAGACCCCAGGGATCAGGGTCTGCCCCGTCGGCCCGCCTCCGCCTTTTCGAATCCATTCTCGGTCCCTCCAGTGCCTCGGTACTCCTCCCCCTCCACGAGCTGCCCTCCCTCCTCCGATCTTTCCCTCCCGGACTCGCTCGCGGGCAGGCAGACCCGCTCGGATGCGGGCCTACTCCAGACACCTTCCCACCCTCTCTCCTTGCCTCTTCTCTAGTCCCTCGTCCTGCAACTGTCGTCCCTCCCCCCTCGCCCCCTCCCCCCCAGAGAGATCCGATGTAATGTTTTTTGTGTACGACCTGTTCCTCGGGACCGGTTCTTCATCCTGAGTAATTTTTTTGACGGTCCCGGGGCCCTGCGAGGGCCCACAGAGGCCGAAAACGACGAAACGCCTGCGCATTGACTCGTTCGCGTTGGAGGTCCAGGCCCTTCGCCCTCTTCCGCCGCCCGCTGCAGTCGGCGCCGGCTCCATGAGCTGGCGCCGCCGGGGCCGCGCCCCCGGCGGCCAGTGCGCCGCCGCGCCGCGCCGCCCGCGATGGTCGCGGGCCCGCGCGAGCGGTGCATGGGCGCTCTGGCCAGGCCGCTGCTCGACGTCGGCGAGGGCGCCGACTCTGGCGCCGGGCGCCAGCGCGTTGCGGGCCGCGCGGGGCAGATGCTGCGGGCGTCGAGCGCGGCGTCGAGCGCGGCACCGCTGCTGGACGTGGAGGATGAGGCAAGGAAAAGCCATCCCAGCGCCCAAGAAGGGCGTTTGCTAAACAGCCCTGGGCGTTTAAGAGCCCGGCCCCGATCCTTTCCTGCGTTTACTGCATGGCTTCGCTTGTGAGGATCTCAGGGCCCTCCACGTCCAGCAGCGGCGCCGAGTGCGGTGCCGCTTCTGGACGTCCAGGACCCTGAGATCCGGACGTTGCATTTTTCACAACGCTTTCATTTTCGCCCGGTTTGGGGCCACGAGGTCCTCACAGGTCGACGGGTCTCGAGAAGTGTCGCAGAAAGATGGCGTCTATGGGGCTCCAGTCGTGATCGCGAAGGCCTAGCGGCCAGTGCCGCCAACCCTGAAGGGGGACGACGACAACGACGATGACGGCGACGACGGCGACGGCGACGTCGACGACGCGGCCTCGACGACGACGACGACGACGACGGCGGCGGCGGCGTCGACGACGACGACGACGACGAGGACGACGACGACGGCGGCGGCGGCGGCGGCGACGACGACGCTGACGCTCTGGAGCCAGAAGCTTCTACCAGGGAGGGGTGCCCCCCCCCCCACGGTGGGGTGTCACAACCCCCCGGGACCCGCCGCCCCGCGGTGGGGTGTCCCGCGCCCCCGGTGCCCCCCCCCCGCGGTGGGGTGTCACAACCCCCCGGGGACCCGCCGCCCCCCCCCCACCTGGGACACGTGAGTGTCCGCGATGCGGCAACACCTCCCGCACTGTCCGGAGGAGGGCGGGGACTCGGAGGAGGGCGGGCCTCGCTGTTGTACATGTTTTGGTTGGGGTAGGGAGGGCAGCGCCTCGTTTTTTTTTTTTTTTTTTTTTTTTTTTTTTTTTTTTTTTTTTTTTTTTTTTTTTTTTTTTTTTTGTTTTTTGTAGTTGTTTTATTGTTGTTTTATGTATCTATATATATGTATTATATACAATATATATATAATACATATACATATACATATATACATATACATATACATATACATATATACATATACACACATACACATATATATATATATATATATATATATATATATATCATTAATCTTTCTCGAGGAGGGCGGCGCCTCGGGGCTGGCGCGCGCCAGCGCGCGCGCCGTGCCGGCGCGCGCCGGCGCGCGCGCGCCGCCCGAGGAGGGCGGGGTCGCGGGCGAGCCCCGAGGGCCGAGGGCTCCGCCGCTGCCCAGCCGGGGAGAGGGCGCGAATCGGCACGAGCAGAGTGGGCCGGACGGAGGGGTAGGATTCAGAGCGTGAATTACCTACCCCGCTTTCGCTTCCAGGCAAAACCAAGCCATACCACGCGCCTCCTCGTCAAGCGGCCTGACCAGTACAGGCTGCAATTTGGCATCGTTTGGTATCTCTTGGAAGCGAGGGTGGTCAAAAGCGAGGTAGGTTTTTCTTTTCCCCCTAAGGATGGGGGAGAGGGGGGGGGGTACGAAATCTGCTGCATGCAGCTGGTTTCGGTCCCGTCGCCGGGCCCTGCCTCGACACTTGGGCGCCTCCCGCCGCCAAGGGGGCGCCATGAAAACCAGCTACGTGAGCTGGTTCTCTACCCTACCCTTTGCTGTCCTACCCTTTCGCCCCCCCCGGGCATAGCAGGAAGCTGGATATACATGACGCGGCCGGCCTGGGCGGGAGCTGGATACACGTGTGGCCGGATGTCTTTCTGGCGCTCGTCCTTGCTGTGGACGTGTCGGCTAGGCTTTCGCATGTGTATCCAGCGCGTGGCTTCCAGATGTTGCACATGTGGATCCAGCCATGTGTGTTTATGGCTTCCTTGGAGTATGCGGGTATGCGGAGGACTGTAGTGTGCTTCAGACCCCTCAGGGCATGAAACACTCATCACGGAAGGTTATCCTCTATTTTCGGCCTCTCGGGGCCCTCACCGGGCCCGGGGCCGTAACAAAAACATTCAGGATGAAAAATCGGTCTCGGGCAATGGGTCGAGACCTCTGGGGACCGACGTTACGAAACATTCATAACAGTGGCACGAGCACAACCAGAGGCCGATATGGGCGCGGGCCGACATTTCGGCAGATCTTCACCACGTTTGGGGTTCGACCCCCTATGCGGCAGTTCAATCTCCCACGGTCGGTCGTGGTGCGGCATTTCTTCGGAGACGACGTCGCTGTTTGAAGCCTGGGCCGCAGGTTATGCAGCCACCTGCCATCAACCGTACCGGCCATTTCTGTTTGGGGTGCAGTGGTCCAGCGGCGGGCGAGGGGGGGAAGTGAGAAGAAGACGGCCTTCTCCGAAGGCGACGGGGCTTCTCAGAAGCCCGCCGGACTTCTGAGATGTCTTCTGTGTCTTCGGGGAAGGCTTATACATCTTCTCAGAAGGCTGGGGGACTTCCGTTCCTTCCGAGAAGGCCTTCTCCTTCTCACTTCCCCCCCCTCGCCCGCCGCCGAGTGTTCGGCATCTTGGGGAACGCGCCGACTTCGGCCAGACCTGGGGTCCCGGAGAGCCCCCGCGCCCTCATGCTGCCCGCCCTCGCCAACGGCGAGCCGCGCCGACGTCGAGCAGCCAGGCCCGCGCACAGCTGTGTGTGCGCGCACGCGGCCAGCTTCCGCTGGCCTGCGCTCGAGCGCGCCCGCTCGTGCGCGCGGGTCCGCGGAGGGCGCACGCGTGCACGGACCTCTGCTCGCTCACGTGCAGCTCTCTGGAGCTCCGCGCGGACTTACTCCTCGGGTCGGCGCGCTTCGAGCGCGCCCCCCCGAGCGCGCCTTCCCAGCTCCGCCCGGGGGAGCCCAGCACCAGCCGCCCAAGAAATCCGCGCGGCACTCCGAATAATCGTTCGGATTCGGGCTAATAGTTCGGTCGTGCAATCGTTCGTGCGGGATACGCACGTCGTACAACATCAGCACGTGGCTGCCACGCGCCATGCGCCACAGGATGAACTTTTGCATATCTTATGGCGACCCCACTACGAGAGACCCCCTTGGCCCAGAACCGAATCGTGTCCATGCTGATTCTCCCTCTTCTGCATCTGGCCCGCGGGCACAGAGCGCGTGCCGGCGCGCGGCACCGGCCCTGGGCCGCTGCGCGGCGCCGCCTCTGGGCACCTGGAGGCTGCCGCGGGCGGCGAACGCCTCCACGTCCGTGCCCTCGGGGTCTGGTTGCCAGGGTGCGGCCCCACGGATGCGCGATCCTGTGGGTGCGCTGCGCGCGGGGCATCCGCGCAGTGCTGCCCCGCATCCATGGGGTCGCGGCCGAGGAGTCCAGACCAAGAGGCGCAGAGGAGAAGAACCTGCCGACACCGACGCATCCTCCGCAGACCCTGGGCCCCAGCACGGTGCACAGGCCCTCCCGGTCGCCGGGAGTCGCAAACGCTCAAACAGAATTTTCGACGCTCCGCATAGGATTTCTTGAGTCGGCGCTGGGCTTCACTGGCGGCGCCTCCAGCGCCGCCCCGGGCGCGCTCCGCACGCCAGAGAGGGGGTCCAGCGCCGATGCGAGAAGTCTGTGCGGGCCTCCGAAAGTTTGTGTGCATGCCGCTTTTCCCCGAGTATGCTCCAACATAAGGGGTTTTCACCTGGCATGAAGCATTGCGTTATTCACCACCCACCAAACCACCCCAACCCAACCCGAAGGCTCGGATTTACCCTCCATTTCTAGTGGGGGGGGTCTGGGAACATCGAAAAAACACATATGGAGCCCATACCCCCCCCCAACCCGAAATTCGGGTCTTCGGGTTGGGTTGGGGTGGTCTGGTAGGTAGTCAGTTATCGGAGACCTCTGCCGGCTTTGCTGATGTGGTTGCTGCTCATGTCGTCGTTGCTGCTCACGTGGTTGCAATGTTGCTCTTTCTGTTGTTGTTGCTACTTTGCTGATGAGGGTTTGTATTGTTAATGGTTGGCTATGGTTCTGCTTTTATGGTTAATGGGCTGAGCACATTGGCCCTCGAGAAGTGGCGACCCTCACAGGGATGGTGCCTCCCCTGGTGGGCCAGAGGCCTCTGCCGGCCCTGTGGACCAGCTGTGAGCCAAGCGCCTATACCTTCGAAAAGTGGCGACCCTCACGAGGATGGCGCCCCTCCTGGTGGGTCAGAGGCCTCTGCCAGCTTTGCGGGCCAGCTGTGGGCTGGACGCCTTGGCTTTCAAAAAGTGGCGACCCTCACGAGGGCTGGCTCTGTGGGCCGGGCGCCGTGGCTTTCGAGGCATACATGTATCTGGGGTCGTCGTTGGGGTAATTTGTTCCTCCACAGCGGTCATGCGCACCATCCCAGGGCCCAGGACGTTCCTGGCCAGGGGTGGTGTGGGGGGGACATCATGGCGGGGGAAATTATATCTCCCCAGATTTCACGGCGCCTTTTCTTATTCCAATGCGTCCTCTGTCCCCCACTGGGCTGCGCACATGCCTCAGGTCCTGATTTGCGACCCCCCCTCTTTGATACCCCCCTCTTGGCCGCCCCCGAAGCGGTATCGGTGTCTTCTTCTGTCTGCCCCCCCCCCCCCCCCGAGGGACGCGCCGCACGGGGCGGGCGCTCGGAGTTTCAGCGCTGGCGCTGCCTTCTCAACCCGACCGAGGCTCAGAACAGCAGCAGCGTTGAGCCATGGGCCAAGCTGACTGTAAAAGTGGAGGAGGCGGTGGGTCTCCTCAGTGCAGACACCAATGGGTTGTCGGACCCATTCGTCGTGCTGTCGATGAACGGCCCTGCGATCCCGGAATTGAGGACGCATGTGATTAGTCGCACGCTGGCTCCGAAGTGGCGTGAGGTGTTCACTCTGGACGTCTACTACCCGCTGTCTACGCTGACCCTTCAGGTCATGGACGCAGACGCCTTGGATTCAGACGACCTCATCGGGTTCCTGGACCTCCAGCTGTCAAGACTGTCGCTGAGTGGTAGCGTCGAGGGGTGGTTCGAGCTGCGCCATCCCGAGGAGTTCAGTGACACCCTCAAGGCGCGCATGCGCGTCCAAGAGCTAAAAAGCAAGGACGCCGGCCGCATCCACTTGAAGCTCACGCTGCACGCGGAGGGAGGCGGTATGGACGAGTTCTTTGCGGCGTGCATGGAGTGGCCCTGCGCCGGTCACGGCTACGAGCACTACGACCTCGGTAAGCTCTTTGCCTCCCTGATGAGGGCGAGCTCGCTGCTGCTGAAGCTCCTGGTGCCCCTGCTGCGGGTGAAGTCTTGGGCGTTCAGGCACTCTACGCTCGTGGCCCTGGCCCTCATCCTGCTCATCTGGGAGCCCGTGCTGGTGCTGCCCGCACTGGCGCTCTTGGCAGGGCTCGTGCTGGCGCGGGACGAGTTCTGGGAGGCCGAGGCGGGCGCGGCCGACGTCGGCCACGAGGACACAAAGCGGTCGGAGACCACCGTCTCGCTGGACAGCGAGGGCTGCCCGAAGAGGCCCGCCCGCGGGGTACCGCTCTGCGGGCGCGCGCTGCCGAAGAGGTTCGCCCGCAGACGGTCGGTCGACAGTAGCCCGCCGACGGCGGCCGCCGCCCAGAGCTCGTCGAGGAGAGCCGCCTCCCAGAGCCCGTCGGGCAGCACAGCCGCCCAGAGCCCGTCGGGCAGCCCCGAGCGGGAGAACGCGACGGTGAGGAGAGCGGCGTGGATGATGCAGAAGCTGGTGCCGGGCTCGAAGCGCATATATGTGCGCATGGCGCAGTCCCTCACCGATCTGCTGATCCGTCTCCTGGTGCTTGTCCACGGGATGCTGAACACGCGGCGCCGCGGCCTCAGCAAGGCCTGTTTCGCAGCTGCGCCAGCGCTTCTGGTTCTCGGCAGGTGGCAGCTGTTCCTCGTGAAAGTGTGTCTTACGATGGCGGTGATCGTCATCTTTTTCCCACTCACCACGCCGGGAAGGATCTGGAAAACTGCTGTCTACTACATGGCAAAGAGGAACAGGCTGCACGAGGACCACCATCTGTTGGAGAGAGACGACTGCAACTTTCTGCACGTCGTGCCACCGAGGAAGAGTGTGGGACGGGTGCACGTACTGCGGCCAAACCGCCTGCTGAAGCCCACGAGGTGCTTCATGTGCGGCCAGCTGACGGCCAGGGGCCTCTCGGCGGGCGTGCCCCTGCGCTGCGAGATTTGCCGTGTGGTCGTCTGCGCTGGCTGCAGCGGAGACCTCCGCGACGACTGCCGTGGCTTCATGCGGCGCAAGCCGTCGTCGCACCACGTCAGCCTGTGGTAGCAAATCATGGGAGCCTTGTGTGCCCTCGTAGCTCCGCTTTTCGAGTGCACCAGCGTCGGTCAGCGTCGGTCATCGATGAGACAGCGCTGGGTTAGCGTCGACTAGCGCCAGTGAGCGTCGATTTAGTGACTGTGTCGATTAGCGTCGATCAGCGTCGATTCGCAAGAGCCATTCAGATGGTATGGTAAGCTCCAACGTCAGCCTGTGAAGGTGTGGGCTGGACCACGGGCCCCGACGCATGGCGCTGCTCTGCATCAGGGGACACACATTGACATAAGCCTAAACTTTCGGAGGTCCGCGCGGCGCCGGAGCCCCCTGGCGGCGCCTCCGGCGCCGCCCCTGGCACGATCCGCGCGCCAGGGAGGGGAGAGCATGCTGCTTCGCATGATTTTGATGCCAATGAGTGGAGAATGTGCCAGGCTGGCCAGGTCCATCCTGAACCCACCAGCTGGCCAAGCCAGGAGGGCGTGGCGTATACACCGCTGCTGGGTTCAGAATGGGCTTGACCAGGGAGCAGTGGCTATGTACAGATCCCGTCGCCCTGATGTGTTGGATCAGTCAGTGGACCAGTCTTGCGTGCTGAAGCTTCGGGGGCGAAGAACGGTATAAAATCAGCTTTTCCGCCGTCGGGGACGCCTGCCCCCCAGGCGACTGGAAAGTTTATACCCCTACGTGGCATTGTAGGGGTATAAACATTGCAGCCACCCAGGGGGCACGTGCCCCCGACTGCGGAGCAAATACTTTGTACCGTTCTTCGATCCCTGAGAAGCACCGATCCAAAACATCCGCGCGGACCTCCGATTTTTTGGTTCATGGCAGTGTTTTGGCCCCTGCTGCAGGGCGGCGCGGGCCACCTCGGGGCCGCCGCTGCCCCTCTCCGCCCCCCCGCGCTGGGCCAGCGGGGGCTGGACTCGGAGTCCGAGCGGAGCGGGCAAGGGTAGCATCGACTGCACGTGAGAGTGACCCTTCGCCAGAGTGACCTCTGGGTGCGGGCCCACTGGGGTCCCCCGATCGCCGAACGCGGTGCGATGGTGGCGTGTTGCGCGCTTCTGTTGGGTCTCCCCGCGGCCTCCAAGAAGCCGCGCACCAAAGGTCACTCACTCGATAGCAGCAAGTTTCGAGCAGGGGATAGAATTGATTTACCCCCCTATCCGTGTTTTCCAACGAATCTGCGAACAAGCACACATGTATATAATGCTCTGTAGATCTCTGGAGCATTCTATGTTTTTCGCTGGTAGGTTCGGCGTGAGAATAAACATTTGGGCAAGTCAGCTCTGCAGCCAATCCCCTACCTGGAAGTTCGTGTGCTGCCAGATGTGTCCCAGGGTCAAGGGGCCTTCGGGATTTCCAGGGGGCTCCCCGCGGCCTCCAGAGCACCCCTCACCCAAAGATCCGACGCTCCGACAAAATTGGGGCGGTTGGTTTTGGGCCGTTTTCGGCCTCCAGGGGTCCTCGCCGGGCCTCGGGACCGCCAAAACAACAACTCAGGACGAAAAGCCAGCCTTTGGGAAGTGGTCCAGACCTCCAGGGCCCTCGCATCGAAAGAGTTGGACCAGATGGATGTCCGGGCACGAGGCTCAGAGGGCGCCGCAGGTCAGAGATTTGCGGCGCCCGCATGCCGAGCTGCCGGCCGAGCCGACGCGGCCCGATGCTTGCACAGCGAGAGCTGCGTCTGCTGGCGCGGCCGACAGGAGGCTCGGGCGGGTGGCATAATGGGGGGGTGGCGGATTGCAAAAAAGGATTGCAAAAAAGGATTGCAAAAAAAGCAAGGATTGCAAACAAACCGAAGGATTGCAAAAAAGGATTGCAAAACAAAACCCTGGATTGCAAAAAAAAACCCTGGATTGCAATCCTTCGTTCGCCTGGGGGGGTGAAGTGCAGGGCTCGAAAGGGGCCCTGCAGACCCGCTTTTAGGCCCCTGCTGGCTCCAAAAGGGTCTTCCAGAAGGGCCCCTTAGGGCCCTTTTGGGCCCGCTTGTGGGCTCTTCAGGCCCGCTTGTGGGCCCAAAAGTGAGAGCTCTGAAAGGGGCCCTTCAGACCCGCTTTTGGGCCCCTGCTGACTCCAAAAGGGGCTTCCAGAAGGGCCCCCCTTAGGGCCCGTTCCTGCACTTTCCATGGAGGCCACCCCCCCATTGCCACCCGCCCGACCGGCGCGGGCTGCGTCTCCTGGCGAGGCCGATCCGATTCGGCTCCGACTCCGTGCCGATGCAGGCAGAGCCGACGCGCATCCCCATTCAGTCCGACTTCCCGATTCGATGCTGACTGATCCTTCCCTTCTTCGCCTCCCCGGCGCTGTGAACAAGTCGTGCCCGACCTCGTGCGGATACTTCCCGCCCTCGGGGGGCGTCAAGGTATCCACGTCCGACGCTCCGCGAGATCCCCTGGGCTGCGTCTCCAACTCGGTCGATATGAATAGACACTGAGATCTGACGACGCGTAGAAAGCAGCAAAGCCGGGAGAAATCGCGATCGCAGCCCCATACCCCAAGTTTCTGCGGCATCGTCTCGGGCTGGATCGATCCGTGAGGGCCCAAGGGGCCCGAAGCGGGGCGAAAGCGCCCGCCGTTTTTTTTTAGGGGGGGGGTGCGACGCTCAAAGCTGAGGGCCTGCCGCCGCCTCGCCCTCGTCTCGTCGGTTTGCTATCCTCTTCCGCCTCCTCTCGGGTCGGACGAAAGCAGGGGCCTCGAACAGGAAGGGTACGAAACCTGCTGCGTGCAGCTGGCTTCGGCTCCTCCGCCAGGCCCTTCCCTTGGTACCCGTCCGCCTCCGGCGCCGAGAGGCGCTGAGAAAACCAGCTGCATGCAGCTGATTCCCTAAACCACCCTTTGCTAT
>CAUYUJ010013581.1:0-32500 GCA_963575745.1 Prorocentrum cordatum
TGAGGAGGATAAGGCGGAGGAGGAGGCGGAGGAGGAGGAGGAGGAGGGGGAGGAGGAGGAGGAGGAGTATTAGTAATAATCAGAAGGATACTATGAGCAAATCAAAAACTAGTCTTATTAAAAGGAAGACGGATAGCACTAATACGAATACTAAGACTAATCATACACATCACACGGATACCAACACTACTAAACACAGTACTAATAACACTAATGACATTATACGAATCAGAATCGTAATATTCCTAAATTCCTAATAATGCAGTAATATGAAGAAAGTAAAACTTACACTATTAATAATACTACTAATAATACTAATAATAAAAAGACGAATCATAATATTAATAATTGCATGAAGCATAAGACTACTATTAAACAGAAGAGTAATCACAATCACAACAATAAGAAGAGGAGGAGGAGAAGGAGGAGGACAAGGACGAGGACGAGGACGAGGAGGAGGAGGAGGAAGAGGAGGATGAGGAGGTGCCTCGGCGGTGCGCCTTTTCCCTTGGCTGAACCCCCGAGCTCGCGGGTCCAACCACTCTGCGGGGCGCGGTCGCACGAGGGCGTGGGGGCCCCACAGGGGGAACAGGGTTCCAACACCGCTGCTCGTCCTGGACGGCCCTCGCCACCACGATTGGCCTCTTTGATCAATTCTGATCAGACTGCGTCCCACGACGCCGACGCCGACGACGCCGACGCCGACGACAACGACGCCGACGCCGACGAGGACGACGAGGACGAGGACGACGACGACGACGCCGACGACGACGAGGACGACGACGACGACGACGCGAGGACGAGCGCTGCGACGGCAAAGGCTCGCAGAGGACCCCCCAGGGTCGGTGGGAAGTGCGCGCGCACCACCGTGCGTAGTCGTGGCCGTGGCCGGCCGAGCGCGCGCTGCAAGCAAGGCCCCCCCATGTCGTGGGAACACGGGGATGCTTTCCCTTCGTCGTCCTTCTTGTCCTCCTTGTCGTCGTCGTCGTCATCGTCGTCCTCTTCTTTCCTCGCGATGGGGTGCTCCCCGGAGTGGATGAGCGGGGGCCGCCGTCGCCGGAGACAGGCTGATTACCGCCTGAAGGAGCTCTCCATGGGCGAGCACGCGCAGCCAGTCGTGGAGGGGCGGGCGGGGGCGGACGGGAGATGTTGTCATACACATATGTGTGTGTATATATATATATATATGTACATTGATTCTTAGTTTTGCAATGTTCGCGAGCCCTTGTCCCACGGCCCCCAGACGCCATCGATCCAACTCGCATGCGATTTTTCTCCTCTCCCAGTCAAGGCGCTGACAGAAGGAACACTCTGAGCTCAAGAAGGGCTCAGATTTTCAGGCCTTTCCTTGGGTCTAGGCTGGGGAACGTAATCGCGGTCATGATACCTCATGGGGAAATTAGACTTCCGCTCGTTCCGAATCGCGCTCCCGGTGCAGCGTTGGCGTCATCGTTTCCAGTGCCATGTCACGGCATGCAATGCAATGTGGTGTTCCGCTGTGCGATGCCATGCTTTCAGCTGCAATGCTAGGATATGCAGTGCTTGGCTACGCAGTGCGACGCCATGCTATGCCATGCTACGATTTGATCTTCAACGCCATGCTATGCCATGCTCTGTTCTGTGCCGCTGTGCGATGCCATTCTTTGCGTTGCAATGCTTTGTGATGCAATTTTTCACTACGCAACGCCACGCCATGCTATGACAGACTACGCTCTGCCGTGCTCTTCTGCGCCCTGCTATGCCGTGCTCTACGATGCATTGCGCACCTTCTCGGGATCATTGCCCTGCTCGACATCCGGCTGTGCGAATCGAGAGGAGATTTACGCCATGGTAAGGGATGGGAGGGAGAGGGTAGGACGTCAGATATGACGCGAGCGCACCTAGCTTGCCCTCCCCCTTCCCCCCTCCTTCTTCCCCGCCCACCCCAGGCTTTTGTCGCACGCCCCTTTTTTCCCGAGCGGGTAAGGCGCCCGGCGATCGCGGGGAAGGGTGGAGGCGCAGGCGGAAATGGAATCGGAGGAGGAGGAGGATGAGGAGGAGGAGGAGACGGAGGAGGATGAGGAGGAATAAAGACGAGGAGGAGGAGGAGGCGGAGGAGGAGGAGGAGGAAGAGGCGGAGCGGGGGGGGGGGCAGGAGAAATACGATGATGATAGTGATGGTGATGATGGTGATGATGATGATGATGAGGAGGAGGAGGAGGAGGAGGCGGAAGAGGAGCAGGAGGAGAAGGAGGAGGAGGAGGAGGAGGAGTGCCGTGGTGGTGGCGGTGCTCGTGGTGATGATGAATGTGATGCTGGTGATAATTACTGTTGACGATGATGATGATAGTGGTGATGATGATGATCATGATGACGATGACGATGATGATGATGCCGATGACGATGGTGATGATTATGATGATGAAATGATGGTGATGATGATTATATGCTGCTGCTGATGATGCTAGTTATGATGATGCTGCTGCTGATGATGATGACGACGATGATGATGCTTATCATCATGATGATGGTGGTTGTAGTATGCTGATGCTAATGCTGCTGCTGATGATGATTCTGATAGTGATGATGGCCACGACGACGACGATGGTGCTGATGATGATGCTGATGATGATGAAGATAATGATGATGCCGCTGATGCTGATGCCGATGCTGCTGCTGCCGATGATGCTGCGCTGATGATGATGACGATGTTGATGTTTATGTTGATATTGCTGAGGATGCTGCTGCTGATAGTGATGTTCGAGGTTGATGCTGACGACGACAACGACGACATTGATGTTGATGATGCTGCTGCTAATGATGAGCATGATGATGATGATGATGATGATGATGATGATGATGATGATGCTGATGATGATGATGATGCAGCTGCAGCTGATGATGATGATGATGATGATGATGATTGTTGCCGATGGTGATGATGTCGATGATGTTGATGCTGCTGCTGATGCTGATGATGTCGATGATGCTGCTTCTGGTGCTGTCCGATGATGATGCTGACGATGATGCTGCTGCTGCTGCTGAGGGTGATGCTGTTGAGGACGATGATGATGATGCTGATGATGATGATGATGATGATGATGATGAGGGTCATGATACTGATGATGCTGGTTATGCTGATCATGATGATGATGATGATGATGATGATGCTGGTCATGATGTTGATGACGATGAGCATGATGCTGCTGGTGATGATGATGCAGATGATGACTATGATTTGTATCATGATGATTCTGGTGATGATGATGATGATGATGATGATCATGATGATGCTGCTGATGATGATTACAATGATGATGCTGATGATGATGCTGAGGTTGATGATGACGATGATAATGCCGATGATGATGATGTTGCTGATGATGATGGTGATGATGAGGATACTTAGGGGGATAATGACTATGCTGATGCTGATGCTGATGATGATGCTGTTTGTGACGATGTTGCTGATGCTGATGACGATGATGCTGCTGCTGTATTCATATTATGATGCCGTTGTTGATGATGATGCTGCCGATTACGATGATGATGCTGGTGCTGATGCTAATGATGATGATGATGATGTTGATGATGTTGCTGCTGCTGATGATGCTGACAATGATGGTGGTGGTGGTGGTGGTGATGATGATGATGATGATGATGATGATGATGATGATGGTGACGGTGATGATGGTGATGCTGATGATGCTGCTGACGATGATGGTGATGATGATTCTTGCTATCATGCTGTTGGTTGTGACGGTGAGGGGGCTGAGGAAGAGGAAGAGGAAGCGGAGGAGGAGAAGGCGGAGGAGCAGGGGGTCAAGTCAGGCCAGACCACGTAATGCACGAGATATTCTCAGCGAGAGGGCTGCCAGGGGATGAGGCGGTCAAAAACTTCAGCGAGGAGGATGCTGATGATGATGATGCTGATGATGATGATGATGATGATGATGATGATGATGATGATGATGCTGATGAGGATGATCATGAGGATGATGGTGATGAGGATGATGCTGATGATGATGACGATTATAATGCTGATGCTGCTGCTGCTGATGATGATGATGATGATGATGATGTTGATGATGCTGCTGCTGCTGCTGCTGATGATGATGATGAGGAGGAGGAGGAGGAGGAGGAGGAGGAGGGGGAGAAGGGGGAGGTGGGTAGGGGTATAGGGGATGAGGGGAGGGAGGAGGAGGAGGAGGAGGAGAGGAGGAGGAGGAGGAAGGGGACTGAGGAGGAGGAGGAGGAGGAGGAGGAGGAGGAGGAGGAGGAGCGGGAGGAGGATGAGTAAGAGGAGGAGGAGGAGGAGGAGGAGGAGGAGGAGGAGGACGAGGAGGAGGAGGCGGATGAGGTGGAGGAAGGAGGTAGCAAGGAGTGGAATGCGGAGCGGGGTGAGTGGGAGCAAAGAGCGGCGAGGAGGTGGGGTGAGAAGGATCAGGAGCGTGAAGCTTGTGTGATCATGAGATAGGGGCGTCGGAGGACGAGCAGGGCGGGCGAGAGGGGACCTCGGGCAACAGGGCATGAAGAGCTGCTTCGATTTCTTCGACGGCCGTGAGAAAGACATGGACTGGAACGCGCGCGAGTGGTTTGTGGTCAGGAAGGCCAGCGTCGTGCTGTCAGGCCCGTGTGCTTCTCACCCCCTCGTCCAGCTTGCACGGCCGGCTCTCGCTCATGGGCTCCATGACCAGCTCCACCGCCTGCGCCGCTCTGCCCGTGCGCAGAGTATCCAGATGAGCCATGAAGCAGCGCGGCGGCCTTTCGTTACTCCGTCTCGCGCTGCGGCGCAGCCCTGCCGTGGTGATCTGCAGTCGCTGAGGTTGGAGGCACTCGCTGTTGCTGACCCAAGACGGCCCAGATGAGGAGCCCCTTAAAAACAAAAATCCACCGCCTGCGCCGCTCTAGCCCAGGGCTCGTCCGAGGGCACGCGCTGGCCACAGGCACCCTTCCAGCTGTGACGGAGTCGCACTGCTTCGTGGCAGCACGTCCTGACGGAGGTGCGTGAAGCGGCAGCAGGATGCACAGCGGTTCGCGTCAAAGCTGCCGGGGGCCCCGTTGACTGCCCTGGGCCCTCTTGGTCTCCTGGGGCCCTTTCGGCGTTATATACCTTTGGCCTCTCGGGCGCGCCCTCCTGCACGGTCCTCGTCCGTCAGAGCTCTCGTGCTCCTCTTGGGGCCCGTTTTGTCTTGGAGGCCCTCTCGCAGGCTTCCCAGGTCCGTCTTGGGTCACGGGGTCGCGTCGGACTTGTCATAGGGCAACGTAGGCCCGTCGTGGGTGCATCTCGGACCAGAACGGCGCAGATGCTGTTTCGTAAAGTTCGTTTCGGCTCCCATGTGGTCCTGTTAGCGCGTCCCCACCTCCCCCAAGTTGGCCATGCCAATCTGGCGACCTTTCCCATTCCGCTTCAGCATTCAAGACATTAAGAACGATGTGTCCCGAGGCCCAGGACGACTCGAGACGGTCCGAAGATGCCCCAAAATACTCCTAAAGCGACTCCGAAAGGGACCGAAGAACTGAGAAGTGCTTTTTCAGGGCCACTGGGCCGAAAAGGCAACATGTGCGCTTTTCTGGCCAGATTTGCACCCCAGGACGGCCTACGTTGCAAAATGACAAGTCCAACGCAGTCCCACGATGCCCCTTATACCAGTCTGAAGCTTCTCCACACGGGCCCCGAGATGGCCCACAAAGGAGAATGTATATTCGATGTGTGGATTGCATCGCAGTCTGAAGGACGGGTCTGTAGCGCAAGGGCTCGCCTGGGAGAGCCAGCTCAAGGCAATCCTAGCTCCCTTAGAAATGCAACGTCACTCGACTCCCTTAGTGGTGGTTATTCACGATGGGTCCCGATGTGTCAGGGTCCTGGCCATAGGGTGCCCGCCACCCGTTTAGTCGGCCACGCTTTATGTATTTGTGTCAGGGTCCCGGCAATGAAGTTTCGGCCGCAGCGGTATGAGTCATGTGAAGCAGTGGTTCTAGTGGTTAGACATAGTGATCGTTATTTGATTCATTCTTTTGCCGATCGGCGCGGGCCCTCGCACTCTCCTCCCCCTCTCGACCAGAGTAGATCTTGGCTGCTTTGGGCGCCCTTTTCACGCAGGTGGAGCCTTCCCCATAGGACGCACTGTTGCAAGCAGTCGCATGCAGCAGAGGTCCAGAGCCAGACCCTCCCTCCCCCCCTCCCGCCCACTCTGGAAGCGCCGAGTAAGGAAACGTTCACGTGCATCACTCAGTAGCAGACGCCGTAGAAGTGCTAGTCGTTGTCTTTGGCCTGGCTTGACTTGGCACTTGCCCCGTCTCCTCTAGGCCCTCGAGCCCCTCGTCGCCGCTTGCCTTGCCGCGTCGGGGATTCGGCTCGCCGCGACAGTTCACACTTTTGGGGTTGCGGCCACGCTCGCGGCCAGTCGGCGGAGTCAGGCAAGCGGGAGTTGCAGAGGGGGGTGCGGCGGTGGACGCACATGCACACCCTCCATTCCTCCCTCATCGTCGTCGTCATCCTTCTCCTCCGCATCCCCTTCTTCCTTGTCCAAGCGCTTCTGCTCCTCTTAGGGGGTATGCGCCCGAGGTCGACCAAGCCGTGGCGGCACTCACCGGAGTCCTCATCCCCCTACCTCATCTCTTGTCACACCATCGAACGTTTCGACGGTGCGGTCCAGGCTGCTCTCCAGAGGCTTCGCGGTTCTGAGCCTGAAGTTTGACGTTTCTAGGAGTTGCATGGACGTAGTGCGGACTGTTCTCAAATTTCGATTCTCGCCAGAGGCTGCATACGTCAAGCTTAACACATCTTCAACATGTGCACACATGTAGGACGTATAGTTTTGCATAATCAGGTTGCCGCCCGAGCGGTCTTCGCAGTTCATGATCTTGATGCGCTATGCTGGTGGATGACGGCTGGTTCTTGACACCTGTTTATGTCCTGGGATTTTACACCGACCGATTTGCGGGACGTTGGGAATTCAAAGCAATCACGCGGTTGAATGGCGGCTCTTTCCACGTTTTTTAGTCGCCCAAGACGTCGAGGCTCATTCTTCACAGGGAAGTCCGTTTCCTCCTCCTCCTCCTCCTTCTCTTCCGCTTCTTTCTTTCTTCCTTCTTATTCCTTCCTCCTCCTCATCCTCCCCCCTCCCTCAATCCTACTCCCTCCCCAATCCTCCATCCTCCCTCCTCCTCCTCCTCCTCCTCCTCCTCCTCCTCCTCTTCCTCTTGTCTCCGCCCACCTGCCCCTTCGCAGGGGACAACGCGCTCGTGCCTCTCATCAGGATGGGCGTGGAGGCGCGGGAGCAGGTGATGTCTGACATCGGCATGGAGGACCGCTGAGGGAGAATGTTTGTAGCCTGTTTGGCGGATTTCGCATCGATGCTGTGCTGTGCCTCCCTCCCTCCCTCCCTCTTCGTCCCCCTCCTCGCTCATCATCGTCCTCCTCCTCACTCATCATTCTGAGCATGTTCGCTGTTTCACCCAGACGTCTTTCTATAAGCGCACTGCCAACGCACTCTGGACTGATGAGGAAGCTATTCGGAGGTTCTCCAACCCTCGGCACAGTTTGTATCACACGCGGGTTCTGTGGTATGTCCATGTGTATGTTCTCCTCGGGTGTGTTGGCACAGATCGCGACGTACTTCATACTCCCTCTTTGATGCAGGTCAGCACAGACCTGCAGAGTAGCACTCCGCTTAGAACGCGTTTTAGCTCGATTCGGCATTGAAGGGGGGGCAGCCAAGGGGGAGGTCTAACAAGACCGGGATCGGTGTATGCGCACAGTTCTCGCCCTGTCAGGATTAGGAGTTTGGTTCTCTAGATCCCAAAAGGTTCTGGAGTGCCCACGGGCACTCCAGGGGGTTCTGGGCCGTGTTCGGTGCGAGCAGGCAGTCTACGGGCAGTCCCTGTCCGCTTGAACAGGATTCGTTGTCGGCGTTGCCGCGGACGTGGTCCAGTTGAGACGCAAGGCTGTTCGTACAATAGCGGCCGCTGCTGGTCTTGGACGACGCTTCTTGTTGGGCATCATGCCCATTCAGACATACCCATTTCGGGCGTCCACAGTTCCCCTTCGTTCCTTCCCGCTCCGTTTTTCGAGAAAGAAAACAGCATAAACATACATTTTCGGCGCTCCGCGTGAATTTCTTGGATCCGCGCTGGAGCTCCCCGGCGGCGCCTCCAGCGCCACCCCTGGCCCTTCGTACGCCAGGGAGGGGGTCTCAGGGCAGATGCAAGAGATCCGCGCGGGCCTCCGGAAAGTTTATGTTTTACAGTTTTTCTTGTTGCCCTATTCGCAGGCCCAGAGGCTGACACCAACACCAATTTCGGCGGTGTGCCTCCACCGAGGGAAGAAGATCCCGATCTCGGTGATGGTGGTAACATTCTGGCTTCCAAGGTGGCCGAAACATTACCACCAACACCGAAATCTAGGATCATCTTCCCCCTGTGGAGGCAACCCCCTGTGTCGGCGTTGGTGCCCATTTCCAGGCCTCCAATATTCTTGGCCTCCTCGCGCACAGGCGTGCCTCTCTGCGAGCGGCGCTCGCTCGCCGCGCGGTTCCCCAGGTCCGCTCCGCGCCGCCCCCCGGAGAGGACGCGCGGGTGACCCGGCCAGACCACCCCCTGGCCAAGTACGCGGAGGCCGCCTCCCGGCTGCCGCTGCTGCCTCGGGGGAGGTCGGAAGGGCACCCAGCTCTCCGCCGATCTCACGTTCTGGACCCGGCGTCTTTTCTTCGATTTGGGGCCGCTGAAGCCCGTTCTCGGGCCCCGGAACCACCAGAAATGGATTTGGGGCGACAAGCTGGCCCCGGGGCAGGGGTCGGGATGGGTCGGGAGTTCTGTGTCCGCGGATTGAACGAAGCATACCGGCGAATGTCAGGGTGTGCAGTCCGCACGAGGGTAGTCGAGAGCATCCCCTTGTTTCGGAAGTGTACCCGTCTGCTCTTCGTGTCTGGGCTCTCCACCCCTGGAAGGTCCTTCTCGCTTGAGGCATCTCCCTGGGCCCCAGGACTTCGGCGAGGGTGCTGCCTGGAGCGACCTCGGGTCACAAGCACTTTCCTTGACCCACGCTCGCGTGGCCATGCTTCGACTGCCCAGCTCCGCCATGCCCTCTGCAGGCCTGTTTTTGTGGGCCAGGTCTCTTGGTGCACGCACGCGGCCTCCCGGCCCAGCCCCCGGCGCCGACACGCCATCAAGGTCTGGGCCCCCAGAGTGGGCCTGTGCGGGCTTGGCGGTGGTCCGAGGAAAGGAGCACGATGACCATGACCAGGATGTCGCGGGGTGTTGTCGACGCCATGATCCATGCCTGCCGTCGCCGATTCGCAACTTTGATCCACGAATTCACGATGATCAAGGTGGACGACGACTAAGATCGACACCGACTTTTCTGCGTTCAGAGGTTATTGGTGAGGCTTGGCGGTGATGGTGGTGCAGGCCTGGGGTCGACATGCCAACAAGGTTTGGGCTCCCAGATGGGCCCTTGCAGGTTTGGCGATGGTGGTGGTTGTGTATGCTTTCCCTCTCCAAGTCTTGCTGTGGGCACGCCTGGGCGGGTAGTCATCCGTTCCCAGACCTGCAGTCGAATGGGCGTGCACGCACATGCGACCAGCTGCTGAGACGACCGTGCGGTAGCCGAGGAGGCGAGCATTGCTGGTGTTCCCCGCGAGAGGGCAGCGATCCGTTGCCTCCAGACGAGGCGCGGCGAACGCACAGCTGCTGCCGCTGCTCCCTCCAGGAGGAGGGAGGAGAAGGGATGATGATAATGCTGATGCTGCTGATTATGACGATGATGACGATGATGATGGTGATGACGATGACGATGACGATGATGACGATGAAAATGGCAACGACGGCGACGACGACGATGATGATGCTGCTGCTGCTGATGATGATGATGCTGATGATAACCATGATGATGCTGATGTTGATGATGCTGATGCTGATGCTGCTGCTGCTGATAATGTTGATGGCGATGATGATGATGCTGATAATTATACTGCTGCTGCTGCTGCTGCTGATGATAATGATGATGACGATAATGATGATGATGATGATGATGGTGGTGGTGGTGGTGGTGGTGGTAGTGGTGATGGTGCTGATGACAGTGATGGTGATGGCGATAAGGGTACTGATGGTGGTGGTGGTGGTCATTGTTGTGCTGATGTTGGTGTTGTTGTTGGTGGTGCCGGCGATGGTGACGGTGGTGATGATAATGTAGAGGAGGAGGATGTGGAGGAGGAGGAGGAGCAGGATGATGGGTGGGAGAAGGGTCAGGAGGAGGAGGCGGAGGAGGAGGAGGACGAGGAGCAGGAGGAGGAGGGTTATGCTTATGGTGTTGCTGCTGATATGGTGATGCTGCTGCTGATGATGATCATGATGATGATGCTGATGATGCTGATGCTGATGATGCTGATGATGCTGATGATGCTGCTGCTGCTGCTGATGATGATGATGATGATGCTTGTGACGTCGTTGGCCCCCTGTCATGTGCACACTGTTTTTTCAAGTGACGTGCCCCCCATCGGGTCTTGCACTGTATGTGTTTGTCAGGGAATGTCTCGAGCCTCGGACGGCGTTGTTGGGCCCCCGGCTGCCAACAGCAACGGCTCTCGCGCGAGACTCACACTCCCGCCGCCCAGGCATCTGGCTCTCGCTGGGGACTCCCTGACAATCTGTTCGGGAATCGCGCTCCAGGAATTGCACTCTCGGCCGCCTGTAAGGCTCCTCCCGCCCAGCCCGCCCGCCCAGTCTGCGTCTTAGGTCCGCCCGTTCGCCTGCTCGGAAGACTGCCCCCGCCCGCTTTCCATCTCCCGCTCGCCCGACCTGCCCGCTGGTTCCGCCTGCCCGGCCCGCCCGCTGCATGGTCCCGCTCGCCCGACCCCCCCGCTAGGGTCGTCCTGTTGGCTTGCTTGGAAGCCCACTCGCCCGCTTTCAGATCCCGCCGGCCCAACCTCTTGGTGAGACCTGACCGCCCGCCCCGCCTGTTATGGTCCGCGGGCTAGACCAGCTCGTTGGGTTTCAGAGGACCGACCCGCTTTTCTTACTTGGTCGAGTGTTACCTAGTAGCTGGCTGGCATGAAAAATGATTCCCCCAAGGGGGTGCGTTCATAGACGAAGAGGGTGGATGTCAAGGGATTTGAGGTGATACATGCTGTTAGGCAAGCGCGGAAATAAAGGCAAACTGTATAACATTGATTGTTGCTGTTGATGGTGATGACGAGAAGGAGCAGGGGGAGGAGCAGGGGGAGGAGGAGGAGGATGAGGACGCAGCAGGAGGAGGAGGAGGAGGGAGAAGGAGAAGGATGAGGAGGAGGTGGAGCCAGAGGAGGCCAGGGAGGAGGGCTTTTGACGGTCTTTGGGAGCTCTCCAGGGCTCTGGGGTGTCTCAGGGGATTCTGAGGGGTTCTCCACCCTCCTCTCTAAGCCCTCTCTCTCTCTCTCTGCTCTTCCCCCCTCCCTCCCTCCCTCCCCCATCCCCCCCCCCCGCCCTCCTTACCCTCTGAAGGGCCCCACCTCCGCCAGGAAAGTTTCATACTTTCGAATGTGTTCCCCTCGGGGCTGTCCTCACCCAACCCCCCGCCCTCCTCTTTCCTGCGTCCCCCCCTCCAACCCTGTCCCTTCTAAATAACTTTCCTCTGTCGCACCCCGAAACGTGTCGGTAGGGCGGGCCAGGCGTTTCGCCTGAGACTTCCTCACCATTGGCGATGTTGTGGCTTGAAGGTTGCAACAGTTTCACGGCTGGAGGGCGGTCGGTTTTCAAAATGTGGCTCTCGCTTTAGCGCAGCGCGCATTCGTTTTAGAGGTTAACAGCAGTTTCAAGGACGGGGGGCGGCTCCTTTTCAAGTTGTGGTTCTCGCCTTGGCCCACGACTTACCTGACAATCCCAACCTAACCCAACGGTCCCAGACCCCCCGCATTTCGGGTTGGGGGGTTGTACTGGCTCCACAGTGTCTTGTCGATGTTCTGGAGTGCCCTCCACCCCACCAGAAATTGACGACCCCAACGGTGACTTCGGGTTGGGTTGGGGTGGTTTGGCAGGTAGTCGTTAGCGCAATCGATTCAAGGATGGAGGGCGGTTCCTTGTCAAACTGTGGCTCTTGTCTTAGCGCCGCGCACACTCGTCTTTTCAAGTGTGCAACAGTTTCAAGGATAGAGGGCGGTACCTTTTCAACATGGGGCTCTCGCCTTAGCGTCGCGCACATTCGTCTCACAAGCCTGCGACTGGTTCAGTGATCCGTATGGTTGAAGTCCCAGGAATGGTGTTCTTGCGCGGTGTAGGATTGTCAGGACGCAGCAGTCGTGTGATTCGTGGTGTTGGCGTCCCAGGGCTGGTGCTCTGACACGACTATGGCTTGTCAGAACGCAGCAGTCACAATGACCCGCGGTGTTGAAGTCCCACGAACGGTGCTCTGGCGCAGTTTCGAGTGCTCAGGACGCAGCAGTCATGTTGTTCCGCGGCGCTGAAGCCCCAGGAATGGTGATGTGGCACGATTGAGGATTCCCAGACGGCTGTATTCTGATGGGGCCACGTCCAGCAGTGGCAGTAAGTTCTTGCAGGGATCTATGATGATGGAACTAGGAGGGCTGGTTTATTGCGACATCGTTAATGCCTCTTGGGTGTACGGTGGTCCCTCCTCCTGCTGCTGCTGCTGCTGTTCCTCCTCCGACGGCGGCGGCTGCTCGAACACCCCGTCCTCCTCCTCCTCCTCCTCCTCCTCCTCCTCCTCCTCCTCCTCCTCCTCCTCCCCCTCCTCCTCCTCCTCCTCCCCATTCTCCTTCTCCTCCTTCTCCCCATCCTCCTCCATCCCCTTCTCGCTCCTCCTGCTCCCTCTGCAGCTGCCCATCTCCTCTCCCCTTCTGCCCGCTCCCCCGCCCTGTCGGGTGCGATCGGTCTCGCGGCTCCGACCTGCCCGCGTTGCCGCGCAGGTCTTCACGCAGAAGTTCGACCTCATTGCAGAGCGTCTCAGTGTGGTGAACCAGCTTCGTGAGGTGGCCAAGGCCCCGAGAAGGATGTGGAGGAGGATGTGGAGGAGGGAGGGGCGGGGGAGGGCTGAGTTACATGAGGATGAGTAAAGGGGAGGAGGAGAAACACGAGGGTGGAGGCGGGCGAAGAAGGAGGAGTAGAGGAGGCGGAGCAGTCTCATTAGGAGGATGAGGAGGAGGATGCGGAAGTAGTAAGAAGAGGAGGAGGAGCAGGAGGAGGACGAGGAGGAGGAGGCGGAGGAGGAGTAGTAGCCAGGGGATGAAGATGGGGGATGCCGAGCAGGACCGAGTGGGAGGAGGAAGGGTGGAAGGGAGGAGGTAGAGGGGGGGTGGAGGGGCAGGGCGAAGAGGAGGGCCATGTGCCTCCGCCGAGTGTATCGTCACACTCGTCGTCTCGCTGGCACTCTCGATACGTTTTTTTAAGCGTCAGTATCGATCGAATCATGGATACCCCAAGTGGTGCTTGCACTAAGGGGTTGTTGACGTATATTGCACCGTACAGTTCGCACCATGGAGCTGGCATATTTTGCGCCACATATCTCCCACTACACATCTGGCACAGCATAGCATACACCGCACACATAATATATGTAGACATATCTACGTCTATGTACACTGGTGTGTGTATACATGGATGCAGATAGTGCACAACGTAGCTTGAACCATCTAGCTTGCACCGCGCAGAGTGAGACACACACTTTGCACCACAGGTGGTGCATACTCACAGTGCAAGAAGTGACGATTTGGGATCCACGCTGACAAACGTATTGCCAGAGCTTTCTGGTTTCCAAATCGGACCTTGCGCTGAGGTCTTCTTACTTGCGTTGCTAAGTAACTGAACCGGTTCCCCGGGATAGTTCCTCGGGTTTTTGCCTGGTCATTGCCCGTGGCCGCTTCGTGGTCGCCAGCTACAACTACCACAACTACCACAACTGCCGCAACTTCCACAACTACCACGACTACCACTACTGCCAGTAACATCATTATTTGCACGATTATTATTATCATTGTTATCATCATTATTGTTATTGTTGTTACTACTATTACGACTATGAAGCTACTGCAGTCGTAGCAAAACTACTAAGTATTTGGTTGGGCTCTCCGGGTTTTCGTCCAGTCGCCGCGCTGGGCCGCCCTGTGGCTGCAGATTATGACACCCTCTGGTGCTGCTACTACTGCTACTTTTGCCATAACTACTGCTACTACCAACTGCTACTACTACGACTGCTACGATCACTACTACTACTACTACTACTACTACTACTACTACTACTACTACTACTACTACTACTACTACCACTACCATGACCACCACCACTACCACAATTACCACTACAGTCACCAGTCACCATTACTGCGGTCCTATTTGTACTGCCTAATACGACTACTACTATTATTACTACTACTACTACCACTAGCAAGCTACGATTTCCACCATTACCACTACCACTATCACTACCACTACCACTACTACTATTACTAGCACTACCTCTGCCACTACCATTGCCACTACCACTACCACTACCACTACCTCTACCACAATACCACTACCACTGCCACTACCACTACTACCACTACCTCTCTCGCTACCACCTCTCCCACTACCACTACCACTACCACTACCACTACGTCTGCCATTGCTATTACTGCTACTTTTACCATCACTACTACTATTACTCTTTCTGCTACTACTACGACCTATTATTATTACTACTACTACAACTAGTAGTACTGCTACGACCGTTATGGTTCCTTCTACTACTGCTACTACTGTTATTATTACTACGACTACTACTACTACTACTACTACTACTACTACTACTACTACTATAACTGCTACTATTATTATCACTACTACTACGACTACGGCTACAACAACTACTACTACTACTACTACTACCACCACTACTACTACTACTACTACTACTACTACTACTACTACTGCTGCTACTACTAGTGCTACTACTACTACTACTGCTGCTGCTGCTGCTGCTGCTACTACTACTACTACTACAACAACAACTACTACTACTACTACTGCTACCCCGGGTGCTACCACTACTTCATTGCCGCGATCACTACCACTACCACGACCACTACCACTACCGCCACCAGTGCCATTACCATTACGACCACCACATCCACTGAGGCTACCACTATCACTACCACTACCACTACTGATACCGCTACCACCACCACTGTTACCACTTCTAATATTAGTGGTATCCAGTTGGGGCACGGGTGCCTGTCGTGTGTGACATTTCGGCTCACTTGAAGGGATTTTTGGGGGCCTCTTGCGGGGTTCCTTGGGCTGTCTTTTGACGTGCTGTGACCCGTGGGCTTTTATGACCCGTAGTGTTTATTTGGCGTCAGTGGCCTGTCCTGAGCTCTTGAGAGGCCGTCTTGGGATTCCCTTGGGACCCGCTTCGGCCGTCGTGAGGCTCTTTTGGGCTGTCTTGGGCTCTCTTGGGGCTTTTGTGACCGTCTTGGGAGTCTCTTTTGGTTACCGTGGGGCCGTCTTGGGCCGTCCAGGGGTTATCTGAGGCCGTCTGGGGTCCCTCCTGAGAGCCTTTGGGCCAACTTGAAGCCCTCTTGAGACCGTCCTGGGTTGTCCAGGGGCCGTCTTGAGTGAGCTGTCTGAATGCCGTCATGGAGATCTTTTGGGCTATCTTGAGTTTCCCTTGAGCCGTCGTAGGGCCATCTTGGATGCCTCTCTGGCCGTCTTGAGCCGACGGACGCTCGAAAAAGCGAGGATGCGAACAACTTCTACAAAGGTTAGCCTGGCGAAGGGCCCAACCATATCCAGTTGTGCGTACCGTCGTTGTAAGTATCATTTGGGGCGGATCTCCTCATGGGGCCACGAAGCTCGTAAACGGTGTGCAGAAAACTTGCGCGGACACCGTGCGGGCGCTTCCACTGGGGCCTTCGAGCATCGCTCGCCAAAGTAGAAGGTGGACCCCCATGCGGGCGCTGCCACTGAGTCCTGCGGAGGAACTCCCTATGGGGTCATGAAGCGTGTGAGGGGTGCACCGACGAAATGGAGGGTGGAGCTAAATGCGGGCGCTGCCACTACGCCCAGGGTGGAGCTCCCTATGGGGCCACGAACCGTGTGATGGGTGCACCGGCATGAGGGTGGAGGTGCATGCGGGCGCTGCCACTGAGGCCTGCGGAGGAGCTCCCCATGAGGCCACGAAGCGTGCGAGGGGTGTGCCGAAACGGAGGGTGGAGCTGCATGCGGGCGCTGCCACTCGGGCCTTCGGTGGGTCTCCCCATGAGGCCACGGAACGTGTGAGGGGTGTGCCGACATTGGGATGGAACTGTATGCGGGCGCTGCCACTGCAGCCTTCGGTGGCGCTCCCTATGGGGCCACGAAGCGTGTGAGGAGTGTGCCAAACTGAAGGGTCAAAACGCATGCGGGCGCTGCCACTGGGGCCTTCGGTGGAGCTCCCATTAGGGCCACGAAGCGTGTGATGCACCGACATGATGGTGAAACTGCATGCGGGTGCTGCCAATGGGGCGTTCGGAGGAGCTCTCTATGAGGCCACGAAGCGTGTGAGGAGTGCGCCGAAATGGAGGGTAGAACTGCATGCGGGCACTGCCCCTGGGGCCTTCGGTGGGGCTTCCCACGAGGCCATGGAACGTGCGAAGTTTGTGCCGACATAGGGGTGGAGCTGCATGTTGGCGCTGCCACTGGGGCCTTCGGTGGAGCTCCCAATAGGGCCACGAAACTTGTGAAGGGTGCACCGAAATGAGGGCGGAACTGCATGCGGGCGCTGCCACTGGGGCCTTCGGTGGAGCTCCCCATGAGGCCACGAAGCGTGTGAGGGGTGCACCGAAATGGAGGGTAGAACTGCATGCGGGCGCTGCCACTGGGGCCTTCGGTGGAGCTCCCCATGGGGGGCCACGAAGCGTGTGATGGGTGCACCAGAGTGGGGGGGTGGAACTGCATGCGGGCGCTGTCACTGGGGCCTTCGGTGGTGCTCCCTATGTGGCCACGAAGCGTGTGAGGAGTGTGCCGAAATGAAGGCAGAGACGCAGATGGGAGGCGGGAGGAAATGGGAGGAGGGAGAAGGGGGAGGAGGAGGGGGAGGAGGAAGGTGGAGAGGAGAGGAGTTGCGGGGCGCTGTCTCTTCAAAACGAGGACCCAGCACCACAGGATGGTTGGGAATAAGGAAGATCGATGATTTTGGCTTCTTCAAGCCTTGCTGGAGGCCCTCTTGGAGCACTCTTGGCCCGTTCTTGGAGGGCTCTGATACCGTCCCGAGACCATCTAGGGCCATTTGGGGACCATCTTCGGCCTTCTTGGAGGCATCTTGGGCGTCTTGGCGGCGATGGAGGTCCGTCTTGGAAGCCATCTTGGGAATTTTGGACGCCTTGGAGAGCGCCAGAAACGTGTCTGGGCGCCGGCAGAGCATCTGGAAGAGGGGGCCATGCACGCAATTCTACGCGGCTCGGGAGGGGGGAGGCTCCTCAGAAGATGACAGAACCATTGTGAGACAGCGCCTGGAATTCTAGCATGCCTCAACATGTCAGGGGACACGGTGGCGGAGAAATATTACGAATATTACAGCTGCTGCTACTACTGCTGCTGCTACTACTGCTGCTGCTACTACTACTACTACTACTACTACTACTACTACTACGATTACGACTACCACTACTACTACCACTACTACTACTACTACTACTACTACTACTACTACTACTACTACCACCACTGCCACTACCACTACCACTACCACTACCACTACCACTACCACTACCTACTACTACTACTACTACTACTACTACTACTACTACTACTACTACTACTACTACTACTAACTACTACTACTACTACTACTACTACTACTACTACTACTACCACTACGACTACCACTACTACTACTACCACTACTACTACTACTACTACTACTACTACTACTACTACTACTACTACTACTACTACTACTACTACTACTACTACTACTACTACTACTACTACTACTACTACTACTACTACTACTACTACTACTACTACTACTACTACTACTACTACTACTACTACTACTACTACTACTACTACTACTACTACTACTACTACTACTACTACTACTACTACTACTACTACTACTACTACTACTACTACTACTACTACTACTACTACTACTACTACTACTACTACTACTACTACTAATGCTACTATCATCGCTAATATTATTACTACTACTACTACTCCCACCACTACCACTACCACTACTACCACTACTACTGGTATTATTATATAATCGCTTCGCTCATTCCGCCGGCCCTGGAGCGCTATTTGAGGCCTCTTAGGGCCGTCTTGGGGTTTTCTTGGGGGCTTCCCGGGGGCGTCTTGGGGCTCCTTGGCGGCGTATTGGGCTCCCCTGGGGCCTCTTGGGGGGCTCTTGGGGGGCCCTTGGGGCGGGAGGGGGGGTAGTCGATTGCAGCGCCCCCCTCGGAGGCCACGATCCTCGTCAGGGGTGGCGAAAAATAGCCTCCCCGCAGCCGGGGATCGGCCGGGGTACTTTTCGTCCGGGGCCCCCCAGGGGCCGCCCCGCGCGCGCGAACTAGAAATATTGTTAAGTAGTTACCGGAGATCTTAGCACGCCTCTGGTCCGTTGGGCCGGCGAATGGGTGTTACTATTACGTCTACTATTACGACTGCTTCTACTTCGACTACGAGTATTATTATAAATGTTGCTGCTACTACTTCTTCTACTACTACTGCTAATACCTACTTTCTCTTTTACTACTACTACTGCTACTACTTCTACTACTACTACTACTACTACTACTACTACTTCTACGACTACGACTACGACTACGACTACGACGACGACGACTACTACTACTACTACAACGACTACTACTACTATTATTACTACTAATACTACTATTACCACCACCACTTCTACTAGTACAACTACTATTACATCCACTTCTACTGTCTATTACTACAACAACCAATGCTACTACGACTGTTACAAATACTACGACTACTCCTATTACTACTACTAGTACTATTGTACTACGACTACGACTGCTACTACTATTACTACTACTACTATTCATATTCTTGCTGTTGTTACGCCTGTTTTTACAACTACTACGACTACGATGGCGACGACTATTATTACACCAACTACTGTTACAGCAAGTACGAGTAGTACGGCTACTACTATTTGTATCTCTGCTGATGGTGCTACTACTATTACTTCTGCGATTGAGCCCACGACTTGCACCACAAGGCTTGTTCCGCCTAGCATTCACCACGTAATTTGCACCGCGTAAGTTGTTCCATACACATGCACATGTACAAACAGACATGCATACGCGCATACATATGTATTTATTCACATTTACAACAATGATATCATATCATATCGTATCAAATTATGCCATCTCAAGTCGTACCATACCATACCATATAGTTGCATACCATGCCAGACCAGACCAACTCACATCATGCCATATCATATCAGACCATGTCAGTTCATATCATATCACTTCATATCATATCAGATCAGGCCATATTTTATAATATCACATCAGATCATACCTCAACATATCATCCCATGTCAATTCATACCATAGTATACCATACAATATTATTTCCTATCATCCTATACAACGCCATATTTTACCACATCATGCCATATCGTATGGGAGCATACCATATCATATCATGTCATATCATAACATATCTTTCGACATCATAGCGTGTACATACAATCTATATAATACCTGTAGTTATATATATATATATATGCGTGTGTGCACGGTCTCTTTGTATTTCACGGATCGCGCATGTAAGCTGCACCACCGTTTGGGATCCACGTTGGCAGAGATATTCATTTATTTTTCTAGGTTTTTTTCCCGAATCATTGTTTGCATTGACGGGTTCCTAACGGAGGTTGAAAGATATGGCGAAAATTTCTAGCTGATTTCGGCAGGCGGCCGGGTTCCCGGGTTCCCTGTTCCGGGTTCCCTGATTCCCAGTTGCTGATTCCAGGCCGATTACGGTGGGCGGCGAGGTTCCCAGGTTTCCGGGTTCCTAGGTTCTTGGTCGATTTCCTGATCGGTCGGTCTCACCATCGATCTCATTACCTATCTCTCTATCGATCTCGCTATCGATCTCACGATCGATCGCTCAATCGATTTCAATATCGATCTCTCAATCGATCTCACTACAGATCGCACGAGCGATCTCTCGATCGATCCTACTATCGATCCCACTATTGATCTCACAATCGATCTCAATATCTATACCACTGTCGAACTCGCTAACGATCCCGGTGTCGATCTCAATATCGATTCTACAATTGCTGGCTTTACCGATCTCACAATCCAACACCACCAAACACCACGGGCCGATTTCGGTATATAGAAGTACTTGCATATACGCAAACGCAGAGAATTCATTCCCCAACCAGTGCTTGCACCGAAGGGGTCCTAGCGGAGGTTGAAAGATTTGACGAAAGTTTCTGGCCGATTTCGGTCGGCGGCCAGACGGGTTCCCGGGTTCCCTGTTCCCAGTTCCCTTGCTCCGAGTTGCTGGTTCCGGGCCCATCTCGGTGGGCGGCGGGGTTCCCAGGTTTCCGGGTTCCCGGGTTCCTGGTTGATTTCTTTATCGATCGGTCTCACCATCGATCTCATTCCCCACTTCTCCGTCGATCTCACTATCGATCTCACAATCGATTCCAGTATGGATCTCACAATCGATGCCACTATAGATCTCACGAGCGATCTCACGATCGATCTCACTATCTATCTCACTAAATCGACGTCACTATCGGTCTCACGATCGACCTGGCTATCGTCCTCACTATCGATCCCACTATCGATCTCACTGTCGATCATACAATCGGTTTCAATATCCATATAACTGTAGAACTCACTAACGATACCAGTGTCGATTTCACAATCGATCTCGCAATTGCTGTTACTATCAATCTCACTATCCAGCCACGGGCCACGGGACACCATGGGCCGACTTCGGTATACAGATCTGCATGCATGTATGCACACGTAGAGAATTCATATCCACATGTGTGTCTACCCACGTTCAAATGTGTCATATGTCCTTTCGACCTGGGAACGCACAGTAAGGCTAGTAAGCGTAGCGTTTTACGGCGATGTTACAGGTATCTTGGGCAGTCGTTGGTTGGGCCTTTTTGGGGGCCTGTTGGCCCGTCTTGGGTTGACCTCGGCGGCCTTTCGTTGATCTTGGCGGCCCATGATGTCAGGAAAATCAATGAAAACGGTTTCTTGTACCTCTACTGTACGCCTTCGTGGAGCTTTCTTGGGCCATATCGGAGCCTTTTTGGGCCATCGTCAGGTCATGAGAGCCGTATAGGAGCCGTACACGACCTCGGGTTACTCGGTCTTCCTTGATTTTGGGCCTTCGCCAATCCCAAATAATTCGAAGATTTGGCGAAAATTCGCCGCCGATTTCAGTAAGCAGCTGGGTTCCCGGGTTCCCCGTTCTGGGTTCCAGGCGCCCGTTTCCGGATTCTGGATTGGTCTTGACAAAAGTTCGCCGCCGATTTCTGTAGGTGGCCGGGTTCCCGGATTCCCCGCTTTGTGTTCCCGGTTCCCATTTCTGGGTTCTGGATTGGTCTCGGTGGGCGGCGGGGTTCCCATGTAGCCCGATTTTGGTGTGGCGAGTCTTAGCACCAGAAGTAAGCACAACCAGTAGATGGGATGCCATATGTGTGTGTGTATATATATACATGTGTATCAAAGTGTGTGTGTGTGTAAGTGTTGTACGCACATATTTGTATGCACAGGTATAAGTATACATCCCCACTGGATATCTATCCCTCTCCCTCTCTATGGTATGTATGTGCGTATGTATGTATGCATGCATGCATGCATGCATGTGTATGTCTGTCTGTCTGTCTGTCTGTCTGTCTGTCTGTCTGTCTGTCTGTCTGTCTGTCTGTCTGTCTGTCTGTCTGTCTGTCTGTCTGTGAGAGCGCGTTTCACGGGCGCTTGCTTTGGGAACATTTTGCGGCGCGTTTCGAACCGGGGGGTGGGCCCCGCCGCCCAACATTCGGCGCCGTCGATCAGAACCAGGGGGACTCCCCTCCCCATTAACCACTCCCCTTCCCGAAACCTCACCCCCCCCTCCCAAGGGGGGGGGGTTCAGAACCCTCCCCCCCCCGCTCCGGCGCCTACCACCACAATCTACCACACCACCACCACCACCGCCACAACCACCACCACTACCAGCGGCACAATCCACCACCACCACAAACCACCACACCACCACCACCACTACCGCCAGCACCACCACCACCGCCAGCACCACCTCCACAAACCACCGCCACCACCACAACCCACCACCACCACCACCACCACAAACCACCGCCACACCACCACCAAACCACAACCACCACCACCACAACCCACCACCACCACCACAACCCACCACCACACCACCGCCAAACCACCACCACCACCACCACCGCCACTACCACCACCACCACCACCACCCACCAACCACCCACCACCACCACCACCTTTACCACCACCACAACAAACAACCACCACCACCACCGCCACCACCACCACAACCCCACCACCACCACAAACCACCACCACCACAACCCACCACCCCACCACAACCACCATCACAACCACCACCACCGCAACAAACCACCACCACCACCACCACTACCACAATCACCACCGCCACCACCACCATCGCCACAACCCACCACCACCACAACCACTACCACCACCACAACCACACAACAAACCACCACCACCACCACCATCACCCCACCATCACCACCACCACCACCACCACCCACCCACCCACCACCCACCCACCCACCCACCTACCACCCCCCCACCCACCCACCCACCACCACCACCATCACTACCACCACCACCACCACCACCACCACACCACACCACCACCACCACCACCGCAACAAACCACCACCACCACTACCACAATCACCACCACACACGCCACCACCACCATCGCCACAACCCACCACCACCACAACCACTACCACCACCACAACCACCACGACAAACCACCACACCATCACCGCCACCGCCACCGCCACCTTAACCCACCACCGTCACAACTACCACCACCACCAGAAACCACCGCACCACCACCATCGCCACCATCACCACTACCACCACATCCTGCCACCACAACCACCACAACAACCACCACCAACCACACCACCACCACCACCACCACCACCACCACCACCACCACAACAGCCCACCACCACCACCACCTCAGAGAGGCCCCAAGAGGCGCCCAAGAGGCGCCCAGGAGGCTGCACAAATGCCCTTCGTAGACCCCCGAGAGCCCTCCGACGAGACCCCAAGAGGCATCCATTGGGACTCTGACCCAAAATCAGGGCACGGTGGCGGAGCGTCGTCGTCGTCGTCATCGTCGTCGCCGTCGTCTCCCTCGACGCTCCCCGCCGCCGCCGCCCGCCACTGCAGGCGCTGGCGCCGGCTTAGGAAAGGAAGTCGTCGTCCCCGCCGCCGCCGCCAGCCGCCGCCGCCGCCGGCGCAGCCCGAGGAGAGGGAGAGAAGAGTAGGGGAGGAAGGGGAGGGGAGGGGGAGGGTGTCCGGTTCCAGCCCCCCCCCCCTCCAAGCGACCACAGAACGCGCTCTTTCGTACGTATGTATGTATGCATGTGTGTGTTTGTGTCTGTCTGTCTGTGTGTTTGTGTGTCTGTCTGTCTGTCTGCTTGTCTGTCTGTCTGCTTGTCTGTCTGTCTGTCTGTCGATCTGTCTGTCTGTCTGTCTGTCTGTCTGTCTGTCTGTCTGTCTGTCTGTCTGTCTGTATTTGTTTATGCATGTATGTCTGCATGGATGCATGCATGCGTGCACGTGTCTGTCTGCCTGTCTGTCTGCACATGTATGTCTGTCTGTATGTCTGTCTGTCTGTCTGTCTGTCTGTCTGTCTGTCTGTCTGTCTGTCTGTCTGTCTGTCTGTCTGTCTGTCTGTCTGTCTGTACGCATGCATGCATGCATGCATGCATGTGTGCATGTCTGTATGTATACAGGTACGCATGCATGCATGCATGCATGCATGCATGTTTGTTGATGCATTCACGTATGTATGTATGTATGTACGCATGCATTCATGCATGCATGCATGCATGCATGTATGTATGCATGCATGCATGTATGTATGTATGGATGTAGATGTCTGACTGCCTGTATGTGTGTATGTATGTTTGCATGCATGTATGCATTTATGTATGTATGTAGGTAGGCCAGTATGTATATATGTATGTCGGTATATATGTATGTTTGCATGCATGCATGCATGTATGCATGTATGCAGGTATGTATGTATGCATGTATGTATGTATGTACTTATGCATGCATGTATATGTATGTATACATATATATATATTTATCTATATGTCGGCGACGATTTTTCGCCAAGACCAATCCAGAACCTGGAAACGGGAACCCGGAACCCAGAACGGGGAACCCGGGAACCCGGCCGCCTATTGAAATCGGCGCAAATTTTCGCCAAGTCTTCGAATGATTTGGGATTGGCGAAGGCCCGAAGTCAAGGAAGACCGAGTAACCGGAGGTCCTGTACGGCTCCTATACGGCTCTCACGACCTGACGATGGCCCGAAAAGGCTCCGAGATGGCCCAAGAAAACTCCACGGTCTCGTTGATTTTCCTGACATCATGGGCCGCCAAGATCAACGAAAGGCCGCCGAGGTCACCCCAAGATGGGCCAACAGGCCCCTGAAGGGCCCAACCAACGACTGCCCAAAATGCTTGTAACATCGCTGTAAAACGCAACGCTTAGTAGCTTGACTGTGCATTCCCTGGTCGCAAGGACATATGACATACTTGAACGTATGTCTACACATATGTACATATGAATTCTCTACGTGTGTAAATATGTATGTAGCTCTATGTACATATTCTCAAAACGGCCCGTGGTGTCCCGTGGTTGGATAGTGAGATCGATAGTGCCAGCAAGAGTGAGATCGATAGTAAGATCGATATTGGGGTCGGTAGTGAGTTCGATAATGATATGTGTATTGAGATCGATTGTGAGATCGATAGTGAGATCGATCGATCGCTGGGATCGATAGTGAGGACGATGGTAAGGTCGATCGACAGACCGATCGTGAATCTGATTTAGTGAGATCGATAGTGAGATCGATAGTGGGATCGCTCGTGCGATCTAAACCGAGATCGATTTTGAGATCGATATTGAAATCGATTGTGAGACCGTTCGTGAGATCGATAAGAGAGATCGATGGAGAGGTGGATAATGAGATTGATGGTGAGACCGATCGATAAGGAGATCGACCAGGAACCTGGGAACCTGGAAACCTGGGAACCCCGCCGCCCACCGAAATAGAGCCTGAACCAGCAACCAGGAATTGGGGAACCTGGAATCGGGAACCCGGGAACCCTTCCGCCTACCGAAATCGGGCGGGATCTTTCGCCAATTTTTGTCCACCTCCGGGAATTATTTGGGATCGGCGAAGATCCCAAATCAAGGAAGATAGAGTAACCTGAGGCCCTATACGGCTCCTAGAAGGCTCTCATGGCCTAACGTTGGCCCAAGAAGCTCCGATATGGCCCAAGAGAGCTCCACGAGGGCGTAAAGGAGAGGTCGAAGAAACTGCTCTTATTGATTTTCCTGACATCATGGGCCGCCAAGATCAACGAGGGGGCGCCGAGGTCACCCCAAGACGGGCCGGGCCAACAGGTCCGCAAAACGACCAAACCAAATGTTGTCCAATATACTTGTAACATCGCCGTAAAACGCAACGCTTAGTAGCTTGACTGTGCATTCCCTGGTCGCAAGGACATATGACATACTTGAACGTATGTCTACACATATGTAAGTGTAAATTCTCTACGTGTTCATATCTGCATGTAGCTCTAGATACCCAAACTGGCCCGTGGTGTCCCGTGGTCGGATAGTGAGACCGATAGTGCCAGCAATAGTGAGATCGATAGTAAGATCGATTCTGGGATCCGTAGTGAGTTTGATAGTGATGTTGACATTGAGATCGATTGTGAGATCGATAGTGAGATCGATAATTGGATCGATAGTGAGGGCGATGGTAAGGTCGATCGTGAGACCGATCGTGAAGCTGATTCAGTGAGATCGATAGTGAGATCGATAGTGATACCGCTCGTGCGATCTATACCGAGATCGATTTTGAGATCGATATTGAAATCGATTGTGAAATCTTTTGTGATATCGATAGTGAGATCGATGGAGAGGTGGGTAATGAGGTTGACGGTGAGACCGATCGATAAGGAGATCGACCAGGAACCCGGGAACCCGGAAACTTGGGAACCCCGCCGCCCACCGAAATCGGCCGGAACCAGCAACCAGGAATTGGGGAACCCAGGATCGGGAAGCCGGGTACCCGGCCGCCTACCGAAATCGGCTGGGGGTTTTCGCCAACTTTTCCCCCCCCCCCCCCGCTAAAACCTCTTCAGTGCAAGCACTGATTGGATAATATACATACCATTGAGAGGGAGAGGGATGTATTCGGAGTGGATAGGTGTGTTTAATTCTCTTGCACAGGGTGTCTAGAGCTCCGACCACTTTATTTCGGCGTCGCCGTCGCTCCCCCCCAGCTGCCTTGTGCCCTTCATGTGTCGCTATATGTGTCGCTGTGTGCCTTATGCCCTTCATGGGCCGCTATATGTGTCGCTGTGTGTCGCTATGCGTCTCCATGTGTGCGTCGCTATGTGTCGCTGTGTGTCGCTATGCGTCGACATGCGTGTGTCGATATATGTCTCTATATGTCGATATGTGTCGACATGTGTCGCTATGTGTCGCTCCCCAGCACCCCAGCGCACCGCCCCCTCCGCCCCGACGACTTTATTTCGGCGTCGTCGTCGCCCCCCCCCCTCTCTCCTCTCCTCAGCAGCCCAGCGCGCTGCCCCCTCCGCCCCGACCACTTTATTTCGGCGTTGTGTCGACATGTGTCGCTATGTGTCGCTCCCCAGCACCCCAGCGCACCGCCCCCTCCGCCCCGACGACTTTATTTCGGCGTCGTCGTCGCCCCCCCCCCTCTCCCTCTCCTCAGCAGCCCAGCGCGCTGCCCCCTCCGCCCCGACCACTTTATTTCGGCGTTGTGTCGACATGTGTCGCTATGTGTCGCTCCCAGCACCCCAGCGCACCGCCCCCTCCGCCCCGACGACTTTATTTCGGAGTCGTCGTCGCCCCCCCCACCCCCCCCCCCCCCTCCCCTCCTCAGCAGCCCAGCGCGTGCCCCCTCCGCCCCGACCACTTTATTTCGGCGTCGTCGTCGCCCCCCCCCGGTCCTTTTCCCCAGCAGCCCAGCGCACCGCCCTCTCCGCCCCGACCACTTTATTTCGGCGTCGTCGTCGCCCTATTTCGGCGTTGTGTCGACATGTGTCGCTTTCCCCAGCAGCCCAGCGCACCGCCCTCTCCGCCCCGACCACTTTATTTCGGCGTCGTCGTCGCCCTATTTCGGCGTTGTGTCGACATGTGTCGCTATGTGTCGCTCCCCAGCACCCCAGCGCACCGCCCCCTCCGCCCCGACGACTTTATTTCGGCGTCGTCGTCGCCCCCCCCCCCCCTCTCCCTCTCCTCAGCAGCCCAGCGCGCTGCCCCCTCCGCCCCGACCACTTTATTTCGGCGTCGTCGTCGCCCCCCCTGGTCCTTTCCCCAGCAGCCCAGCGCGCCGCCCTCTCCGCCCGACCACTTATTTCGGGCGTCGTCGTCGCCCCCCCCCCCCCCATCCCCTCTCCCGAGCAGCCCAGCGCGCTGCCCCCTCCGCCCCGACCACTTTATTTCGGCGTCGTCGTCGCCCCCCCTGGTCCTATTCCCCAGCAGCCCAGCCCAGCGCACCGCCCCCTCCGCCCCGACCATGTTATTCTCTTGCACAGGGTGTCTAGAGCTCCGACCATTTTATTTCGCGTCGCTACCCCCCCCCGTGTCCTCAGCGCCAGAGTGGGGCCCCCACGCCGTGGCTCTCTGCCCCAAGCCACCCCGCGTCCCCAGCGCCCCAGCGGGGGCCCCGCCCACTGCCCCCTCCGCCACGAACGCTTTATCCCGCGTCGCCCCCCCCGCCCCCCCGCGTCCCCAGCGCCAGTGTGAGGCCCACGCGCCGTGGCTTTCTGCCCCGAGCCCACCGCGTCCCCAGCGCCCCAGCGGGGGCCCCGCCCACTGCCCCCTCCGCCACGAACGGTTTCTCCCGCGTCGCAGCTCCCCCCCCTCCCCCGCGTCTCCAGCGCCAGTGTGGGACCCCTGCGCCGTGGCTCTCTGCCCCAAGCCCCACTGCGTCCCCAGCGCCCCAGCGGGGCCCCCGCCCACTGCCCCCTCCGACACGAACGCTGTATTACACGTCGCACCCCCCCCCTCCGCGTCCCCAGCGCCAGAGTGGGACCCCCGCGCCGTGGTTCTCTGCCCCGAGCCCCCCCGCGTCCCCAGCGCCCCAGCGGGGGCCCCGCCCACTGCCCCTTCCGCCACTAACGCTTCATCCCGCGTCGCGCCGCACACCACCTCCCCCACCTCCCTCCCCGCGTCCCCAGCGCCCCAGTGGGGACTCCGCCCCGTGCCCCCTCCGCCCCGACAATTTTATTCCGCGTCGCGACGCACGCCACCTCCCCCCCTTCCCCCCCTTTCCCCAGCGCCCCAGTTGGACCCCCGCCCCGTGGCCCTCTGCCCCAAGCCCCGCCCAGTGCCCCCTCCGCCCCGACAGTTTATTCCGCGTCGCGGCACACACCACCCCCCTCCTCTCCGCGCCCCCAGCGCCCCAGTGGGACCTCCGCCCCGTGCTCCCTCCGCTCCGAGCACTTTATTCCGCGTCGCGACGCACGCCGCCTCCCCCACCCTCCCCACCTGGGACTTGGGCCCCGTTGCTGGGCCCAGAGGGCGATGCCTTGCCCCCTCTTCCCCCCTCCTCCTCCACCTCCTCCTCCTCCTCCTCCTCCTCCTCCTCCTCCTCTCCCCCTCCTTCCTTTTTGTGCAAGGCTATGCACACGGCTCATGTATGTATGTATGTACATAATATATATATATAATATAATATATATATATATATATATAAATATATATATTATATATATATATATATATATATATATATATATATATATATAATATATATATATATATATATATATAAATAGATATATAGATAGATAGATCGATAGATAGATGTGCGCACAGCACTTACACACATTATATATACATATGCGTACAGCACTTACCCACTTATATCTCTACGCTTATATAGATATACATGCATGGATCTACATATACACACATGTGTATATACATATTGACTTTCTTACCGTCGCCGTACTAATTGTGTCCTCGGTTGAGTACATGATCGGGGGGGAAAATATGGCGCGCGGTCCTTTGTAAGCTTCGGGGTTAGAGATGCTGGTGCCTTTCAGGACGCCTCCTGGGGCCTCTTGGGGGCCGTTTGGAGGCCTTTCGGGGCTGTTGTGGGCCTCGGGGGTGCCTCTTGGACTCTTGGGGCTTGTTGGGGGCCTGCTGGCGGTCTCGGGGGCCGTCTTGGGGCGCTCTTTGGCCGATTTGGGCGCCTCTTGGGCCGTCTTGGAGCCCTCTTGGGCCGTCGTGGGGGCGTCTTGGGGGCCTCTTGGGTCGTCTTGGGGCGGTCTTGGGGGCGTGTTGGGCCGTCTTGGAGCTTGGGAAAGAAAGTGCACACATCGTATATGCTAGAAATCTTTTTTTTTTTTTTTTTTTTTTTTTTTATTTTTCTGAGGGGCTTGGGCGGTTTGTGGGCTCTCTTGGGAGGCCTCTTGGGGCTCTCTTGGGGCGTCTGGGGGGCCTCTTGGGCCGTCTTGGGGCCATCTTGGGCGCCTTGAGCCCTGTTGGCCCGTCTTGGGGCCCTCTGGGGGCCATCTGGGGCCGTCTTACGCCCTCCAGGGATGCTCCAGACCCAGCGGCCCCCACCAGGCCCGCAGTCTAGCCGGATCAGTTTTCTATGTATAGAGGGAATAATTGTACTTGTGCAGCCATACCAGCCCATCCACTGATTGGGGCTCTCTCTGGTGTAGTTCTACTCCATGGCGGAGGGGTGTCTTCGTTTTCGCATGCGCAGGGCAGGGCGGGCGCTCCATCCGCCCAGTCGGTTGGACTTTTCCACCTCCTCGCCCTCCAGCAGGAAGTGGTGAACAGAAGAAGGCGGGCTTCAGGAGTCGTTTTATGATTGTTCTTGTTTGGGGTGCTTGGAGGTTGTATCCGGGGGTCCTGTGCGCCTCTCGCCTCGTCCTTCTACCCTTCTGCCCCTCATCTCCCTCCCTCCCACTATCCCTCCCTCCTTCTCCACAGCTTCGCTCCCGCGAAGGCGTCGATTTTGGCGAAGTACCTCATCGACTCCGGGGTGCAGCTGGACGACTCCTGGTTCAACTTGGCGAGTGCGTTCGAGGGGTCCAAGGTGACGAAGGCTCCTCATCGTTCTCGTCATCGACCTCGCTATCGTTCTCGCCCTCGTCCTCGTTCTCGTCGTCGTCATCCGCTTCTTTGCAATGCACCATCACAAGGAGTCTGAGTCTCAGCCTGGACACCTCTCACGACCTATCATTGTCTGCGAGTTGAGTCCTTTTTCGCACTGCCCCTGCAAGTTCCTGTTCGGGGTGCGAATTGTCCACATACAGCAGTTCTTTATGGGGCAGAATTGCACACATACGCCAAACGCCACAATTGTTTACAGGCGCCAGTCTCCCGGATCTGGGCGGCGACAGCATTACAAAGCGGTTTTCAAGAGTCGCGTCGACGTCAAAAATTTTGGATGCGACACCACCTGTGGTGTTGCATATTGACTGCGACGACACGGTGGACCGCAGTAATTGGCAAGATGCCCTTTCCAAGGTGGCAGAGTCCAAGTTGACCACGGATACTGATCACCAGCAGCGTTTCACAGTCGAAGTGAACAAGTTAAAAAGCTGAAACTATTTCCCGTGCCCTTGATGACCTTCCATGTGAGCTTCCTTGCGTCGAAGATTTTCTACATCGGCGGACCTACATGCAGGACTATTCAAAGCCGGGCCCTGATAACATCCCAGTTTAGTTCTGGAGGCATGCGCCACATTTTCTCAAATTACGCTTGCACGTTGTCCTCGTTGAGCCGATCTGGGACATCAGCCCGTCTTTGCCGGATGTTGAATCATGGTCGAGTTTTGAGTTGTTGGGCATTGCTAAAAAACACAGCCTCACAGCTTCTCTTGCTACAGGTGGCTCGGTATAGTGGATCAGTTGTCCAGGTAATTCAGCGCAATTGTATTCAGTGTGATGGCACCTCTCCGACGTCCGCTACCCATGTTTACCAGTTTTGGATACAAGAAGTGTGCTTCAGTTCAGGATTGTTTCGGGACTATATTTGAGGTGCTTCGCTTTTCGGTCAAGTGGGGGACCCTATTGATTCTAAGAACATAGGATGTGGAGCCCGCCTATGATTCCGTACAGCATGTTGATGCATTTCGCTGCTTGCGACAAGCCAGAGGGTACCCGCATCAGGTACTGGCACTCGCCAGGGACATGCATGGGTCCCATGAGGCGCTGCATGTGCCGGGTGTTGCAAAGACGCCACCGTGTCCGATGACGAAGGCCCTGAAAACGGGAGTGCGCCGCGATCCAGATATCTTTGTCCGCATGCTTGACGAAGTGATCGTTCATCTCGAAGAGGAGTGGGCTAGACTTGGCCTTGGGTTCACTTATGCCAGACACAGGGGCCAGGGCCGCCTCAATTACGTGGGTTGGCAATTGCTGCTTTTGCGCAGCTGACCTCGATCAATTTGTCTTCATGTCCACAGCGTTGACATCGGCCCTTTAGCGGCGATATGGGTGGCGATGGAAGCCCAGTCCGCTGGAGGTCTTGTGCGTCAGTCAGGTTTGTGATGCAGAAGAGGTGGTTGTGGACATTGGCTCGGAGTCGCTTTCTTACGCATTCGTCGACAGTATGATTGCGCTAGGGGGGAAATTTTGTTAGAGGCGGCCGGACGACGCGCTACTCCGTTACAGACTTGATAGAAGGTTTGGACGCCCGGAATGGGTACGGAAAACATGGGTACAATGCCCAACAGCAAATCTTGTCCCAAACCAGCAGCGGCCGCTGTTGGGCAGGCGGCCTGCTGTCTCGAGCGGACACAGGCCGCGGCGGCGCGGACAGCGAGTCCTGTTCAAAATGAACAGGAACTGCTGTTGGGCATTGTACCCAATCTTTCCGTACCCATTTCGTTCGTTGAAAGAAGTGATCGCGCTTTCCATAAGTTTCGGAAGCACTTCGTAGGGAAAGCGCTGGTCAGTTTGAAGCTGCCGGCTTCTGCGATGCGGCCGCGTGCTGCTGCCTTCTTCCTCTGCCAGACAGTACACTGGACAGGAAGCCTCTTGTACGAGATGGTTCGATGGGAGCGCCGGAGGTTACGACAAGTTTTCCGGATGTATCGCCGATTTGACGAGGACAACATGCAGTACAACAAGCGAGCCGTGGAGAAGCTAGCGCGCTGGTGCAAGCATTGCAAGTGCAAGCCAGTGCACATCTCTATCCTGGAGCGTTACCATTCATTTCTGTG
>CAUYUJ010013581.1:40000-75690 GCA_963575745.1 Prorocentrum cordatum
TGGCACAGTCAGGTTTGGCATAGTGAACGCGGACAAAAAATGGCACAGCCACGAATGGCACAGTCAGCATCAACTGCTCGTGTATATGTTTCTTCCCCCCTCCTCTCACACCGTGTGCCTGGCGTGCACTTCCTTCCCTCCTATCCTGCATCCTAGTGCTGCAGCGGTCAGCTGCCTCACCGGGGTGCCTACCGTGCCTGGCGTGCACTTCCCCTCCTCTCCTCCTGCATCCTTATGCCACAGGGCTGCTGTTGCACTGGGGTGCTCTCCCTCCTGTTTCAAGGGGTTCTTCCCTGGTGGCTGCGGTTTGCTGCCCAATACTGCTTCTTGATGGCGTTCAAGTGGTCTGGGTTTCATGCAAAGATTCACACGGGGAATGGCGCTGCGTCGCGTTCGCTGAGGTCAGGTGCCCCCTGGCCTGCTCCTGGCCGGATCGGCCCCCGCTGTTGACCAGAAGGTTCCAGTAGGTCTCTCGCTACACTGCCTACCTTACGGTACTTTGACCTCGGGTTCGGCAAGTGTGGCTCTGTACGCTCCTTGGCCGACGTTGTCCTGCATGGACTTCGCTTTCGACGAATGTTGCAGGTCGGCTGCCGTTTGCAGTCTTGTCGGTGATGAGGTTGCCCCTCATCACTCTTGCGCCGACACGATGTTTTGGCATATGTGTCGTCTACTGCACGGATGTCGTCTGGGTGTGCCTGTCGGTATAGTTCGTATGTGGCGATGCCCTTTGCCTGACTCACGCCGAGCGATCGACCTCTGCGTGTTTATGGTCGCACCGCCGCGCCATTTTGGCTGCGCTGAATTGCTGGTCGCCACCGGGATTTCCAACGCCACCGGGTTTGGGAGTATCGGTTCTGGCTCTCCTTCTGAGTGGCTGCCCGCTCGTTCGCTTCGCTTGCCTTTCTTTTCTTGCTGCTTAGTCGCGGCCCGACTAGTGCTCGGACGTCTTTCGACCCGCCTCGCGAGCCTGTTGACCAAAAAGTATCCCCACCAGCCCGTCCAGAAATGATCGCCAGGCGAGTTGCCCGAATCGGGGAAACGTAAAAACCTGCAGTGGAACAGCCGCCTTGGCGGCGTGCCGGGGGCGCAGAAGCGGCGGGAACAATTTTCCTCACAAGGTACATTTGATAAATTTGAGGCCCCCGAGAGGTTCATCACTCTTGACTGGTGGTTTCCGCACAGCGTGCCCGAAGAACCTGGCTAACCCCTGGCTGCCAATGGAGCGTGGTTCCAGCCTGAGCGTTGTTACCCTCGCCATCACTCTTCATTCTTGTCTTCACCTTCGTGCAAAGTCACACTTTTCACAATTTGTGAGCTTTGCTCTGTTCGCCTGGCACCACCCCATCGATTGCACCCCCGTGGCGACGGAGTTGAGCATGTGTGGCATATTGGTCAAATACTCGATCGGTTTGTAATTTCTGGGCCCATGAGTCGCCCCCCCCCCCCCGTCTCGTCCTCTCCCCGCCTCGTCGGCCAAGCGCCAGTCACACAGAGCGAGCGTATGCGCGTTGGACGTGCCACGCGTTGGAGGACCCTCACGTGCAAGCTTCGAGGAGGGACACATACCGGGGTGTAAGCGTCTGAACATGTGCGTGTTCACAGCAGCCTCTTGGGTTGTGTCGTGAGCGGGAGAGAGCGGGAGAGGGCAGAGAGAGCGAGAGCGGGAGAGAGCGAGAGAGAGAGAGAGAGAGAGAGCAGAGAGAGAGAGAGAGAGAGAGCGGGAGAGAGCGAGGGAGAGCGAGAGAGAGCGAGAGAGAGCGAGTGAGAGCGAGAGAGAGAGAGAGAGAGAGAGAGAGCGAGAGAGAGCGACAGAGAGCGAGAGAGAGCAAGAGAGAGCGAGAGAGCGAAAGAGAGAGAGAGAGAAGAGAGAGAGAGAGATAGAGAGAGAAAGAGAGAGAGAGAGAGAGAAGAGAAGAGAAGAGAAGAGAGAGAGAGAGAGAGCGAGAGAGAGAGAGAGAGAGTGAGAGAGAGAGGAGAGAGCAGAGAGAGAAGAGAAGAGAGAGAGAGAGAAGAGAGAGAGAGAGAGAGAGAGAGAGAAGAGAAGAGAAGAGAAGAGAGAGAGCGAGAGAGAGAGAGAGGGAGAGTGAGAGAGAGAGGAGAGAGCAGAGAGAGAATAGAGAGAGAGAGAGAGAGAGAGAGAGAGAGAGAGAGAGAGGCAGAGATAGAGGCAGAGAGAGAGAGGCACAGAGAGAGAGGCAGAGAGAGAGAGAGAGGCAGAGAGACAGAGGCAGAGAGAGAGGCAGAGAGAGAGAGAGAGGCAGGGAAAGAGAGGCAGAGACAGAGAGAGGGCAGAGAGAGAGAGAGAGAGACAGAGAGAGCAGAGAGAGCAGAGAGAGAGGCAGCTCAGTCACACTTAAATCCAGATTCGTCCTCACCGAGTCCCACCACCAATGGAGCGCCAGCAAAGAGATGCACATATGGGGATCCCCACGCAGTGAATAATTCGTTTTTAAATGATCAGAAGCTTGCTGGGAACAACATTTCCGCCAGGTGGCGTGCAGTTCGGCCTGGAGAAGTTCACCGTGGGCGCGCGGGCGGCGTCCGCCTCGGTGCAGTTCGCTCGTGTTGGAGCCCGTGGGCCGATGCCACGTGTGTCGGCGGCGCTCTCCATGGCGACCAGCGTCACAGGTGGCCTCAGGACCCCGGCGATGCGCGCAGCAGTGTCCATGCGGGCTGGCGGGGTGCCTCGCGGCGTGCAGTTCGGCCTGGAGAAGTTCACCGTGGGCGCGCGGGCGGCGTCCGCCTCGGTGCAGTTCGCTCGTGTGGGAGCCCGTGGGCCGATGCCACGTGTGTCGGCGGCGCTCTCCATGGCGACCAGCGTCACAGGTGGCCTCAGGACCCCGGCGATGCGCGCAGCGGTGTCCATGCGGGCTGGCGGGGTGCCTCGCGGCGTGCAGTTCGGCCTGGAGAAGTTCACCGTGGGCGCGCGGGCGGCGTCCGCCTCGGTGCAGTTCGCTCGTGTTGGAGCCCGTGGGCCGATGCCACGTGTGTCGGCGGCGCTCTCCATGGCGACCAGCGTCACAGGTGGCCTCAGGACCCCGGCGATGCGCGCAGCGGTGTCCATGCGGGCTGGCGGGGTGCCTCGCGGCGTGCAGTTCGGCCTGGAGAAGTTCACCGTGGGCGCGCGGGCGGCGTCCGCCTCGGTGCAGTTCGCTCGTGTTGGAGCCCGTGGGCCGATGCCACGTGTCTCGGCAGCGCTCTCCATGGCAGCACTTTCCGGGTGGTGCTCAGAGCACGTTTATGGAAACGTCACATGAACCCTCGTCTTGCTTTTCCGTCCCTCCTTTTTATGTACCCTTCTCGCATCTTCTCCTTTCAATCCTTTTTCCCTATCTCTCTCTTTATTTCTTTTGTTTGCTGTCTCTCTCTCTCTCTCTTTCTTTCTCTCCGTCTCTCAATCATTATGTAAATGAACATATTATCATGCGCATTTGGCCGAGGGAGTAGAGCTCAGAGGCGATTAATTTGAATCCGTTTCCCTTCTTTCTCTGGCCGTTTCGTTCGGGGCATCATGCAAATTCTGAACATCGGAAACACCCCTCACGGAGATCGCGACGTCACGGTCCAAAGACACAACGGGTTTCCAACATCTTACCAAACAACTTTAACACAAAATATTTCAATGACTTCGGACGTCGCTCTTAGAAAAGCACCCGTTTCGCGTGAGACATCCCACCAACATTGAAACCCGACGTATCCAAAGTTGTCTGCATGGTTCAGAACGACAGTATCGCTCGAGAAATCCTCCAAGCATTGGTCTCGCAGCTTTGTTTTAAACTGCAATCGCAAGGTGGGGAACCACCTCTTGCGCCACACACGTACACACATCGCAAGGTGTGGCAGCCCCGCCTGCGTTCGACTTCGATCCCGCTTTTGCACCTCCTTTCCAACAGCTTCTTGGTGATCCTCATTTTCCTCCTTGTCTCTTTTTCCTCTACTTCTCCATCCCTCTTGTCCGCTTTCTTCGATGCTCACGTGCTGCAGTTCTTTGTGTATGAGCCTGGGCACGCAAGTGCCTCTTGTATGGCTATCTTTATGCCTGTATGCTTGCTATGCCTGTTCTCTGCCGCACTTGTGGCTCAAGCTCTTTGGTCACACGCCGTCGATGCAGCAATTTCTGGCCCGTGCGGGGACCGAGATTGCCAGAGGAGGCTCCACCGCTCTCACCTCGCGGAGCCAGCCGTGCCCGTCGGGTGGGCCGAAGCTGACCTGCGGGATCTGCCCGACGCCGGAGTGCCCCAGCTGCCCGGAGGGCCCGTGCGCTCCCACCTCCAGGGCCCGAGACGGGAGCTCTCCCCCGCGAGCTCCTTCCACCAGGGGGGAACCTTTCGGGGGCCACATGCGAACCCTACCCCTGCCCCCCACGATTTTTGAGGGGGAGGGTGGGGTTCACTTTGTTCGAGAGCTCCCGAGCGAAGTGAAGCCCACCCTCCCCCCCAGAAATCGTGGGGGGTAGGGGTAGGGTTCGCATGTGGCCCCCTAACCTTGCTCGTCTCCTCTGCCAGGCTGCCTCGTGGTGGCCGTCGCAGCCAGCTGCCTCGCTGGACGGCGCGGGGCCTGCCCCGACGGGGCGCCGTCCCCGCCGAGGGCGACCGCCTCGGCCGCCACGGCCGCAGCGGCCTCGCCGGCGCCGCCGCCCACGGTGCTCGCGTGGGTGGCCGCGCGGAGCGACGTGCAAAGGGAGAGGCTCGGCGGCAGGCGCGCCGGGCAGTCGCCTCCGCTCAGGCCCGCCGCCGAGCGGGGTGGTGGCCCAGCCACTGGCGACGGCGTGCGGAGTGTGTTGCCGGGCGGTTTTGCGCACGCGAGGCCCAGCGGCTCTAGCGCGAGCGCTTGGTCGTCCTGCCAGTGGGCAACGCCAGCTCCCCTTGTGGCCAGCGTCACGCCTGACGGAGACGACGATGATGAGGACGTCAACGGGCCCGACATTGTGGAGGTCAGAGTTGCACCTGGTGGAGCTGCTGGCCGCGACCCGCCGAACGTGGGCGTGGACTCGCTGTACAAGTTCAGGGCGGTGCCCCTCCCAGCCACGGTGACGGCTGCTCGCGCTGCTGCTGCGTGCGTGCGGCACGGCGTGCCTGCGCTGGCTGGGCAGCTGGTGCCGAACTGCGCAGGGCGTGTCGGCGTGGGTGGGGCGCCAACCGCCGAGGGCGCCGCGGTTTTGGGCGGCGGTGCCGCCGCCGATCCTGGCGCGGCGGACGGCCAGGCCGAAGATCATGTTCGCGCGCGGTCGTACCCAAACGCGGCGCCTGACCCTGGGCTTGAAGGGCCCTCCGCAGCCGCCCGCCCGACAGTCCAGCCGAAGATCGAGCTCGTGGGCGGTCGTTCCCCGATGCGGCCCACTGATCTCGCGCTGGAAGAGCCCTTCGCGGCCAGCCTCTCAACGGTCCAGCCGAAGCTCATGGCCGTGGGAGGTCGGCCCCCAGCGCGGCCGCTGACCCCGAGCTGGAAGGGCCCTCTGCAGCCGGCCCCCAAAGGCCTGGCCCAAGGTCAAACCAGCGCTCGGTCGCTCCCCGACGCGGCCCCTGACCCCGAGCTGGAAGAGCCCTCCGCGGCCAGCCTCGCAGCGATTCAGCCGGAGGTTCGGCTCGTGGGCTGCCGTTCCCCGACGTGGCCCCTGGCCCCGAGCTGGAAGGGCCCTCCGCGGTTCGCTTCTCAACGCTCCAGCCGAAGATCGAGCGCGCGGGCGGCTTCTCTCCAGCGTGACGCCCGACCCCGGGCTGGAGCTGGAGGGGCCTTCCGACTCCGGCCTCTCCGCGGCCCGGCCAGGGATCGAGCGCGTGGGCGGCCGCCCCCCTCAGCGTGGCCCTCGCCTCCGAGCTGGAAGGGCCCTCCGCGGCCGGCGCCTCGGCAGTCCAGCGGAAGATCAACCCGGCGGGCGGGTCGTGCCCCCGACGTGGCCCCCGACGCCCCGAGCTGCGAGGCCTCGGCGCCCGCGTGGCGCCCGCGCGGCGCCCGCGCGGCGCGCGCGCGCGGCGCGCGCGCCAGCGCCCGCCTCCCGCGCGAGGGGCGGGCGGCCTGCCCAGCCCGCCGGGTCCCCGGCGGCTGGCGCCTGCGCCCAGGGCCGCAGCAGCGGCCGTTCTCGCCGCCCTCGGGCCTTTGGCTGGCTGGCTGCCTGTCTGTCTGTCTGTCTACATTTGCCTCTCTGCCTCTCTGCTTCTCTATCTCTCTCTCTCACTCTGTGTGTGTGTGTGTGTGTCTATGTCAGTCTCGCTCTCTCTCTCTCTCTTTCTCCCTCTCTCACTTTCTCTCGTTCTATGTTTGCGATCCTTCCTCTTTCCTCCCTCCTCCCGTCCTCCTTCCTCTTCTGTCCTCCCTCCTCCCTCTTCCATATTTCCTTCAATTTCCCTCTTTCGCACCCTCCCTCCCTTCCTTCTTCCCTCCTGCCTCCCCCCCTCCCTCTCCAGCCTCTCTCCTCCTGCCCCTCCCCTCCCTCCTCCCTCCCCGCCCCCGCTTCCCCGCTCCGCCCCGAGGCCACTAGCGTGACTGGCGGACTGCGCACCCCGGCGATGCGCGCCGCGGTGTCGATGCGCGCCGGAGGCGTGCCACGCGGTGTGGACCGCCCCCCCATGGGGGAGGTGGGTGAGGAGAAGGAGGAAGAGGAGGAGGAGGAAGAGAAGGATGAGGAGGAGGAGGACGAGGAGGAGCAACAGGAGGAGGAGGAGAAAGAGGAGGTGGAGGAGGAGGAGTAATAACAATAATGATAACAATAACGATAGTACCTTTCATAACAATAATGATAAGGATAATCGAAAAACGAATAATGATAGTACTTTATAGCATTCATGATAATACTAAATAAGCAGATCAATAAGAACAACACTACTAGTAATTATACGGCGAAGAGTAATACTTTGAGTAATCGTAACATGAAGGAGACAACGGATACGAATACTAATGCTAATAGGAATGCTAATTCAAATACTGTTAACAATCATACGACCAAGTATATTACAAGTACGACTACTACTACCAATATTGAGATTATCGTGATTATTAGTATTATTAGTATTACTATTATTATATCTTGTTGTCTATAGCAACAATCAGACTACTAGCACTACTATGAGTACTACTACTACTACTACTACTACTCCTACTACTACTACTACTACTACTACTGATAGTTGTGGTATCGGTAGGCCTATACCGTTATCGGTAGTATTATTAGTATGACTACTGATACGAATGAACATCACGGCAGTACTATTACTGACCATCTTGATATGAGCACTCATAGTTCTAATGGTGATACTAACATTAGATATGCTTAGTGACAGTAACACGCTTACTGCAAGTAAGTTTACAACTGGTACTACTGCTGACAATGCTGCTCACAGGAAACAAAGGCAATACGGGTAACACTCATACTAAGAGTAATCATGCGAGTAGTATTATTGAAAGTGTTACTAGTGCCCGTAATACTAGTAGTAACACTCTAGTACTAATAATGCCAACACTTTTTGGCAATACAACTAGTAACTAGTAAACTGACAATGTCACAATTCGTACTTGCACTATTAATAGTAGTAATACTACTAATTATAACATTACTAATACCACTAACGATTTAGGTTTGTCAGGTATAGCACTCATGCTCACACTAATGCTAATTCTCATGCGCATACTGTTACGAACATTAATACTAACGCTAATACGGGTACGGATACTGCAAATAATGCGAGTACTATTCCTAATGCGAATACTAGTACCAACAACGACAGGCCTACTACTATTAACTATTCGTGCTAGCAGACATACTAATATTTAGCATTCCTATGGCTATTTATATTCGTACCAATACTAATACCAATACTAGTACTAATGCTAATACTACTACTAAAACTATACTACTACTACTACCACCACCACTACTATCACTACTGCTGCTGCTGCTGCTGCTACTACTACTACTACTACTACAGATGCTTATGCTAATACTTATACTGCCACCATTCTTAGTAACACTGCGAACAGTGAGAAGAGGAGGAGGGGGAAGAGGCGGAAGACGAGGAGGAGGAGGAGGAGGAGGCGGATGGGGGAGGAGGAGGAGGATGAGCAGGCTCGGAGCAGGAGGAGGAGGAGGTGGAGGAGGAGGATGAGGAGGATGAGGAGGGGGAGGGGAGGAGGAAGAGGAGGAGGAGGAGGAGGGAGGTCGAGGAGGAGGCGGAGGAGGGAAGAGGAGGAGGAGGGAGAGGAGAGCGAGGAGAGGAGGGAGGAGAGGGAGGAGAGGGCGGCGACGGAGGAGAGGGAGGAAAGGGAGGAGAGGGAGGAGGTGTAAGAGAGGGAAGAGAGGGAAGAGAGGGCGGAGAGGGTGGAGAGGGACGCGGGAGGAGAAGGAGGAGAGGGAAGAGAGGGAGGCGAGGAACGAAATGGAGGAAATGGAGGAGAGGGAGGAGAAGGATGAGATGGTGGAGGGGGAGGAGGGGGAGGAGAGGGAGGAAACGGAAGAGAGGGAGGAGAGAGAGAGAGAGAGAGAGAGAGAGAGAGGAGAGGGAGGAGAGGGAGGAGAGGGAGGCGACGGAGAAGAGGGAGGATAAGGAGAAGGACAAGGAGGAGGAACAGGAACAGGAGGAGGAGGAAGACCAGTGGAAACCCAAGAGCCATCAACGATGTTGGAATAAACTCTCCCTCCAAACTCCCCTTTCATAGGCCCCTTACAATGGTTCATTTCCATTGAGGGAACATCATCGTTGGACAAAAAACCGTTTGAAGACCCTGAAGCAGGCCACACATTGGTTCTCGGGGTGCCAGTGTCAGGGATCAACCTGACTGTTGCGTCTTGACGATCTTGAATCGTACCAGACCGCCATTCCAGTGACTTCAACACCGCGAATCAGCGTAACCGTCGCACCCTCATAGTTCTGAATCCTTCCAGCACGTAATTTCGGGATCGTTAATCGTGGGAATCAGTGAAGCCTTTCCGATTCCGATCCTCCCACTCGACAGGCACGGGGCGACGAACCTCCCCCCAGACCCTCATGAGCGTCTACAGCAGGGCAAAGAGTCTGTGCTCTCCTGGCTTGTCTGGCTTCGGCATCCTGACAAGCTCAGTGGCTATCCGCCCAGACGGCCACATGCAGCGCGACTCGCAGCGCGTGCAGCGTGAAGCAATCGCATGCGTAGCCTCGTTGCTTGCATGAAGCAGGCTGCGAGGCGCCAGACGGGAATGTCCAACCGCCGTCCACTCTTGGCCTCTGGAGGAGCAACGCATGGCGGCCTTCACCTCCTCCACCCCGCTCGAGGGCCGCATTCGGGGAGCCCGCAGCCGTGCGCGTGCGCCATACCTTGGCCCAGTCGTCGAGGCAGTCGTTGATCAGCTAGGAGAAACTGGAAGTGACCCACTCGATGCAGCTCTTGTTCCGCGCCTCGGCGAAATCCTTTGCCAGATTGGCGGCCCTCTGGATCCCCCAATCAACCATGTCGTCGAAATGGTCGTCAGCAAGAGCCGTCACCGCACTCTCGACGAACGGCCTGACAGATGGGTCCAGCGCCACCCATGCCCACCTCTTGCGCAGCGCACGGTCGAAGAAGCGCTCCGCTTGGCAAGCTTGCCAATGGTAACCTCACACCTGCTTCCTGCTTCATCAGCTCTTGAATCCTGGCGCTCACACAGGCCCTGACTCTCCTGAGATGGCGCGCCCATCCAGCCGCCGCCGCCCACGCGTCCGTCACAGACCCTCTCTTCGGCGGTCTGCATTTGAGCGGCTTTCAACCATGCTTTACCCAACTCCAGCGCAGCGGGCTAGCGCGTCCAACTTGTTAGCCTCGGGGTCAACCTTGTCGTTGCGCCCGCAGAACGCCGTCTTGATCACTTGGATCACGTCATCCCACGCCTGCTCCAAATCATCATTCCCAGCAGCATCGATCAACCACTGCACAGGCTTCCAATACAATTAGTAACGACTGCAGCCTGGTGGAGCCTTGGCCTCGAAAGCTGGGGGCTTCCATGCCACTTTGACATCATAGAGGTTTATCTGCACTCAGCAACTATAGCGCAACTGGGCTGCCTGGGAACGTCTCGGCTGCCTCGTCAACCTGCGCGTCGCCAGTGCGTGCGAGCAGACCAGCATTCACCCCGAAGACATCGTAATTATGACCTGGCAGCGTCTGTCTGCAGGTGGTTTCCTGGATAGAAACCAGATCGCCTCCTATCGAGTCGAACAGGGGAATCAAGGCAGGCGGCCCGACATTGAAATCTCCTCCAGCAACCCGCGCAAGACCTTGGCTGGGCATCTCTAGCAGCTAGAAGCCCACCTCGCGTTTGATGGCAAGTTTGGTCGAGTTGAGACCGACTGTATCGTGCCAACAGACTGACACGCAGACGATGCCATCAGGGGCTCCCCATGTGACGAGACCCGAGATGGCATATCCTGGAATGGGTGCGCTAGACTTATTCCCAGGGGGAAGCGAGGCCTGGATCCCCGCCTTGGCCAGGACCACGCAGCCTCCATTATTGCCCCCTCCTTTGGAAATATGCGCCGCCTCCCATGCGCCATTGAAACCAAGATTCTGAACGCGCTGCTGAAGGCCGAGGGCTCGGTCCAGACCCGCGCGATGTTCCCGCGCAAGAGCAAGCTCTGACTGGAACGACTCCTGCGGCATCAGCGTCTCCAAAGCACCGTGCGACGAGACATTGGTGGATTGATGAGGCCTTTCACCTGCAGGCTGGCGCTGCGGGCCGCAGGCCCTGCCGGGACAAAGCCCTGACCTGCCACGGCGCCTCCGCCATTGTATCCAGCTGCCGACGCCGCCGGCGCGCAGGCGAAGAAGGCGAACACTTTAAGCACTGAGCTGGGGCCTCTTTGCAAAGTCCAGCCGCCCGTCGCCGCATCTCTCGATCGCCCCTCTGAGCTCCTCCTCGTCCTCTAGCACCTGCATCCCATGGCCTCTAGGAAAGCCTTGAGGACCTGGGGGTCGTCGAAGCTGGAGGGGATCCATCCCGTGCTGGGCTCGGGCGCAGGAGCTGCCGCACCGCCGCCAGCAGCTGGGCCAGCGGCAGGCTGCGCGCCATCTGCAGCATGCTGAGCATGCTGCTCAGCCGCCGCAGCTTCAGCCCCCGCGCGCATCTGAGCCGCGTCAGCCTCGGCGGTGGTCTGGGCCGCCTTGACGGCGGCCAGGCGCACCCGTCCGATGACCGCCGCCAGCTCGCGCGCCAGCCCTTGGTCGATACCGAAGCTGCTGGCCACGTGCTCGAGCTGCGCAGTCGACATGCGCACGGACGGGACCACAGCGTCGAGGGAGGCCACCGTGCCGTCGATCACGGTGGTCGGCTGTGGGAAGGTGGCCGCCACCTGAGTTCGCGGGGCCTCGATGCCCACGAGCTCCACTTGGATTGCTGCCATGCCCTGTGCCACCTCGTCCCTCTCACTCTGCAACTCCTCAATCTTCTTATCGAGGCCATCCTGCCTCTGCTTCGTGGCCACCCGCTTGTCTGTGCCCACAATCTGCTGCGTGACCCTCTGGCATGGATCGGCAGCGGATTGGTGTCGCGCATTCACTGAGCTCCTTGATCAGATACGCCCGCACCGTCGCTAACATCCCCGTCTTGTCAATGACCTGCACGAGGCTGTCGATCTTGCTACGGAGCTCCGCCATGCGAGTAGCACCCTCCTCAGCCGAGCCAACGTCGACTTCTATGGGTGAATCTTCGGCCGCCGCAGCCTTGGATATTAGACTTGACCTTCGACGCGGCCGCAAGCGCAGCCTTCACACGCTTGACCTATTGACTTGGCTCCACGTTCTGAGACTTTTCCTTGACAGAGACGGACGGCGGTGTTCCTTCCCCTTGTCAGGGTGGAGTCACTTGACCTTCGGCCTCTTGCACAGCCTACATCATGAGGTCGAATCTGCGTTCCACCACCGCTCACCTGTGCGAGCGCTCCAACAAGAACGACACAGCCACGTCTTTGTTGCAGCCTGACGCTCGCTCTGCTTTCTGTTGCCCGCGATGTTTGCCACACGACGGAGCAAGATGGGGATGGGCCACGGGCTGGCACTGGCCCTGGCCGTACCGAGAGTGGCTCGAGGTGGCAGCGCGCAGCTGCACCACCTCGGCCGAGCGTCCGTGGGCAGCGCGAACTGCCCACGGTGAGAGAGCCGGGCGAACTGTCTCCCGAGAACGCGAAAGAACCGTGGACTGGAGGTCTCCACGTGGTGCACTGTGGACCTCAAAGCCTTGAGCCAAATTTGATACGGGGGAGGAGGAGGAGGAATAGAAGGAGGAGGAGGAGCAGGAGAAGAGGGAGGATGAGGAGGATGAGGAGAATGATGACGGATGATAATGTGTGGGGGGAGGAGGAGGAGAAGAGGAGGAGAAGGAGGAGGAGGACGACGACACTGATGATGATGCTGATGATGATGCTGATGGTGATGATGCTGCTGATGATCATGATGATGATTATGCTGATGCTGATGATGATGCTGATGATGCTGATGGTGGTGATGATGCTGCTGATGATGACGGTGGTGATGGTGGTGATGGTGATGATGATGCTGCCGATGATGCTGAATCTGCTGCTGATGATGCTGATGATGATGCGGATGCTGATGCTGATGCTGATGATAATGCTGATGATGCTGATGCTGATGATGACGATGACGATGATGACGATGATGCTGATAATGTTGATACTGATGACGATGCTGGTCAGGATGATGCTGATGATGCTGCTGTTGATGATGATGCTGATGATGACGATGCTGATGATGCTGATGATGATGTTGATGATGCTGCTACTGATGATGATGATGATGATGCTGATGATGCTGATGCTGATGATAAGAATGAGATGATGGTGATACTTCTGATGATGATGCTGATAATGCTGATGATGCTGATGGTGATGATGCTGCTGATGATCATGATGATGATTATGCTGATGCTGATGATGATGCTGATGATGCTGATGATGGTGATGATGCTGCTGATGATGACGGTGGTGATGGTGGTGATGGTGATGATGATGCTGCCGATGATGCTGAATCTGCTGCTGATGATTCTGCTGATGATGCGGATGCGGATGCTGATGCTGATGCTGATGATGATGCTGATGATGCTGATGCTGATGATGACGATGACGATGATGACGATGATGCTGATAATGTTGATACTGCTGACGATGCTGGTCAGGATGATGCTGATGATGCTGCTGTTGATGATGATGCTGATGATGACGATGCTGATGATGCTGATGATGATGTTGATGATGCTGCTACTGATGATGATGATGCTGATGATGATGATGATGCTGATGATGCTGATGCTGATGATAAGAATGAGATGATGGTGATACTTCTGATGATGATGCTGATCAGGCTGATGATGCTGATGATGACGCTGATGATGATGCAGATGATATTGTTGATGCTGATAGTGATGATGATGCTGCTGATTCTGATGCTGATGCTGATGATGCTGATGATGATGATGATAATACTGAGGCTGATGATCGTGGTGGTGATGATGATGATGATGAGGAAGATGCAGATTATGCAGATGATGCTGGTGGTGATGATGAGGTTGATGCTGATGCTGCTGATGATGCTGCTGATGATGCTGATGATGACGATGATGATGAGGCTGATGCTGATGCTGATGCTGATGCTGCTGATGATGATGATGATGATGATGCGGCTGATACTGATGCTGATGCTGCTGCTGATGATGGTGGTGGTGGTTTTGGTGATGATGCTGCTGCTGCTGATGATGATGCTGTTGATGAAGATGACGATGACGATGATGATGACGAGGAGGAGGAGGAGAAGGAGGAGGAGGACGAGGATGAGGATGATGATGATGATGATGATGATGATGCTGATGATGATGATGATGATGGATGATGATGATGATGAGGAGGAGGAGGAGGAGGATTACCCCAGTACGACCCTACCTAGAAGTTGGAGGCCCTAGGAAAGCAACATTAGTTGCTATGCTATGCTATGCTATGCCATGCTATTCTGCGCTATGCTATGCTATGCTATGCTATGCTGTGCTGCGCTATGCTATGCTATGCTATGCTATGCTATGCTGTGCTAAGCTATGCTATGTCATGCTGCGCTGTGCTATGCTAAGCTATGCCATGCTATGCTATGATATGCGATGCTGCGCTATGCTTTGCTACGCTATGCTATGCTGTGCTCTGCTATGCTAAAGCTCAACGAAGCTAAGCTGAATGTAAGCTAAGCTAAGATAAACCTGAGCTAATCTGAAGCTAAGCTAAGCTAAGATGAAATGAGCTAAGCTAAAATGAGATAAGCAACGCACAGCTAAGGGGACGTAACTGGGGGAACCGCGGGGCGGACACTGGGGGAACCACCCGGGCCGGTTTCCACTGCCCGGCCCTTTAAGCCAAGAGAGTAAGAACCCCAATAGGCAGAGCCTAGGTAGAGAATGAGGAAAAAGAAGAAGAAGGTGAGGAGGAGGAGGAGGAGGACGAAGAGGTGGAGGATGAACGGCATCAGCAGTAGGATTAGGATGAGGCGGGGCGGGCGGAACAGGAAAACCAGGGGAAGGCGGAGGAAGGGGAATCACGGGTCAGCCACATACGAGGAACACATCGGATCAAGGAATGTGGCCCGCGTTGGGGCGAGAGGGTCGTTCTGACCAGCTGAGCAACGGGAGCGCGACGCCGAGGGTGAAATGAGGCCATGGTTGCAGCGGAAACAGCCTTTTGAACACCAGAAACGTCCCGATGGGACAGTTACATATAGAGCATGCGATTTTGAAATTTTGAGTGCGGGAAGCAATGCGCGGGAGATAATGGGGCCCCGAACACGCATGTTCAGGGGAGCAGGGTGAGTCGCATTCATATTGGTGCTTGGAGAGGCAGGAGGGGGGCAGGAAGGATGGGGGGGGTGGCGGTGGAAGGGGGGAACGACCGAGGAGGCGGGACGGGGATGATAATGCGCCAGGGTTTGTTGGTCTTCCCAGGACCTCAACCTCGACAGCTTCGAGCTCTCCGAGGAGCCACCCTTTCCAGCTTGGGGTTGGGAATACGGCGAACCCGCCGTGCAGCGGTGACCGAACCGAACGTAACGGCGCCCACGGGACTCATGATGTATCGCCAGGGCCAGGGTTCTGATGACGACGGTTCTGTTAATGGTGATCTTGATGGGGATGATGAGGTTGAGGACGAGGAAGACACGAGCAGGAGGAGGTTGAGGATGAGGATTCGGATGAGGAGGACCTGAACGAATAGGAGAAGTGGGAGGCGCTTGAGGAGGAGGAGGAGGATGAGGAGGAGGAGGAGGAGAAGGAGGAGGAGGAGGAGGAGGAGGAGGAGTAGGAGGAGCAGCAAGAGGAGGAGGGAGGAGGAGGATCAGCAAGAGGAGGAGGGAGCAGGGAGGTGGGTCTCCACTTCCTGATCCCTCTTCACTCCTCTGCCCCGCTGCACTGATGTTTGGCCGCTCCGCTCCGCTCCGCTCCTCCCTCCTCTGCGCATTCCCCTCCGCCGCCTCGTCCGTCCGCCTGGCACATGTGTTGCCCCACAGCAGCATTCCACAGTGTGGTTTTCCCGCGGGGGATCTGTCGGACCGCTGGAGTTCGGAAACTGGAGCATATACACTACCAGTGGCGGGCGGTTTTTCAATCCCAGGACTTTTTGGAGGGTCGGGGACGACATCGGGGTGGTGTGGTGTATACTTTTTTCCCCCGTTTTCCGGAGGAAACAAAGAAGAATGTATACACCAGGATCCCGTATACACCAGGATCCGCTTCCCCGTGCGAGATTCAGTGTGAGGCCAGACAAAGGCGTCGGTGTATAGAGTTCGGTTCCCTAGGAGTATTGGACTCGAGGGCAGAGCGCGCTCTTGCCGACAAGACCGTCCTCGTGCCCGTGCGCCCGCGCACCTCCTGCGCCCTGGCCCTTCCGCGGCCGTGGCCCAGACCCCTCGATTCCATCCGCGGGGCCCAGTTCCGTGCCGCGGACCGTCCCGCGTTCGGCCCCAGGGCGGAACGGGCCCCCCTCGACGTCGCGATCGCGAAGATACGCCCGCATCTCTCTCTCTCTCTCTGCCTCCGCGGAGGAGGAGGAGGAGGAGGAGGAGGAGGAGGAGGAGGAGGAGGAGGAGGAGGACCTCCAGATCCATACTGGGCTCGCACGTCGCCGCCGCCGTCGAGGCTGTCACCTGCGTCGTCCATGTCGTCGGTGTCGTCCTTCGGCCTTCGTCGCCGTCCTCGTCGTCCTGGCCGCGTCGTCTGCGTCGTCTGTGTCGTCTGTGCTGTCTATGTCGTCCGTCGTCGTCGTCGTCGTCGTCGTCGTCGTCGTCGTCGTCGTCGTCGTCGTCGTCGTCGTCGTCGTCGTCGTCTGTATCGTCGTCGTCGTCGTCGTCGTCGTCGTCGTCGTCGTCGTCGTCGTCGTCGTCGTCGTCTGTGTCGTCGTCGTCTTCCTCGTCGTCGGAGCCCAGCTGCATCGGAGCCCGGCTGCGTCGGGCTGCTGGCTGGGTGCGCCGCCGGCGTGCGGGCCAGCGGCAGCCTAGGAGGGTGCCCCCCGCGAAAGAGCTGCTCCGAGGCTGGGCGGAGCTCCGAGATGATCCTCGCGGACGCCGGTTCTGCAGGGGAGCATGAGGACGGGGAGGAGGAGGAGGAGGAGGAGGAGGAGGAGGAGGGAGGAGGAGGAGGAGGAGGAGGAGGAGGAGGAGGGGGAGTAGGAGGGGGAGGGGGAGGGGGGGGAGGAGGAGGAGGAGGAGGAGGAGGAGGAGGAGGAGGAGGAGGAGGAGGAGGAGGAGGAGGAGGAGGAGGAGGAGGAGGAGGAGGAGGAGGAGGAGGAGGAGGAGGAGGAGGAGGAGGGGGAGCTCCACACAGGGCGGAGAGGATGAGGTTCTAGGCTTCCTAGATGGGGTCCGAGCAGATGGGGTCGGAGGAGCGCGCCGCATGGCCGATGCATCGGCGATGCGGCTCGATGTGGAGCCCGATTTTCGTTGCCGATGCATCGCCGATGCATCGGAGATGCGGTTCGATCCTCCGACCCCACCTGTTCGGAGCACATCTGAGAGGCCTCTAGAGGTCTTTTCTGGTCATCCGCGCCGTTTCGCGTGCAGCCCAGAGGCCGATGTGGGTCGCTGTTGCCCAGGACTGCGTCGCGGTATCTCAGCGGCTGCGCCCTCGACTGACAGCCCCTCGGGCGAAGCGCGAAGCCAGCTTGGGCATGCCTGGGGATAGCTCGCTTGGACGAGGGCGGGCTCGTGTCGCCCAGTGGGCGACACGAGCCTGGCCCCAAGCTAAGACGGGACCACCTTATCAGGGCTATTCTTTCGGCTTTGCTGCGCTGCCAGGAGGCTCTCTCAGGGGGCTTCTCTGGGACCTCTGCGGCCACCTCTGGGATTGTCTCGAGGCATGCTGGTCCTATCTTAGGGGTATCTGGGGGCCATCTCGGGGACTCCCGGTGGTACTCGGGGGCCGACTTGGTGTTCTTCTGGGCCGACATCGGGGGGCCCTGATGCCATCTTCGGGCCTCAAGGTGCCATCTTCGGCCATCCTAGAGCTATCCTGGGGCCTCTTGGGGGCCGTGTTGAAGTCAGATTGCTACATCCTGAGAGGAGATATTGAAAATCGCAAGGTTGTTCCACGATTCGTTGCCCTCTTGGAGCTTCGGCCACCAGCTCCCAGAAACGAACTTCCAGACCCTTGCGAGCCCCCTACGAGTGGAGACACAGAGAGGTGCAATATTGTTCCACGATGTGCTGCCGTCCTGGAGCGTCTTGCGGCCTGGGCTCTGCAGGGCCCCGCCGGACCGACTCGGGCGCCGCCCCGAGGCCATCTCGAGCCGCCCTGGGCTCCCCTGGGGTTCACCGCGGGCTCTCCTCGGGCGTATGGACAAAGTGCCGAGCGCCTGTCGACCGAGGCACTGCTGCTGCTCAGCGTCTCTGCAGCGTCCTCCTCTGCACGGTACCACACATGTGCTAATTTTACTTGCAGTTGCTGCCGATGCGCCGTCAGGGCGCGGCGTGTTCGTTCGTTCGCTCTCCTCGGGCGCTGCGGGGAACCTCTTGTGGGTCCCTTGGGGACCGACCTGTGGCGCCCTTGGGGCTCCTTTGCGTCGCATCTTCGGGAGGACCTCGCCTGCCCTGTATAAGCTGCAGTCTTTCCTTACGTCCGACGCGCGGTCGGGGCGGATTCGCCGTGCGGTCAGCGTGGACGGGACGCGGATTCGACGCGGCCTCGACGCTTTCGGCGCGGATTCGACGCGGACTCGACGCGGATTCGACGCGGATCGCGGTGCGACGGGACATGGCACAGGACCCCCCGAAGATGCAGCGCACGATCCTGGGTGGGGCAGCCCGGAGCGGCCAAGAGGCCGAGGAATTCCCCTCCCTCATGCGGTTGGTCTTTGGCGTCCACCTCGTCCTTTTCCACCTCGTCCACCTTTTCCTTTTCGTCCTCCTCCTTATCTGTGCACAAGGCCCCGATGGGCTCCAGCTCCTCCTCCTCGTCCTCCTCCTCCTCCTCCTCCTCCTCCTCCCGTCGTTGCCGTCGTCGTCGTCCTCGTCCTGTTTGTCGATGTCCGTCTTCGCTGTCGTCGTCCTCGTCGTCCTCGTCGTCGTCGTCGTCGTCGTCGTCGTCGTCGTCGTCGTCGTCGTCTGTGTCGTCGTCTGTGTCGTCGTCGTCGTCGTCGCGGTTGTTCCTGTTGAATTCATTGCTGAAGATAATTATTGTTGATCCCCCCTTCTGGTGACCATTGTTTTTTTATTGCAGTGCTTCCCCGGGGGCTCGCACTCTGTTTTTTCATCAGGGAAAGTCACGGGGGTCAAACTGTGTTGTTGTTTCCAGGTTTGCAACAACAGCGGCTCTCGCCTGATACTTCCTCACAATTTATTCCCAAGTTGCGCTCTCGCGCGGGGCTTCCTCACAATTTGTTTACGAATCGCGCTCTCGCGTTGGACTTCTCCGCAATTTCTTCAGACGATGCGCCCTCGGAGCTCAGCAGTCACGCTCTCGCTTTGCCGCTTCTCACGATTTACTTGGGAATCGCGCTATCGCTCGAGACTTCCTCGTGATTCGTGCAGGACCCACGCTTCAGCAAACCGCCCGACCTGGTCGCCTGGGCTTGTCTTTCCGATCTGCCCGCTATGGGTTTGCCCACCCGATCTACCCGTCTGGTTCTATCACTTGTTTTCTGGTCTTTGCCCCCCTCCTGCTAATTTCTCTCTTGTGCTACATTCTTTTCCCTCCCCCTTCCACCCGTCTTCTCTTCCCTTGTTTTAGGAACTACACTACATGCACGTGGCAGGTAAGGACGATATGCCCCCAAGGGGGTACGATCGAAAACGACGAGGGCGGGTGCCGAGGGTTTGGGATATACGTGTTGGTTGGCATGTGAGCAGATATGAGCGAACAGTCTTAAACTGATTGTTGTTGTTGTTGAAGATGTTGTTGTTGTTGTTGTTGTTGTTGTTGTTGTTGTTGTTGTTGTGGTAGTGATTGCTGTTTTTTGTTGTGGATGTGTTTGTTGTTGTATTTGTTGCTGCTGTTGTTGTCGTTGAACCTAGGTTGCTAATACTTATTAGGTTGGACCCCCTGAATCCGCCCTGGCGCTCTCGCCTTGGTGCTGGCTGCATTTTCTCTGAAATCGAGGCTCGCGCTCAGGCGTTTTTAAGGGTGCGCCGAAACTGCCCCCCCAACAACAACAGCAACAGCAACAGCAACAGCAACAGCAACAGCAACAGCAACAGCAACAGCAACAGCAACAGCAATAGCAACAGCAACAACAACAACAATAGCAACAATCATTTTACGACTGTTCGCTCTTACTGGCACGCCGGTCTTGCATTCTGTATACCACAACCTTCGATACCCGCCCACTTCGTCTTTGATCGCGCCCCCTTTCGAGGAGAATCTCTTCCTGACTTCCTTGTCGGCCACTGATTGAAACTCGATGAACTCTCAAGCGAGAGTGCCGTTTCTCAGTTCGGGGGCCTCTCCGGCCAGGGTCTCTCGGAATACATATGATGGAGAAATATTGAGCAGGAGCCCTTGTCGCCGTGTCTGGGCCTCCACCAACTTGCCTGACATACGAGCAAGTTTCGAGCGAGAGCGCCACTATTGAGATCTGGGGCCTCTGGCAAGGGCCTCTGCGAATGCATCCCGATTTGTCCGCCTGGTTCTGCCACATGTTTTCTGCTCGTGGCCCCCCTCCTGCTGCTTTCTCTTTTGCTCCATCCTCCTACCTCCCCCTTGACCCTTCTTTCCATCCGTCATCTCTTCCCTTGCTTGAGGGCTGCACGAAATACGCGTTGCAGGTAAGAAACATCTACCCCCAAGAGGGTACGATCGAACACGAAGATGGCGGATATCCAGGGTTTGGGATATACGTGTTGAATGGCACGCGATCAGATAAGAGCGAGCAGTCTTAAATTGATCGTTGTTGCTGTTGTTGCTGCTATCTTTGTCCTTGTCCTTGTCGTTGTCCTCGTCCTCGTCCTCCTCGTCGTCGTCGTCGTGTTTCTCGTCGTCGTCTTCTAGGTTCGGCGCCCCCGATGGGCTCCAGCTTCTGGCAGATGATCGACGACAGCGAGGAGACCGTGTTGAGCAGCAAGGACACGTCTGGCGGCCAACCCCAGCAGCGAATAGGACGAGGAGTAGGAGGAGCGCGGGGGTGGAGAAGGAGGAGGAGGAGGAAGAGGAGGAGGAGGAGGAGGAGGAGGAGGAGGAGGAGGAGGAGACGGGGTAGTAGGTGAGTGTTTTGGACACGAATTCTGGATTTTTGCAGGTAGAATGGTCAGACCTGTGGTCGTCCCCTTCGAAAGGGGTGTTCATTCACCCGAGCAGGCATAACAAAAGTTCGAAACCGAGCTTCAGGCCCCTCCCAGGCACTATCCTGATCCGTCTCCCAAGGCGCGTCCAGCCGTGGTGACGAGTGTGGCCCCGAAAGGCTCGGCATCCCAGAGAAGTGATTAGGAGGAGCACGGGGACGAGGATGAGTATGAGTATGGTGCTGATGATGATGAAGATGACGATGCTGATGGTGTTGCTGCTGCTGCTGATGATGATGATGATGCTGATTCGGATTATGATGGTGATGCTGATGGTGTTGCTGCTGCTGCTGCTGATGATGATGATGATGATGATGATACGGATGCTGATGCGAATGCTGATGCTGATGCTGATGAGGATGACGACGATGATGCTGATGATGATGCTGTTGATGCTTGATGATGCTTGTGTCGATGATTATGTTTGTGCTGATGCTGATGATGCTGCTGCTGATGATTGTGATGATGATGCTTGTGATCATGCTATTGTGATGGTGGTGGTGACAATGCTGCTGACGATGCTTATGTCGATGGTGATGATGATGCTACTGCTGATGATGATGATGATGGTGACGATGATGATGCTGATGATGATTATGATGATGATGATGACGATGCTGCTGACGATTGTAATGTTGGATATTCTGGTGAAGCTGCTGATTGTGATGCTGACGGTGATGACGACGACGCCAATGATGTTGATTATGCTGATGATGATGGTCATGAGGAGGACGGTGAGATAATGGTGATGATGATTAGGATGAGGCTTCTACTGATGAGGATGTGGATGTTGATGTCGATACTGATGATGATGATGATGACAATGATGCTGCTGCTGATGATGATGATGATGATGATGCTAGTGCAGTTGCTTATGGGGATGACGATGGTTGTGATGATGATGGTGATGATGATGCTGATTATGCCAACCATGACGATTATGATGCTGCTGCTGGTCAGGATTATACTGGTGATGATGCGGATTACGGTCATGCTGATGCTGGCGATGATGACGACGTTGATGCTGATCCGGTTGAGGTTCCTTCTGGTTCTGACGATTATGATGATGGTGATGTTGATGATGTTGCTGCTGCTTGTGATGATGATGATTGTGGTGGTGGTGCTGATGATTATGATGACGATGACGTTAATGCCGATTTTGATTATGATGATTTTAATGATGCTGCTGATGATGACGATTGTGATGCTGATGCTGACGATGATGATGATGACGATGATGATGATGATGATGATGATGATGATGATGATAATGATGATGATAGTTCTGATCATGATGCCGATGTTGATGACGATGACCGTGCTGGCAATTATGATGATGACGACGACGACGACGATGATGATGATGATGATGATGATGGTGGTGGTGGTGCTGCTGTTGCTGATGATGATAATGATGATCCTGATAGTGCTGCCGCTGCTGCTGATGCTTATGATGGTGCTGATTCTGATGATGATGATGATGATGATGATGATGATGAAAATGATGTTGATGATTATGATGATGATGATGATGATGATGATGATGATGATGATGATGATGATGATGATGATGATAATGATGCCGATGATAATGATGCCGATGCTGACGACGACGCCGGATGTGGAGTTGATGCTGATGGCTAATTTGATGATGAAGAGGACGGGGAGGAGGAGTATGATGATGTTGACGATGCTGCTTATGATGATGATGATGATGATGATGATGATGATGATGATGATGATGATGCTCATGATGATGATGATGATGATGATGACGCTGCTGCTGATGATGATGATGATGATGATGATGATGCTGACGCTGATGCTGATGCCCATGACGACGACGACCCACGACGACGACGACGATGATGATGATGAGGACGATGGTGCTAATGACGACGATGGTGACGACGATGATGATGCCGGTGATGATGATGATGATGATGATGATGATGATGATGATGATGACCGTGATAATGATGCTCACGATAATTGCGATGATGCTGACGATGATGATGATGATGATGATGATGATGATGATGATGATGATGATGATGATGATCATGACGATGCTGCTGGTGATGATGATGCTGATGATGTTGATGATGATGAGGATGACGATGATGTTGGCCATTCTTATCATACTCCATACTTGTGATTATTTCTTGGTTCATGATTATTCGTACTCATATTCTTATTATTGTGGTGCTGATCATGATGTTGATGCTGGTGCTGATGAGAATTCTGCTGCTGCTGATGACGATAATGACGGCGATGGCGATGACGAGTACGATGGTGATGTTGATGATGATGAGGATGATGCTCATGATGCTGATGATGATGCTGTTGACGATGATGATGATGACGATGATGATGATGACGACGATGACGATGATGCTGGTGATGACGACGACGATGACGACGATGACGACGATGGCGACGATGATGATGATTATGAAATAATTTAAAGGCTGCCGCCTCTGCCGCCGACCCCAAATGGGGTCTTGTGTTTTCTTTGTTGTCCGGGTCGTTGCGAGCGGTTCCCGCAACTGCGGGGGAGAGAGGAGGGTGGTATTCAGTTTGAGTAGATGACGATGCGGGCAGCACTGCAGCGTGAACGCGACACGGGACGAACGGGAGCTTGGGTTGACTGCGCTTGTGTGTGTGTGTGTGCGTGTTGTGTGTGCGTGTGTTAGATTCCGCCTCTCTCTCTTCTCTCTCTCTCTCTCCCTTGAGCAGCAATTTCTCATCAAAAAATGGTCTCGCCTGTTTTGGTTGACACTCGGCCTCGGATTGTATTCTTCGGGGCCGTTTTCTGGCCCCGGGGCCGTTTTCTGGCCCCGGGGCACGTTCCGTGTGATATGTATCGCATGATTGTATCTACGTAGCATTCTTGGCCTGCTATGGCAGGAGGAGACGGACGACGATGACGACGACGACGACGACGATGACGACGATGATGGCGTCGACGACGACGACGCCTGAGACATCCTCGGAATACTGGGCTCAGATCTGCCGTGGGCTGAGGTGGTCCAGCCAGTCTGGCCTGAGCCTGAAACGTCCTCGCAACTCTGGGCTCAGCTACGCCCTGACCTGAGGTGATCCAGCCAGTCTCGCCTGACACATCATCGCAACTCCGGGCTCAGAGATGCCGCTCACGAGGCGGCTCGTTTCGCCTGAGGCATCCTTCCAACTCTGGGCTCAGACATGTCCGGTCCTGAACAGCTCGGACAACGGCATGTTGGGGTCACAGATACGACCAGACTACGCCGAATCTGTGACCCCCGACGCCCCGGCGACGTCGGAGGTCCTAGGGAGGACGGCGAGGGAGCACGGGGAGGGGGGCGGAGGCCCGGAGGCGTAGGGCGTGGGGTCTGGGAGTGTTCTCTGGAGCCTCTTGGAGGCCGTCTTTGGGCCTCTTGGGGTTATCTTGGGGCGTCTTGGGGCGCTCTTGGGCGCTCTTGGGCCCCTCCTGGGGCCCTTTTCGGCCCCCTTGTTTTTTTCTTTAGCGTCTATCGCTCGGTCGCGGGTGGCCTCTGGAGGCTTTTTGGGGCGGCTTGAGGGCATCTTGGGTTGTTTGGATGCCATCTTGGGCGTTTTGGAACCGTCTTTCGGCGAGGCGGGGTCCTCTTGGACTGTCTTGGGGGCTTCTTGAGAGGCCTCAGGGGGTGTCGTGGAGCTCTGGAGCGAGCCCAGGGAGGGCCAATCTCCCCCTGGTGAGTTTAGCGGGGGACGGGGGGGCCTTCAGCGGACGGGTCGGTGTGAAGCGTTGGTCCAGGGGGGAAGCCCTGGGGTCCAGTCCGTGGCCTGTTTCCCTCGGGATCCAAAAACCGGTGCGTTCGGGGATAACCGTTGGGATCTTGGGGGGGGGGCTTCTCGCCGGCCTCTTGGAGGCTGTTTCGAAGGCTCTCGGGGGCCGATTGAGGGCCTCTTTTGGGCCTCTTTTTGTTTTCTTGGGGCCCTCTTGGGGAGGTCTTGGGGCCTCTGTGGGGCGTCCTGGGGCCCTCTTGGGGCGGAAGGCTGGATTTTTCCGTTCGTGGTCTTTCTCAGGAGCCCCTCTTGGGCCCGCCTCGGTAGCCTCTTGGGCTGCTTGAGCGGCTCTTGGGCCGTCTGGGGGCCCTCCTGCGCTGTCTGGGGGCCCTCTTGGGCCGTCTTGGAGGCGTCGTGGGGGGTCTCTTGGGCCGTCTTGGAGCGGTATTGGGAGTCTCTTGGGCGGTCGTGGAGCGTCGGCAAGCCGAAAAGGTGAAAATGCCAAAAACATTTGAAAAACAATGAAAATCAACGATTTTGGCTTCTTGGGGCCCTCTTTGGAGGCTTCTTGGAGGTCTCTTGGGGCGTCTTGGAGGTCTCTTGGGGCGTCTTGGAGGCCTCTCGGAGCCTCTTCGAGGCCTCTTGGGGCGTCTAGGCGGCCTCTTGGGGCATCTTGGAGGCCTCTTGGACCGTCTGGGAAGCTTCAAGGTGCCCTCTTGGCCCGTTTTGGAGCCCTCTGCCCTCCCGTGGCGCGTTCGTACCGGGCCCGGGGAAGGGGGGTCAAATCTCCGGTTCGGGGTCCCTGGGGGGGGATTATGGGGGGGGAACAATCTCACACGCCTAGAGACCCACAAGGGGTCGGCGGATTTCGATGGTCGGCAACTCTTTTTTCCCAAGCGGGATTCTCTCATGAATGCCCGGCCCACGAGGCGCCCGTCTTTCAAGGGGGGGCACTTCGGCTGTGAGAAAAGAGTGCTTGTAGGGTATATGAGGGGGAACATTGGATGGGGGGGTGTACTGCACCATTGCCAATGCATCTGGGCTTGCTCTGGCCCCCCAGGAGGCCCAAGAGACCCCAGGAGGAGGCAGGAGGCCTAAGGAGGAGGCAGGAGGAGCAGGAGGAGGAGGAAGAGGAGGAGGAGGAGGAGGAGGAGGAGGAGGAGGAGGATGGGGGGGAGGAGGGGGAGGAAGATGGAGACGAGGAGGAGGTGGAAGCGGATGAGGGAGAGGGAGAGGAGGAGGGACAGGGAATGAGGAGGAGGAGGAGGAGGAGGAGGAGAAGGAGAAGGGAGAGGGAGAGCAGGAGGAGGAGGCAGGAGGCAGGAGGGGCAGGGGGAATGGGGGGAGGAGGTATAACGAGGGGGAGGGGGGAGGAGGTGGAGGAGGTAAGAGGAGGAGGAAGAGGCAGGGGTTGAGGCAGGAGGAGGATAAGACAGGAGGAGAAGGAGGAGGCAAGAGTAGGAGGGAGAAGGGAAACGGGCAGGAGGACACCCCCAGGCAAGCTAAACAGATTCTCGTGTGGGGTCTTTCCGTCGGAGTAATTTTGTTATGATTGTTCGTGCTCTTTTGGCCTACTCTGGGCCTCCTCGTCGCCACGGCTGGATCTGCCTCGAGATCTCGATCCGGGCGCAGCCCCAGATTGGTCCCGCGGTCGACTCTTGACCCTTGGACCCCGATCTCCGACGATACGTGTTTCGTCAATCCCGGCAGTTCTCCCTCGATTTCGGCCTCCGAGGTGTGTTTTCGAGCGCGGGGACCATCAGAAACGGATCCGGGATGAAAAAGTACCCTGCAGGGAGGGGGTCGGGATTTCTGGGGAGGCCTGAGAAGCCCAGGGGGGATCCCCGACTTCTCGTCGTCGGCGTCGGCGTCGGGGTCGGCGTCGTCCTCGTCCTCGTCCTCGTTCTCGTCGTCGTCGTCGTCCTCGTCGGTGGCTTCCGGGGGCCTCCGGGGCCGATCTGGTACATCTCGGGCCACCCATGGAGCTGTCTTTGGGCCTCTTGAGGCCGTCTTGGGGGCAGGGCTCTATCCAGACGGTGTTTTGTGTTTTCGCGGACCGTTTTCGTTTCGATTTGGTATTGCAGCAAAGGCGAAGCGAAGACACAACGAAAGAGAACGAACAACAAACCGAACACGCAAAACACTGTGTAGGTCGAGCCCTGTTGGGGGCATCTTAGGGCTGATCCCTGCTGCTCCGCCGCTCGTGGCCGCCGCCGCCGCCGTCGGCCACGTCGTTGTCGTCGTGGGCGGTGCGGGTCCAGTCGAGAGTGGAACCTCTAACATCGAAGGACCGTGGCTCGAGGCTTTCGGGCCGCCTTCGAGGGGCCTCCCTCGTTGGCGCGGCGGGGGCTCCCCTAGTCGTCGTCGTCGTCGTCGTCGTCGTCGTCGTCGTCGTCGTCGTCGTCGTCGTCGTCGTCGTGGTGGCCCCCCTCGTCGTCGTCGTCGTCGTCGTCCGCGGTGGGACGTCTTCGCGCCGTGGCGAAGGGCGCAGTTTTCGGGTCTTCGGGGCCTTCAAGGGCTCCGGGATGTCAGAGAACGGCTCAGGGCGAAAAGCTGGTCCGGGGGAAGTGGCCCAGACACTCTCCAGAAATCACGACGTCGAATCTCCAGGTTCAACGAGACGTTAGTTTCTTCGGAGTGTGGGGGCCGTTTCCGGCTCCTGGGCCGTCAGAAATCCATATGTATGAGTCTGGGGAGGTTGACGAGGATGAGGAAGAGGATGACGAGAGTGAGAACGTGGACGAGGCCGGGGAAAACGAGGACGAGTAGGAGGAGGAGGAAGAGGAGGAGGAGGAGGAACAGGAAGGAGGACGAGGAGGAGGAGAGGAGGAGGAGGAGGAAGAGGAAGGAGGAGGATGATGAGGAGAAAGAGGCGGTCATGAGCACGAGTAGGACGATGGTGACGATGATGATGGTGATGGCGATGGTGATGATGAGGATCACGACCATGATGATGACGATGATGATGATGATGATCATGATGAGGATTAGGAGCAGGAAGGGGATGATGATGAATATGATGATGGTGATGAGGGGGATGGGGATAATGATGAGGATGAGGACGAGTAAAATGATCATGGTAATGATGATTATTGCCTCGCTCGCTCGGAAGCTCCTGAAAGGAGGAGAAAGAGGAGGAGGACGAAGCAAGGAGAGGGAGGAGGAGGAGGACGCAAGGAGGAGGAGGCTGGGGAGGAGAATGAGGAGGGAAGAGGAGGAGTAGGAGGAGCAGGAGGAGCAGTAGCAAGAGGAGGAGGAAGAGGATGACGAGGATGAGTGCGAGGACGAGGCTGAGGGGGATGAGGACGAGGAGCAGTCGGAGGAGGAGGAGGAGGAGGAGGAGGAGGATGAGGAGGAGGACGACGTGGTGGGGCCGCAAGGCGGCTCAGCAACATGGTAGCGGAGCGATTCAATCCCGCACAGTAGCGCCGATCGGCAGTTCACCGTGTGGTGGGGTCGACAGGCCGTTCATCAGCGCAGTTGTGTCGAGAGGCCACGTCCCGCCCGGTAGCTCCGAGAGGCAGCGCCCTGCGTGGCAGTGCCGCCAGGCCAGTCACCACTATGGTAGCGCCGGCAGGCAGCTTTCTGCGTGGTAGCGCCGCGAGGCAGCTCACCGCGTGGCAGCGCCGCCAGGCCGCTCACCATTGTGGTCGCGTCGAACGGCGTGCCACCACGGGGTAGCGCCGAAAGGCAGCTCACCGCGTGGTAGCGCCGATGTCCCATTAGGAAAGTGGTAGCGCTGTCAGGCAGCTCACCGCGTGGTAGCACCGAGAGGTAGCTCACCGCGTGGTAGCGCCGACAGGCTCATCACCAATGTTGCCGTGCCGGAAGTCAGGCAGCCGAGTGGAAGCTCCGAGAGGTGTGACCCCGTGGCAGCCCCGACAAGCGCCCCACCAGCGTGGTAGTGCTGCCAGGCAGCTCTCCACGTGGAAGCGCCGACAGGCAGCTCACCACGTGGTAGCGCCGGCAGGCCGCTCACCACGCCGGAAAGGGGACGCCGAGTGGGCCCACTTGTGGTTCGTGTCGTGCTGGCACCCGTCCCAGTGCTGTTCCCAATCCTGGGGGTCAAGGTCGTTGTGCTGCTGTTCGTCGTGGTGAGCCCATGTGTGGTCTTGGTAACTTTTGCACTGCTCAATGTCGCACTGGTTTTCCCATTTGCGGTGCCTGCTGTGCTGGTACCCGTGATAGTGCTGGTCCCACCCGTGGTGGTCGAAGTAGTCATGTGTCTTCGTACTGCTGGCCCTGCTTGTGGTACTGATACCGGTTGTGTTGTTCACAGGCATACTCATCGTCCCACTAGAGGTATGTGCCGTGCTGGTACCCGTAGCAGTGCTGGGCACACTCGTGGAGGTGAAGGCGGTCGTGTTGCTTTCCGTCATGCTGGTTCCACCTGTGGTAGTTGTACCGTCTGTGCTGCTCAGAGTCACAGTGCCGGTCCAACTCCTGGACGACGAGGTAGCCGTGATTCTCTCCGCCGTGCTTGTCCCACTTGTGGTACTGTTACTGGTTGTACTGCTTATTGTCGTGTTGCTCGTCCCACCCGTGGGGTCTGTCGCATTGGTACCCGTCGCAGTGCTGTCCTCACTCGTAGAGATAAATGTACTCGTGTTGTTCTTCGTCGTGCTGACCCCACGTGTGTAACTGGTACTTCTTGTGCTGCTCACTGTCGTGCTGCTCGTCCCACTAGCGGTTTTTTGTCGTGTGCCGTGCTGGTACCCGTCACAATGTTGTCTCCCCCATCTTGGAGGTCGAGGTAGTCGTGCTGCTCTCCGTCATGCTGGTCCTCTTTGTGGTCATGGTACCGTTTGTTCTGCTCGGCGCACTTATGGTATTTGTCGTGCTGGTACCCGTCACAGTGCTGTCCCAGTCGTGGTGGTCAAGGTCATCGTGCTGCTCTCCGTTGCGTTGGTCCCACTTGTGTTACTGGTACTGGTGGTGCTTCTAGGCTACCAGGGACGCAAGAGACACGACGGGTCATGCGGTTCCAAACGAACGCGCTCCGCGTACGGTACGGGGTCCCCATTTTCGTTACCTTTTCTCCCGACGAAGGGCACAATATGATCATGGTACGGTTGTCGCGCACGCGGCGCCGTGACCCCGTCCACAATGCGGCGGACGACGCCGACGACGCGGCTGCGTCACGGGCCGCTGGTAGTAAGGAGTGGCCACAGGTCGCTCCAGAGACGGATGATGTGCGCGCGGCAATCCCGCTGGCGGCGATCCTGTCGCGAGTGCCTCCCTGGGCGGATCGCAGAAAGATACTCGCTCGGGATCCGATGGCAAGCGTGGACGGTTTCCGTGTGATTGTGGACGCGACGATGCGGCATCTTTTCGGACTGCGCACCTGTCCGAATTGTCCGGACTGCAACCATAGTAAGCAAATGTCGCCGTGCCAGGACTTATTCGGCAGCAACGCCGCGCCGGAAGGTGGAGTGTTCGGCAGGGTGGACGCGTGCTATGTATCCATCGAAGCGCAGAAGTCGACGGGCGCGCTCCATGCGCACTGTCAGGTGTTCATACAGTGTCTGCACCAGCACACGCCGCTGGACAAAATCTTCGAGCTCGTCCGGAACAATGCGGATGGATGGGGGCGGGAGTTCGTGAAGGAGTCGTTGGAGTACAAGCGACGGGTCTGCCGTCAGGAGTACTCGGCGCGTATCACCCCAGAGGAGCTTCAGAAGAATCTGGCAGAAGCGGAGGCCGCGTGGCCCGAGTACAAGACCGAATTTGGGCTGGTGTGCCGTCCGACGTATCAGACTCGCAGGGCGGGGCAGGGAGTGACGCAGCTGGAAGAGGCGGAGGAGGCGCGTGTGTGGGGGCGAGCGTACCTCGACCAAGATGTGCAGTACCTTCAAGAGCGGAAGCAGAACCATGTGCATCTGGAGAACCCGGAAACGGGGGAGAGGGTGCCCTTGCCAGCGTGTCGTCGGAAGGACAACCCGAAGCTCTGTAAGGCCGATTTCCCACGAACGTCGCAGATCATCGATCGTCCGGCTGTGATCTGCCCAGGGCTGGCGTCGCAGCTGGATATGCCGAAGGCTGGCAGGCGGAACCGCGTCGGGAGTTTGCATGGGCCCGTGAACCATGAGAGCCTGAATGGGACACACCCATGCATGCTTGCCGCGCAGCGTTTCAATTCTGACGTGCAGTTACCGTACAGAGTCCCGATCACCAGCGAAAGCTGCACGTGCGGGAAGGGATGTGCGGAAAAGCAGAACGACGCAGCTATCATCAAGGTGGTCCAGATCGCTCAGGACGCCCAGGCAGGGTACGCGTGCGACTACTGCACGAAGCGCCAGCCTATGGCCTTCCATGAAGTCCGCGAGTGCTCCAAAGGGATCCAGAAGCTCAGTCGGCAGTTGCACGGGGAGAACGCGAACTACGTCGGTAAGCGGATGACGACGCGCATCATGAGTGACGCCTACGGGAAAGGCATCGTTCGCGGCCAAGTGGAGTGTGCGAATCTTCGAGCGTATGCCGTGGAGAAGGATGTGACGTCGGCAGAGTCGATCAAGACTTGTGAGACGTCCAGTTTCTTCGGACGCGAGTACGTAGAAACGGTTGAGAGGTTGTCGGACGGCACAACCGGAGGGCGCAAGGCTCAGTTCGCGGAGGTTGATATGCGAAATCCAAGGCGGCGGAAAGTCACTATCAGGGACGTTGCCATGTTGTACGGGCTTCGTCCAAATCGGGACGGCCTGTGGCACTTGTCGCCATACGAGTTCGCTACGTATTGGAGGCCCGTGCTCGTGTCATACCCTACCAGTCTCAGGGACGCTGACGCCGATCTGGACAGGCACCATGCGTTCTTGACGGCGACAGGAAAGCAAAAAGTAAAGGAAAATAGTCGGAGTCAGGGGCAGGCGGAAGAGCTAGTGCCTGGGGTGGATTACATGGTGAAGGGCGACGCAGGGAAAGATTGGGTGGCGTACCCGGACACTGACGGATGCCGGCACCTGCGACACACGTGGGTTCTTGTCAGGAACAAGAGGCCTATGGCGCCAACCTTTTTCGGGGCACCGGTGCCTCGCAGCCGACATGGAGAAGCTGAGCGGTCAGCGCGAATTGTAATGTCTTACTTCCACCCGTGGACGTTGCGACAGTCAGAGGCCGACAATCACGTGGTGTTCGCAGGCGCACTGCGACGGGCCGCGAAAACGTGGGAAGCCGCCATGGTTGCGTGGTTGGACGGCGGAGTTCAATCGGAAGAAGCTGCGCGGTACGTTGGGAACTTCCTGAGCGTGTATCGCGTGCGTCCGAGGGATGCGGAGCATGATGAGGCTCGGAGTGACGAGGACGTGAGTGACGAAGAATTGGAGGTTGGATTCGACCAGCTGGACGAGGCTCTGAAGTCACGCGTCGGGGGTCGGAAGCGGGACGACGGCGACGGTGACAGCAGTTGTGAAGAAGAGGTTGGTGGGGTGGAGGGTGGTCTTAGTGGCTGTACACATTATGAGAACTCGAAGGCAGGCATGGCCAAAGCCCAGGAGGTGTGGGGCCGGCGCCCAAACGAAAAGTCGCTGAGTGAGGTGCGAAACGCGTGGCCCACAGCCGTCGAATGTGATCTGGAAGCTGTTCAGGCCGCAGCAAGGGCATCGCGAAACAAGGAGAAGTCAATGGCCGACAGAGTGACTGCGGAGGAAGGGCATGGGAAGGTGGAGGCTCAGGCAGGGGCGACATCACAAGAGATTGCAGAGTGGCTCAGAAAACTTGAGCATCGGACTGACAAGGACACAGGCCGACGCGTGGTCAACGCGAAACAGTTCGAGATGGTGAAGCAGGTAGCAGAGAGGGCGATGGAAGAGCTGGACGGGGAGGCACGAGGGGGCGCGGGCATGGGTGACCCGCTGCGGTGGTGTATGCACGGAGGGCCCGGCACCGGGAAGTCGCACGTGTTGCGTATTCTTCGGAAGGAGCTGTTCGAAGGCTTGATGAAATGGACGATAGGCGTCCATTTTCAGATCACGGCCTTCCAGGCAGTCATGGCGCAGCTGCTCGGTGGAGACACCATCCACCACGCCTGCGGTACCCCCGCCGTGAAGCGTGGTGACGAGAAGGGCGAGGATGTGAAACTGCAGTACGAGACGGCCAAGCGAGTTCTGCAGTGGAGGTGGTTGTTCATAGACGAGATCAGCATGGTGAGCGCCCGGCTGCTCGCCGAAGTGGACCAGAAACTTCGCAGCGTTATTCGGGACATTGGCACCCAGAAGCGCGGGGAGGACGGAGTGACGCGACCCTTCGGCGGTTTGAACGTCGTTCTGAGCGGAGATTTTTGGCAGCTGGCCCCTCCGGACGGAGGGTTCCTTGCAGACGTGCCAGCAGAGCGCATCGCGGCGGCGCGGAAGTATACCTCGCTCCCGCCAGTGCTACACGGGCAGGCTCTCCTGTGGGGGGGAGGTAACGAGGGCGTGCAGGGGGTAACGGAGCTAGTGGAGTGCGAGCGCTGCGACGATGCCTGGCTGAAATCCGTGCAAGAGGAGTTCCGCAAAGGAGACCTCACGGAAGACACGCATTCATTTTTGCACGGGCGTGATACTGGAGTCCCGGGGAGTTGGCTCCATGGTGTGGTTGGATGTGGGAACGCGAGATGTAGGGCCTTGTGCGACGCCGCAGGGGTCTCAGAGAAGGAAACTGTCGGAGCACGCCGTCAGCGCGCGATGTCCCCGAAGGAAATACGCAGACAGGAATGTGCGGTGTGCAAGCATGAGCGCGAACGGCGCCGTCTCGTCATCGACGGTCCAGATGACGCGCGCATGCACACGGCGAAGTTCCGGTGCGCCCCCGGGGTGTTCCCGAATAACGACGTGAAGTATGAGGTGAACAAACTCCGAGCGTCGCAATACGCCCGACTGCACGAGAAACCTCTGGTGTACGTGCCTGCGCGCGACACTCCGACACCAGATGCGCTGCGAGAGCGGCCAGATCTGCCACATCAAAAGATGGCCTGGCTGCAGCGCCACGACAAGGAGAGCGGGGACCTGTATGGTTTTTTGCCAATCGCGGAGGGAATGCCTGTGGCCCTCACAGATCATATCGACCGCAGCGAGGACAAGTACCTACTCCGCGGACGCGTGGGGACCGTGCACTCATGGGTGTGTGATGGCGACGAAGGAGCGGGTCGCGTCTCCCGGGGGGGGGAGACCATATTGCAGAAGACGCCGAAAGTGATATTTGTCCTCTTCGATGAGGGTCGCGATGACGCAGGGAACGTGATTCCGTGCAAGTGGACGATCCAGGGGCTGAAGACGCCGGGCCTGCACCCAGTGACTCCGCAGAAAAAAGATTGGTTCGTCGACAAGGGCAGGCCGTACCCGCGTCTGAAAGTGAAGCGGCGGCAATTCCCCTTGGCCCCAGCGTTTGGAGTCACCGCCCATTCAGCACAGGGCCAGACTTTTAAGCAGGGTGTCATCGTGGACCTCAGGATTGGCGGGGGCACGTCGCCGTTGTCGAGTTATGTGGCTCTGACGCGCGTGCGTCGCCGCGAAGACATGTTGATATTTCGGCCTTTCGACCGCGCGCCGTACACTCAGAAGGAGCGGAAGGGCCCCGGATTACTGTTACAGGTGTTGCGGGGAGACCCGATGGACTGGGATGCAATCGAGAAGGAGTTCATGCCTGCAGGGATGTGCGCACTGTGCTCGTCGGTGAAGTACAAGAACCAGTACGCGGTCGGGCAGTGGGGCCGGGACGACGGTCGCCGCGTGTGCCAGGTGTGCTTGGAAGGCAAGAAGAGCAGTGGCACGCCGTGGCAGTGCACGGAATGCTTTCTGTGGAAGGGCCAGGATGCGTTCCATGCATCCCAGCGCCACAGCTCGAGACTCACGTCACGGCGTTGCGTGGACTGTCCTGAGAGGCGAAAGTGTTATGTATGCGAGGGCCGGAAGTACGAGGAGGCGTTCGTGGGTTTGCAGTGGGACAAGGCAGGGAACGCCCGATGCAAAGGGGGAATGTGCCGGGACTGCGAAGACGCGAAAACGCACCTGAAGTGTTCGCGCTGCGGCCAGGAGAAGTTACTAGATCAATTTGCCAAAGCGGAAACTATCATCAGCGAGGAACCCACTTGCAAGGCTTGTAAGAGGTTGCAGAGAGAGGAGGAGAAGGCCCGTGCCGAAGAGGCAAAAGAGCGCGTGTGTTCCAACTGCGGAATCCCCAAAAGGAGAACCGAGCTTTCAGAGTACATGCTGAAGAACGCGCCGAAAGCGTCGATGCAATGTAGGGAATGCGTAAACGCTGCAGCAGCAGAGCGGGATCAGGCGGCGAGGAAGGACATTAAAACTTGCGTGGTGTGCGAGAAGGCGCAACGGCAAGATTGTTTTTCGGATTGGATGTGGAACGGCGTTGCAGATCTGCACCGCAAGTGCAAGCGCTGCGTCGCTGCGCCGAAGAAGGACATGAAAACGTGCGCGGTGTGCGAGAAGGCGCACCGGCAAGATTGGTTTTCTGATTGGATGTGGAACGGCGTGGCAGATCTGCATCGTAAGTGCAAGCAGTGCGTCGCTGCAGGGAGGAAGGAAGTGAGAACGTGTGTAGCGTGCGAGAAGGCGCAACAGAAAGATATTTTTCTCTGAAAAGATGTGGGACGGCAGGGCAGAACAACACCGCAAGTGCAAGCGATGCATCGACGACGCGAAGCTGCAGCGCGGGAAGTGGAAATGTGTTGAATGCAAAGGCGCTTTCGGCAGGGACGAATACAGCAGCTGGTTGGCCGGGCGAACGACGCAGAAGGCGGATGGGAAGCAAAGGTGTAACGAGTGCTGTGCTGGCCAAGAGCGCAAAAGGAAAGACGTCGCTGAGCGGAGCCATGCGTCAGTGACGAAAGTGCGTAAGACTGGATAGCTGTTGCCGCAGCCGACAGGAGGGACGATGGACGCGCGTGCCAGTCGTGAAGCATGTTGCCGGGAGAGTAGGAGAGGCATGCTGGCAAGGATGGGGATGTCGTTTTTTTGTTTTTTTTGGGGGGGGTATAAGTAGTTTTTGGGCGAGAAATCGTAGGGTCGGGGGTCCCAAGAACGGAGCCCAGAGGCTTGGGGATGTCGTGGGGGGGGGGTGGTGGCCAAGTGGGGGCCAGGTGGGCGGTATGGGTTGTTTTTGGGCGAGAAATCGTAAAGTCGGGGGTCCCAAGAACACAGCCCAGAGGCCTGGGGATGTCGTGGGGAGGGGGGGGGGGGGGGGTGGTGGCCAGGTGGGGG
>CAUYUJ010013581.1:75790-103290 GCA_963575745.1 Prorocentrum cordatum
AGGGAGGGGGGGGGGGTGGGTGGCCAGGTGAGGGCCAGGTGGGCGGTATGGGTTGTTTTGGGGCGACAAATCGTAGAGTCCGGGGTCCGAAGAACAGAGCCCAGAGGCCTGGGGATGTCGTGGGGGGGTGGTGGCCAGGTGGGGGCCAGGTGGGGGGTATGGGTCGTTTTCGGGCGAGAAATCGTCGAGTTGGGGGTGCCAAGAATAGAGCCCAGAGGCCTGGGGATGTCGTGGGGGGGGTGGTGGCCAGGTGAGAGCCAGGTGGGGGGTGTGGGAGGTTTTTGGGCGAGAAATCGTAAGGTCGGGGGTCCCAAGAACACAGCCCAGAGGCCTGGGGATGTCGTGGGGGGGTGGTGGCCAGGTGGGGGCCAGGTGGGGGGTATGGGTTGTTTTGGGGCGACAAATCGTTGGGTCGGGGGTCCCAAGAACACAGCCCAGAGGCCTGGGGATGTCGTGGGGAGCGGTGGTGGCCGGGTGGGGGCCAGGTGGGAGGTATGGGTCGTTCTTGGGCGAGAAATCGTAGGGTCGGGGGTCCCAAGAACAGGGCCCAGAGAACTGGGGATGTCGTGGGGGGGTGGTGGCCAGGTGGGGGCCAGGTGGGGGGTATGGATCGTTTTTGGGCGAGAAATCGTAAGGTCGGGGGTCCCAAGAACACAGCCCAGAGGCCTGGGGATGTCGTGGGGGGGTGGTGGCCAGGTGTGGGCCAGGTGGGGGGTATGGGTTGTTTTGGGGCGACAAATCGTAGAGTCCGGGGTCCCAAGAACAGAGCCCAGAGGCCTGGGGATGTCGTGGGGGGGTGCTGGCCAGGTGGGGGCCACGTGGGGGGTATGGGTCGATTTGGGAGAGAAATCGTAGGGTCGGGGGTCCCAAGAACAGAGCCCAGAGGCCTGGGGATGTCGTGGGGGGGTGGTGGCCAGGTGTGGGCCAGGTGGGGGGCAGGTGAGGGGCGTTGGTCGTTTTTGAGCGAGAAGTCGTGGGGTTGGGGGTCCCAAGAACAGAGCCCAGAGGCCTGGGGGGGAGGGGGGCGTTGGTCGTTTTTGGGCGAGAAATCGTGGGGTCAGGGGTCCCAAGAACAGAGCCCAGAGGCTTGGGGGTGTCGGGGCCAGGTGGGGGCCAGGTGGGGAGCGTTGGTCGTTATTGGGCGAGAAATCGTGGCGTCAAGGGTCCCAAGAACAGAGCTCAGAGGCCTGGGAGTGTCGGGGCCAGGTGGGGGCCAGGTGAGGGGGGGGGGGGTGGCGTTGGTCGTTTTTGAGCGAGAACTCGTGGGGTCGGGGTTCCGAAGAACAGAGCCCAGAGGCTTGGGAGTGTCGGGGCCAGGTTGGGCCAGGTGCGGGGCCTTGGTCGTTGTTGGGCGAGAAATCGTGGGGTCGGGGACCCCAAGAACAGAGCCCAGAGGCTTGGGGGTGTCGGGGCCAGGTGGGGGCCAGGTGGGGGGCGTTGGTCGTTTTTGGGCGAGAAATCGTGGGGTGGGGGAGTCCCAAGAACAGAGCCCAGAGCCTTGGGGGTGTCGGGGCCAGGTGGAGGGGGGGGGGGACGTTGGTCGTTTTTGGGCGAGAAATCGTGGGGTCGGGGGTTCCAAGAACAGAGCCCAGAGGCTTGAGGGTGTCGGGGCCAGGTGGGGGCCGGGTGGGGGGAGGGGGGGGGGCGTGGATCGTGTTTGGGCGAGACATCGTGGGTTCGGGGGTCGGGGGCGTGGTGGGGAGTGTGGTTGGGGGTATCGGTCGGTTTTGGGCGAGAAGTGGTGTGGTGGGGGAAGGGGGGGCCCAAGAACAAAGGTTCCAAGGGAGAGAGCCAGGAGGGGGGTATCGGTCGGTGGCTGCTTGAAAGGAGAACCTCACGATGAATGGCTCTAGCACACACTCTCCCTCACACGCCTCTGGGGTCGGCGGATGATAATGGTGCTGATAATACTAATGATGGTGAAAACGGTGATGATGATGGATGATGATGATTGATGGTGATGCTGATAATGATGATGATGCTTCTGCTGCTGTTGCGGCTGCTGGACATGATAGTGATGATGATGCTGATGATGATGACGATGAGGATGACGATGCTGATGATCATGATGATGACAAAGATGATGATGATGATGATGATGATGATGATGATGATGATGATGATGATGATGATGATGATACTAATGCTGATGCCGATGCTGATGATGACGATGACGATGACAATGACGATGATGACGACGACGACGACGACGATGATGATGATGATGATGATAATGCTGATGATGCTCATGATGATGCTGATGCTGATGCTGCTGCTGCTGACGACGATGACGATGATGATGATGATGATGATGACCATGATGATGCTGATGATGATGATGATGATGATGATGATGATGGTGGTGATGATGATGATGATGATGATGATGATGATGATGATGATGATGATGATGATGATGATTATGATGATGATGATGATGATGATGATGATGGACTGATGCTGCTGCTGATGATGATGATGATGATGATGATGATGATGATGATGATGATGATGCTGATAATGGTGATGATGCTGATGAGGAGGAGGAGGAGGAGGAGGAGGAGGAGGAGGAGGAGGAGGCGGCGGAGGAGGAGGAGGAGGAGGAGGAGGAGGAGGAGGAGGAAAGAATGGAGGGAGGGAATGGGAAGGGAGGGGGGGAGGGAGAGAGGCAGGGGGCAGGGAGGGTATGGTAGGAAAGGGTTTGGGTCGTAGATGGGTATGTGGGTAGGTAGGTAGGTAAGTAGGTCGACAGGTAGGTAGGTAGGGGTGGGTGAAGGGATGGGAGGGAGGGAGTGAGGGAGGGATAGAGGCAGGCAGGCAGGCCGGCAGGCTGGCAGGCAGGCAGGCAGGCAGGCAGGAGGAGGAGGAAGAAGGATGAGGAGGAGGAAGGAGTGATGGGGGGAGAGGGTAAAACGACGCGAAGATCGGGACAAAATCGGATCGGGATAACTCGAAATCTCTGAGAATCGGCGGGTTTGGAGGATGTATTGGGCGCCGCTGCCGCTCCAGAGCGTTCCGGAACGCTCTGGAGCGATTTATCCCGATCCTAGTCCTGTTTTAGAGGGGACGGAGGGAGGGACAGAGCGGAGGGGGGGTGGGGGGGTGGATCGGAGTGAGGGAGGGGAGAAGGCCCCCTCCTCCGTTCTTGTCGTCCTTTGGCGGCCGCCGTCGTGCCCCCCCCACTCGAAATTGTTCTTACCTGCCTCCGTTCGGCCCCTGCCTGCCGCTGCCGTTTGTAGCCTGGCCAGACGCCGCGCCCACTTTTAGTCTACCCCTTAGGCACACATCGCTTTACATCCGCTATCAGATAAGGCCGTTCTAGTTGGTATGGGAGCTTCAGCTCCAATACCACGGCCGCAATGTTGTACTCGCCTCGCTTGAACAGCACAGGCTCCGACTCCCCGCCGCTCTACGCTCGACATCCAGCCGGTCATCTCGCTGGACATTCTCTTTCATCGCCTTCGCGGCAGGAAGCGTCGTCACTCTCGGGTCCGTCGGGGCGTCCGCCCATCCGCCAGGACCGGCGACGGGAAAGGCGCACACCTACTTCACGGGACCTACAAGGACCCCGGCCGCGCGCCAGAGCTAACAGCGATCCCTCCCAGGCTTTCGTTGACTATGTCGCCGCAGCTTGCGGACCCCGCGCTGTCAATGCACGCGCCTGTGGGTGTAGCCGCGAATGTCAGACAGTTGCGCGACGCAGCCTTCACATCTACGGCGTCCGTTAAGGGTCCCGAGCTTCTGGCGAGTGTGTCGCGAGAGCCCTGGGAGGAACAAGCGGAGAAGAGCGGGAAGGAAACGGAAGCTTTGGCGACTGTGTCGCCAGCGCTCCGAGGGACTGAAGCGGATCCGGGAAATCAATAGTTCTGTTCTTTGGTACATGACTTTTCACGTTGCCCGCGCGTTCCCTGCTGTCTGGCAAGAGTGGGTCCCGATGCTCGCTCCTTTCGACGGTCGTGCATGTTGCGGTGCTCAATGCAGTGACAACGCGACGTGCGAGGCGAATTCCCGTGCCGGTGTCACGGGACGCCCCGAGGGCACCACAACCGCGCGACGGAAGCTTGGGCTCAATGCGCAGACGAGGAGGAATACTTGTGGGGCAAGTATCCACGGCGTCTCGGACGCACACTTCCCCAGCAGCGCTGCTGCCGGATCCCTGGTCTCCAGAGTTCTACGGCGCGTGGAGGGAGCTGCTGTCTGGATGGAAGGTCATCACAGTGGGCGTGATGATTGCCAATGCCAGCTGCATTTCCTGCGTGGGCGCAGGCGGAGGCAGCGGCAACGTGCGACACCTCCTCGCCTGGGGGCCCGAACAGCAAGCTCAAGCTCGCGCGCCGCGCCCTTCCAGACATGGGCGCGCAGTGGCGAACTCATTCCTCGACGAGTTTCGCCGGGCGACCTACGTCTCGTAACGACTCGCCAGCACGGCACGCGAACGCGTGGACGAATGGCCGCCAGTGAGGACTTATCAGCGGCAGCCCAGTGCCACCGATGGCAATCCCGATGCGCAGTTCGGCCGAACGGTTGGGCCAACTGCGCGAGGAGGAGCGCACTTCTGCAGTGTCCGCAAGAGGGCGTGTCGACGTCCTGACGCGTTTCGACATCCTTCGCAACCGAGCGCAGCAAGCTGGTCGATTCATGATCGGCTACGAGAGCTTCAGGTTCCTCTTGGTGAGCGCCGTTCGTGTGTCGCTGTCTCACCCAACAGTGAGGAGGCGACTCTCGTGACTATGTCAGTAGGTCGACCAGTTTGCGGGCATTGCCGGGCGAGGGCAATAAGGAAGTCGAGCATGCGCGTGAGTGCTGCTCCAGCTACTTGTGTTCGTTGAGCACCAGCAGCCACGTTGTTGTGCTTAACTTTTTCTTGCTCGCAGCAGGCTGGCAGTTTTGTATTCGGGATGCGGTCAGAAGGACACTCCATCTGTCTCGAGCACGGTCGGCATAGCGCTCCAGTTGCGCATTTCTTGATACAAAGGGAAGTGCTGCCAGCAGGGCGTTCCCTGCAGCGGGGAGCTTTTTACGAAGGCGCGGTCTGAAGAGCATCCTCCTTGCAGCTGTCCGAACTGAGCGAAGGCACGGCGGACTTGTTTGAGCGCCAGAGTCGAATGGGATCCTTCCTGCCTTTTCCCACCCCTGCTTGCCGCTGCCCTTTGTAGCCTGGCCAGGCACCGTGCCCGCTTTGCATCCGCTATCAGGAAAGTCCCGCGCTTTTCATATTCTACATCCTTTCTCTAGCCCCCCGTTCGCCCCCCGTGAGGACGCGGAGCTGCTGCGCGCCGTGTTCAACCCGCGCCTCTCCGACAGGCCTGCTGACGCTGCCCTCCTCCACCTCCCTTCCTCCCCTTCCTCCTTCTCTTATTCCCCCCGTTCCTCCTCTTCCTCCACCTCCTCGTCGTCCCCCTCTCTCCCCTTCACTCCCCCTTTCCCATCCCTTCTTGTGCCTTTACGGCAACTCTTCCGTCTTTCTCCTTGGGGCGGGTCGGTAGGGGGCTGGTCTGGCGTTTCGCCTGCGGCCCATCCCCTTTTGTGTCCGTTAAACTCGATACTTGAAAAACAACTTCACAGGTGTAGGGCGGTCCTTTTTGAAAAAAATGTGGCTCTCGCCTTAGCGTCCCGCGCGTTCGTGTTATACATGTTCAAGCGTTTTGCTGATGGGGGGCGGGCCGGTTGTAACAGGTGTCTTCTGCATTAGCGCCGCGCACACTCGCGTTAAACAGGCGCAACAGTTGCATTGATGCAGGGCAGTTCCTTTTCAAAATGCTGTGTTCGCCCTGCTGCCGCGCCGAGTCGCCTTAAGAAATGTTTACGAGTGTTTCGCAGATTTTTCATGACGGGGCGAGCGGCTGGACGTCCCCCAACCACCCCCGGTTAACTCGTGGCGAAGGTCCGCTGGCGTTTTGTCCCCACCCACCCTGCGGCCAGCGCGCCTCGCGGGGAAACGCCCCATCGTATTTTTTTTCAGCACACATCCTCGTTCCGCGGGGACAGACAGTTGCGGAGTGCGTTCTGGCATTGGTCAGCGGCATTGTTTTCGACACCCACTCTCTGCCTGCGGGCGGTTTGTGTCAATCATCTTATTTCCGCATCCGCCCGCTCGCCAACCAGCCCCCCGACTTTCTTGCAGCCTCCGCAATTTCCTCGGTGGGTCGTCGTCGTCGGCGCCGCCGCCGTCGTTGTCGTCATTGTCGTCGTCGTTGTCGTCGTCGTTGTTCGTCGTCGCCAGGCCTTGCGCGCCCCCCCTTACATGGGGCGTCCGCAATTCGTCGTCGTTGTCGTCATCATCGTCGTCGTTGTCGTCGTTGTTGTCGTCGTCGTTCGTCGGCGTTAGCCGTCGTTCGTCGTCGTCGTCGTCGTCGCTGGGCCTTTCATTGCACCCCCTCCATTGGGGGAGTGCAGCGACATGGTTGCAATTTCTCGCACGGTTTCGGGGGTAACACGTGTCACCCGCTCCTTGCTTCCCAGGCTGAATGATTCCCAACCCTCCTGTGTGTTGGGTCCTCGTTTTGGATCCGCAGTGCCGCGCGTCTCCTCCTCCTCCTCCTCCTCCTCCTCCTCCTCCTCCTCCTCCTCCTCCTCCTCTCCTCCTCCTCCTCCTCCTCCTCCTCCTCCTCCTCCTCCTCCTCCTGCTCCTCCTGCCGTATATAAAAATGGAGGAGTCGAGTCGAGTCGAGTCCTCCTCCTCCTCCTCCTCCTCCTCCTCCTCCCATGTTCCTCCTCACCCTTCCCTTCGCTTCCTCCTCATCCTCCCTTTCCGACTTCCCATCGCAACCACCATCAACATCACCACCATCGTCATTATCCTCCACCGAAGGCTCCAGTGGCAGGGTCCGCATGCGTACTCGGGTCCATTTGGGCACACCCCTCACACGTTTCGTGGCCCATAGGGAGCTCCTCCGAAGGCTCCATTGGCAGTGTCCGCATGCGTAGTCGGGTCCATTTGGGCACACCCTTCGCACGCTTCGTGGCCCCATATGGGGGCTCTATCGAAGGCTCCATTGGCAGGGTCCGCATGCGTACTGGGGTCCATTTGGGTACACCTTTCACACGCTCCGTGGCCCCATAGGGAGCTTCTCCGAAGGCCCCAGTGGCAGGGTCCGCATGCGTACTCGGGTCCATTTGGGCACACCCCTCACACGTTTCGTGGCCCTATAGGGAACCCCACCGAAGGCCCCAGTGGCAGGGTCCGCATGCGTACTCGGGTCCATTTGGGCACACCCCGCACACGTTGCGTGGCCCCACAGGGAGCTCCACAGAAGGCTCCAGTGACAGGGTCCGCATGCGTACTCGGGTCCATTGGGGCACACCCTTCACACGCTTCGTGGCCCCATAGGAAGCTCCACCGAAGACTCCAGTGGCAGGGAATGCTCCAGCGGCAGGGTCCGCATGCGTACTCGGGTCCACTTCGACGAACACCTCACACGTTTCGTGGCCCCGCGGGGGGTTCCGCCGCAGGCTCCATTGGCAGGGTCCGCATGCGTATTCGGGTCCATTTGGGCACACCCTTCACACGCTTCGTGGCCCAATAGGGAGCTCCACCGAAGACTCGAGTGGCATGGAATGCTCCAGTGGCAGGGTCCGCATGCGGATTCGTGTCAATTTGGGCACACCCCTTATACGTTTCGTGGCCATATAGGGAGCTCCACCGAATGCTCCAGTGGCAGGGTCCGCATGCGTACTCGGGTCCACTTCTGCGAGCACCTCACACGTTTCGTGGCCCCATAGGGAGCTCCGCCGAAGACTCCAGTGGCAGGGTCCGCATGCGTACTGGGGTCCATTTGGGTACACCTTTCACACGCTTCGTGGCCCCATAGGGAGCTCCACCGAAGATCCAGTGGCAGGGACTGCTCCAGTGGCAGGGTCCGCATGCGTATTCGGGTCCATTTGGGCACACACCTCACGCGTTTCGTGGCCATGTCAGGAGCTCCACCGACGGCCCCAGTGGCAGGGCCCGCATGCGTACTCGGGTCCACTTCGGCGAACACCTCACTCGTTTCGTGGCCCCGTAGGGAGCTCCACCGATGACTTCAATGGCAGGGCCGGCATGCGTTTTCGGGTCCACTTGGGCACAGCCTCACACATTTCGTGGCCCCATAAGGAGCTCCGAAGACTCCAGTGGCAGGGAATGCTCCAGTGGCAGGGTCCGCATGCGGATTCGGGTCCATTTGGGCACACCCTTCACACGTTTCGTGGCCCTATAGGGAGCTCCATCGAAGGCCCTAGTGGCAGGGTCAGCATGCGTACTCGGGTCCACTTCGGCGAACACCTCACACGTTTCGTGGCCCCATAGGGAGCTCCACCGAAGACTTCAATGGCAGGGCCCGCATGCGTATTCGGGTCCATTTGGGCACACCACTCACACGCTTCGTGGCCCCATAGGGAGCTCCACCGAAGACTCCAGTGGCAGGGAATGCTCCAGTGGCAGGTCAGCATGCGTATTCGGGTCCATTTGTGCACACCCTTCACACGTTTCGTGGCCCTATAGGGAGCTCCACCGAAGGCCCGCGAACACCTCACACGTTTCGTGGCCCCATCGGGAGCTCAGCCGAAGGCTCCATTGGCAGGGTCCGCATCCGTACTCGGGTCCATTTGGGCATACCCTTCACACGCTTCGTGGCCCCATAGGGAGATCCACCGAAGACTCCAAAGGCAGGGAATGCTCCAGTGGCAGGGTCCGCATGCATATTCGGGGCCATTTGGACACCCCTCACACGTTTCGTGGCCCTATAGGGAGCTCCACCGAAGGCCCCAGTGTCAGGGTCCGCATGCGTACTCGGGTCCACTTCGGCGAACATCTCACACGCTTCGTGGCCTCATAGGGAGCTTCGCCGAACGCTCCAGTGGCAGGGTCCGCATGCGTACTCGGGTCCATTTGGGCGCGCCCCTCGCACCCCAACGAGCTCTTGTGCATCGAACGGTCCGGTTGATGGTTTCCACGTGCGTAGAAGGGGTTGGTTCTTCGCCAGGGTAGTTTTTTTTTGCCCCCCCGAATCCCAAATTCACAATTGGTCTTTCTCACATGATTTCGGGGTGACACGTGTCACCCGCTGGTTTTCGCAGGCCAAATGGCCCTGAGTTGGCTCCCACAATCTTGAATTGGGAAATGTTTGGTTCAATGTGGTTTGGGAGGTGGTACGTGTCACCCGCTGCATTTTTCCAGGTTGATTGACTTTTTGTTGGTTCCCATAATCCTAGATTCGCAATTGGTTCTTCTCATGCGGTTTCGGGGGTGACACGTGTCGCCCGTTGCTTCTCTGAGGCTGGCAGACTCCGTGTTGGCCCTCGGACTCTACTTTTTCATTCGGTTCTTCCCGCGCGGTATCGGGGGTGACACGTGTCAACCGCTGTTTTTTTTTCTCAGGCAGCCTGTCCCCATGTTGGTTCTCAACATCTCAATTTCACAATGGATCTTTCTCAAACGGTTTCGGGGGTGACGCGTGTCACCAGTTTTTTTCTGAGACTAAAGGACACCATGCTGGCTCCCAGGATCCCAATTGTACGATTCTTTTTTCTCACACGGTTTCGGGAGTGACGCGAGTCACCCGTTGCTTGTCTGAGGTTGCCTGGCCCCATGGTGAATCCCAGAACCCCATATTTTTACAATTGTTTTTTATCGCACGGTGTCGGGGGTTGCACGTGTCACACGCTGATTTTTCCAGGCTGCAAGCTTTTTTGGTTGGTTCTCAGAATCACAAATTTAGAATTGGTCTTTCTCAGGTGGTTTCGGGTGTGACACGTGTCACCCGCTGGTGTTCGTAGGCCAACTGACCCCATGTCGGCTCCCATAGTTTTGAATTTGCAAATGTTTTGTCTCACGCGGTTTCGGAGGTGACACGTGTCACCCGCTGCTTTTCTCCAGGCTGACTGACCCATTGTTGGCTCCCATAGTCCAAGATTCACCGTTGTTTTTTCTCACGCGGTTTCGACGGTGACACGTATCGTCCGCTGCTTTTCTGAGGCCGACTGCTTCCATGTTGGCTCTCAGAATTATACGTTGTCATTTGGTTTTCCCCGCTTGCTTTCGGGGGAGACACGCGTCACCCGACTTTTTTCCTTCCCCAGCTGACTGACCCCATGTTGGCGCCCAGAAGCCCAAATTCACAATGGATCTTTCTCACACGGTTTCTTTGGGCTCGACGAGAAGCCAGGTCAGCGGGCCTTTCTGCCTTCCCCCACTTCCCACTGGATGACCTGACCCTGTCGGTTGCACAGGTGCGAAGGGGATACGCAGTGTTGGTGCGCGCGGGGGCAGGCGCGGGGCTGCCCGGGCGAAAAGGCGAGGTTGTTGGCCGGCACCTCCCCCCATCCCCCCGCTGGACAGACCGGGGCACCGCCGAAAGAAAAACAAAAAGATGGGGCCGCACCCCCCTCACCACCCACCAAACCACCCCAATCCAACCCGAAGGCCTCAATTTGCCCCCCATTTCCAGGTGGGGGGGGGGGTCGGGGAACATTACAAAAACACATGGAACCCGCACCGCCCCCCAACCCGAAATTCGGTTCGAATTCGGGTCTTCGGGTTGGGTTGGGGTGGTCTGGTAGGTAGTCTAAAACGACGCGAAGATCGGGACAAAATCGGATCGGGATAACTCGAAATCTCTGAGAATCGGCGGGTTTGGAGGATGTATTGGGCGCCGCGGCCGCTCCAGAGCGTTCCGGAACGCTCTGAGAGCGCTCCGGAACGCTCTGGAGCGATTTATCCCGATCCTAGCCCTGTTTTATAGTCACCCCCTGCCCGGCGGAAGCCAGGCGCATGGACGGTGACCTCTTCGTGCCCCCGCCCACCTGCGACGCGCACGCGGAGAAGCTGCGCGCCCTCGTCCGGGAGGAGGCAGCCGTGCAGGCCCCCGCCCGCCTCTCCCCCCGGCGCTCCGTGCGGTGATGTGCGCGGCCCCTGCCTTTTTTGTATGGCGTCGTGTTTTTGTTCGTTGTTTGTTCTTCTGCTTGATATGCAGAGGAGGAAAAGATACCCATACCTCTACCCTCTCCTCGTTTTCCCCGTTTTGGGCCTCCTGGGCGGCCCTCGTCGCCACCGCTGGATGCGCCTCGAAGTCCTGGTCAGAGCGCACCCCAGGAGAGGTCCGGGGAGTAGCGGTATCGGCACCTTTTGATCTCTCCAGATACGTTGTGTTTGTTTGTTCGTTCTGTTTGCGCACGGCGTGCTGTCTGCTCTTTGGTCGTGGTTCTCCCCGGGCGAGGAAAAGCGATCACATGGGCACAGGCTGTCGGACGTCCGTGGGGACTTTTCGGATCGGTCGGGGCCGTGGCGCCCCCCAGGTCTTGGGGCCCCCGCTCAGTCCGCGCCACGTGCCTCGGACCCTTCTGCGCACTCCCCCCCCCGCCCCTCTTCTTCCCGGCCCCCCTCCTCGGCGCACCTGCACGCCCCTCTGCCTCGACTCAGAGGGGGGGGCGGGGAGGAGGGGGGGTGAGGAGGTGCAGGGCAGCAGGAGGAGGGTCGTGATGCTGGTGATGGCAGTGGTGGTGGTGCTGGTGGTGATGATGGTTGTGGTGATAGTGATGATGATGGCGACGGGTGATTGTGATGGTGATGGTGATGGTGATGATGCGGATGCTGATACTGATGCTGCTGATGATGGTGGTGATGATGATGTTGATGATGATGCTGATGCTGATGCTGATGATGATGATGATGGTGGTGGTGATGATGATGATGATGATGATTATGAACCTGATTATGACGATGATGATGATGATGATGATGATGATGATGAGGAGGAGGAGGAGGAGGAGGAGGAGGAGGAGGAGGAGGAGGAGGAGAGGAGGAGAGGAGGAACAGGAGGGTGGGGGTGGTGAATGAGGGGATGTGACATGTTATGAAGCCGCGGTGGGGATGAGGGAGAAGGGCGAGGAGGAGGGGGAGGAGGAGGGAGAGGGAGAGAGGGAAGGAGAAGGAGAGAAGCAACAGGATCAGGATAATAAGGAGGGAAGAGAAGGATACTGCCTTGATAATTAGAAGGATAATGAGAAGGAGGGGGACTGACGACCACGAGGAGACATGATGGCGATGACATGTTTGATTGTGAATCTGCTCATGATTATGATGAGTAGGGGTTTGATGTTGACGATGGGGTTGGTGATGGCGATGATGGAGATGAAACTGATAATTCATGTGGCTGCTGCAGATGATGACGACGATGCTGTTTTCGAGTTAATGATGGCGATGCTGGTGCTAAGCAATATGATGACAAAGCTGCTCTTCATGATGACGATGATGATGAATGGTAAGATGGGGAGGCTACAGATAGGGAGGATTAGACGGAGAGAGTGGATGAGTTGGCGACGGAACGCGATTTTGTATGTTTTGGTGGGCGGCGTGCACGCTTTTATCGGAGAGGCTGTCTTAGTCACGTCCCTCTCCCCTCGCGCCTCCTGCTGCAAGGAGCAGCGCAAGCGCCACTTCTGCAGCACCAAGTTCGAGGAGAGCTTGGGAATGCAGCATGCTGGGAGATCGCCATTTGCCACACGCGGTGCAGGTGGCAGGGGAGGACCTATTACCGAAGAGGAGGAGGAGGAGGTGGAGGAGGACGAGGAGGAGTGGGCGGTGGGGTGGGGGGGGGAGAAGGGATTATGATGATGCTGATGATGATGATGATGATGATGATGATGATGATGATGGTGATAACGATGATGCTGATGATGATGATGAGGCTGATGCTGATGGCGATGATGATGCTGATGCTGATCATGGTGATGAGGATGCTGCTGATGATGATGATGATGATGAAGATGATGATGATGCTGCTTCTGATGAAACTTAGGCTTCTGGTGATGGTGGTATGATGACGGTATGATATGATGATGGCGATGATGATGCTGACGCTGATGCTGATGATGCTTATGATGCTTATGATGATGCTGATGATGAGGATGATGATGCTTATGCTGATGGTGATGATGACGATGATGATGATGATGATGATGCTGCCGATGATGCGGATTATGATGCTGATGATGCTGATGCTGATGCTGATGCTGATGCTGATGCTGATGCTGATGATGATGATGATGATGATGATGATGATGATGATGATGATGATGATGATGATGATGATGAGAAGGAGGAGGCCGGGCTTGGAATGAGAGCGGACGGCAGTGTTGCAGGAGGTAATAGCAGCAATGGCGACGATTGGTGATGGTGGGGATGACGGCAGCTACGCATGCTCGAAAGCAGTGACGGGGGGCCTTTTGCGATCGGTGTCGCTGTTCCTCCTAACCTCCAATAACATCCCAAACACCTCCAGGACCACCCAACACCTTACAGCCCGCAGGGAACTCATAATCCCCTTTTCCTCTCTTACCCTCCTCCGTCCCTTCTGAAGGGGGTCGTATCTTCTACCTCCTGTCTCGGTTTCCTGCGCCCCACCCCTACCTCCTTCCTCCTGTCCTCCAGATATCCGACATCCTACCGCCTGCCTCCTGAGTTCTACATTTACCTTCTACCTCTCCCCGGCCCCATACCTCCTACATCAGGCATCTTGTCTCTTACATACTATCTCCTACCTCCAGCAGATCACTTCTTATCAGACCACCTTCAGTTTCTCTTGGGGCTGGGTGATGGGGTCGCGCGCGTGTGTGTGTATGTGTGTGTGTGGGTGCTTGTCTCTATCCGGTCCCCCCCTGCTGCGCCAGGTGGAATTCGTCTAAGAGTGTCCCAGCTTGGTGGTAACGGCTCACAGCCGATGTATGACATGTCACGGCCTTTTGCGAGAGGAGGGCGTTGCCGGAGGAACGGGTTCCTTTTCCGTTCCTTGCCTTTTCCATCCCGTTCTTAGTCCTCTCCTCCTCGTCCTCATCCTCCTCCCCCCTCTCAGTACTCCCATCTCCTCCTCTCGCCTTCTCCTCTTCCTCGTCCTCCTCCTCCTACTTTCCGCCTTCCTTCCTCTTCTCTCGTCCTCCTCCCGTCCTTCTCCTCCTCCTGTTCCTTCTCCTCCTATTCCTCCTCCTCCTCTTCCACCGCCTTTATCTTCTCCTCCTCCTCCTCCTCCTCCCTCCTCCTCCCCTCTCGCGCGACAGGAGAGCAACGCGGGATCGCTGTTCCCGTTCTCGTGGCAGGAGTCGTTCCAGGCCCGCCCCCATGAGTCGCCCTCGTCTCTCTTCCTGCTGGAGCTGCTCCTCTTGCCGCGACCCCCGCGGGAGCCGCGGGCCGAAGGCGGGATGAGGCGGGTGATGCCGAGGTGGTGAAGGAAGAGAGGAGAAGGATGATGCCGCGGACGGTGAAGATCAGGATGACGAGGGTGAGGGCAGAGGAGGATAGTGATAAGGACGCGCGGGGATGGTATGAGGAGAAGATGAGGATGAGGACATGGTGATGAGGATGCGGGGGCTGAGGGGAAGGCGGGGAGGGGGGGCAGGAGGAATTGTGTGTGTGGATTTGTTTGAGTGAGCGCCACCGCTACTCTTTGCTCTGAGTGTGAAGCCCCATCGTTTATCTGTGGGTTGGGTTCACTAGCGCGTCGGAGAAGTACGCGTGTGTGTGTGTATGTTTTTGGTGCCGCATCGAAGGGCCCGGCCGCGCGCGTGGGCTCTGTGCCGGCTGCCTGGCTTGCTCCTTCGACACTGCGCGCGAGGCCGCGATAGCCAGCAAGTATGTGTTGTGTTTGTTTGTTTGTTTGTGTGTGTGTGTGCGTGTGCGTGTGCGTGTGCGTGTGTGTGTGTGTGTGTGTGTGTGCGCGTGCGTGCGTGCGTGCGTGCATGTGTGTGTGTGTGCGTCTGTGTGCGCGCGTGTGTGTGTGTGTGTGTGTGTGTGTGTGTGTGTGTGCGTGTGTGTGTGGTGTGGTGTGTGTGGTGTGTGTGTGTCTGGTGTGTGTGTGTGTGTGTGTGTGTGTGCGCGAGGCCGCGATCGCCAGCAAGTATGTGTTGTGTCTGTGTGTGCGTGTGTGTGTGCGCGTGTGTGTGTGTGTGTTTGTGTGTGTGCGTGTGTGTGTGTGTGTTTTGTGTGTGTGTGTGTGTGAGTGTGTGTTTGTGTGTGTGTGTGCGTGTGTGTGTGTGTGTGTGTGCGTGTGTTTGTGTGTGTGTGTGTGTGTGTGTGTGTGTGTGGGTCTCCTTGCCCTTTTCCCCTTTCCCCCTCCTCCTCCACCCTCCCATCCCAAGGGGAGTCGCGAGGAGGGGGAAGAGGATGACAACGAGGAGGCGGAGGAGGCGGAGGTTGGGAGGGACGTGAGGAAGGGAAGGGTAACAGATGGGGATAAGGAGAAGAGGGGCCAGTTTGATTCCGGGTCTGGGGATGAGGGGCGGATGGTGCCCGGAGCAAAACCCCTCACATAACACGGATGTTGCAATCTGCTCTCCCGTCCGTATCCCCGTCTCGTAAGTCAGTGCACGTGCGGCGAGCGGCAGCTGGAAATGTGAGGACTCCAGCCGCCGGCACGGTGGGGTCTCCCCGTGTCTGGAATACGCACCAACAGTCATAAGTATTCGTTGTCTAGTTCAGAGGTGTACAGCCGTCAACGGGTGTGAGCCACGATGCAGTCATGGCATAAGCTTCAAGCCATGCGTGCGTTGTGCCGAATTCCAAGCCTGAGTTTGAGCCTCGACTGCCTCCCCATCCGTCCAACAGTGGGCATGCCAGCGTTTGCCACCCCAATGTGTCGGGCTGTCCAAGGCGAGGGCTCGGCGTTGACAACTAATCGCGCTCCGCAGTCGAAATGCTTTGGATGCGAACGTGCGTGGCGCTAACGCGAGAACCACATGTTGAAAGCCATCCACCCTTAACCCGTTTTTCTGTTTTTTGTTTGTTGATATTTTTTTGTTTCGTTTTCTATATAAAGAGCTTTCTGGCCACCATTTGCGAACAATTTTCAGGGTCAGCGACTATACAGCCCTGCTGAATAGTCTGGTGATGTGGTGTCACGAGGTGCAGTCTTTTCGCTCTCGGAAGGCAGCGCGAATGGGGAAGGGGGGAGCACAGCGATAATGCCTGATGTTGTGATGAACGAGGGGTTGTATGCAGATGTGAACGTACATGTAAAGTGGGTGATGGTGACGACGCTGATTTTGATGATGATAGTAGTGGTGATGCTGATGCGGATGCTGATTACGATGATGATGACGATGTCTATGATGATTATGATGATGTTGCTGCTTGTGACAATGATGATGATGATGATGATGATGATGATGATGATGATGATGATGATGATGATGATGATGATGATGATACTGATGAGGATGCTGATATTGATGTTGATGATGATGCTGATGCTTATGATGATGATGATGATGGTGATGATGATGATGGTGATGATGATGATGGTCCTGGTGGTGGTGGCGATAATGATGCTGATGCGGTCGCTGCTGCTGCTGATGATGCTGATGATGATGATGCTGCTGCTGCTGATGATGATGATGATGATGATGATGATGATGATGATAATGAGGATGAAGAGGAGGATACGGTGTTGGGGGAAGTGGAGGGATAGGGAAGTTCGTCGCTTTGTAATGGGGAGTAGATGATGTTGACGATACGAGGGCGGGGGGTGGGGGGTGGGGTGCGGGGCGGAGGATGATCATGTCGAGGAGCGAGGTAGGTGTACGTGTAGGCCGAAGGAGCAGGAATGTGGCCATGATTGTTGGCAGGACGAGATGGAGGATACTGTAGAGTAAGGGTGAGGAGAACGAAGCTGAGGACGATGATGGGGAGGAGGAGGAGGGGGAAGGATGAGTAGGGAGAAGGATGGGGTCGAGAACCACAATGATCATTATGATGACGACGATGAGCATGCTGATGAGGTCGGTGATGCTGATGATGCTGATGATGATGATGCTGATGATGATGATGACGACGCTGATGCTGATGGTGATGATGATGCTGACAACAATGATGATGACGATGACGATGCTGGTGATGCTGATTATGCTGATGATGCTGCTGCTGATGATGCTGCTGATGGTGATAACAATGACGATTCCGATGACGATGATGATGATGACGATGTCGATGCTGATGATGCTGATGATGATGAGGATGCTGATGCTGATGGTACTGATTATGCTGATGCTGATGCTGCTGACGATGGCGATGAAGCTGTTACTGATGATGCTGCTGATGATGATGACGATGCCTACGACGACTTTGATGCGGTCGCTGCTTGTGACGACGACGATGATGATGATGATGACGATGATGAGGATGATGATGATGATGATGATGATGATGATGATGATGATGATGATGATGATGACGATGCTGACGATGCTGAAGATGACGATGGCGATGATGATGATGCTGATGATGCTGATGATGATGATGATGATGATGATGATGATGATGATGATGGTGATGATGATGATGATGATGCTGATGATGACGATGATGATGGTGCTGATGTTGATGATGCTGCCAGCGATGATGATGCTGCCGCAAGTTTTGGGCACTCGGATGGTAGCGGAGCGTTGTGGTACGGGAGCTTCCAGACGGACGAGCAGGGCTGCACCTGGCTCGTGGTGAGTACGGACACCGAGAAGAGCTAGAAACATACAGTGGCGGGCCTCATCGTGCAGAACAGACTCCGAGGACAGTGGCACCAGCTAGGACAGTACCTACACACGGTGAAGCAGCGAGGCAGACTCGATGGCGATTCCAAAGGAGATGCTGCGACGAATCGAGCAGCTGGAGCAAAACAGCGTGGAGTTGATACGCGAAGCACAAGAATCCAGATAACGAGCATGTCGACTGCAAGCGGAAGCGGCTCGCGCCGCTGAAGGTGCTGCTGGCGTGGGAGCGGCGGCGGAAGCCGCAGCGGCGGCGGCGGCCGACGCTGAGAGGAGCACCCCCTTCGAGGCGAGGATTACGAACCCCCCCGAGAGTTTGAACGACAAGCAGGAGTCGCGGTCCGACTGGTGTTCTTTGTTCTAGAGCTGCGTGGCCTCACAAGATGAGCGCATGATCGAGCTGATGGATAGGTCGGCCACGCTGATGAAGATATAGTTCAGTGCAGAAGGTTTGCCGACGAGAGGGTCGGCGACGACGGGGGAGCGAGAACCCTGTTCCACTTGCTGACTGTCAGCATGGCGATGAAGTCGCGCGGCTTCAAGCTAATGAAGAACCTCAAGTCGTCGAATGGGTTCGAGGGCTGGAGACAGCTCATCATCGAGTGCGAGCCGAGAGTTCGCGGGCGCCAGGGCGTATTGCTGAACCAGCCACTGAGCGCGACGTTCAAGGCAGGGACCAGACACCGGAAGGCGACCGAGACGTGGGAACGCGAGGATGCAGAGTACGAGGGGCAGGCCGAGGGCATCTTGTCCGAATCCATCAAGGCAAACGCGCTGGTCCAAGGGCAGGAAGACGAAGTGCTGAAGTCACACCTCATGCTGAACCCCGACAGATCGGCCAGATACCAGGACACCCGCAAGGATGTCATGGATTACATCGTGAATCAGCGGGTGGGGCAGCGAGATGGCGATCAGGCCTGGCCGATGGGCGTGGATGCAGTTCGCGCGTGGTGCAAAGGGAGCGAGCCGCGTGGAGGCAAGGGGCAAGATGGCAAAGGGACGGGCGATGATGACACATGTAAGTCGAATGGCGGCATTAACAATGACGGCAACGGCAAGACGAGGGGCGACAAGACCAAGCGGTGCGACTGGCGCAGGATCGCGGGACACACGACGGGGATATGCAGGAAGAAACGCAAGTGCGACCAGCGGATGTCCCAGCTGCGCAGCAAGGCGCAAGCTCTCGTTCACCAGCAGCAGCTGCGCCCGCACGTTGCCGCGCCAGGAGGGACTGCACCGGCGTCCAGTGGACAGAGTGCAGTCCGCGGCCTGGGCCCGAACGACTCTGCCTCGATGGTGAACGATGGTGAACGCCATCCCAATCTCGATTCTGGCCCAGCACCGCCTGGACGTGGCGCGGAGGCCGGCGCAGTCTCGCGCTGCAAGCTTGGGCTGAAGCCCAGCGACCCCGTTTGCACCTGGTCGGCGAGACGCGCTGGCTGGGCCCTATCAAGGTTTACCGTGAGAGAAGACGGCTCGACGCCGTATCGACGGCTCAAGGGGGGAGACTACCGCGGCCAGATCGCTGAGTTTGCGGTGCCCGTGATGCGCAAGCTGCCCGCAGGAGCTGCAGGCCAAATTGAGGCCAGGTGGGGCGCGGGCATCTGGCTGGGCAAGGCTAACGTCAGCGGCGAGCGCGTGATCGGCGCGCCCAAGGGCGCGGCCTCCGCGCGTTCGATTGCGCGGAGGCCTGGCGAGAAGAGATGGAACAAGCACCTCTTCGGCCAGGTCGTGCGCGCGCCCCTTTCGACCCGAATGCGACCCCTCTGGCGGCGGCGCCCATCCTGGGGCCGAGGTGCCTAACCGTGGCGATCATCAACCGTTCGGGGGGACACTTGGTTGTCCTGGTGGCGACGGGGCAGGTCAGCGCCGCGCGGCCGAGTGCGGAGCTCGCTTGGAGGCGCTGCTGGGCGTGGAGGACATCGCGAAGCGCCTGGCTGCTCAGGCTGGGGCTCGAGGCGAGGTGCCCCCACCAGCAAGGGCGGCGACCGGGAAGGGGGGGCAGGCCGAGGCTGCGCAGCCAGCGGCTAGTAGCGGTCAAGCGCCCCCAGGACCAGTGGCTGCTGCAGCAGCGGCAGCAGCGCCAGCGTAGCCACCCCATGGGGGCGGATCAGACGTGGCCATGCTGGATGCGGAAGAGAGCGCCGAGGCGATGGGCAAGGGGCTCATCGAGATTGCCGAGAGGACGAAGAGACATACCTCAGGGAAGGAGGAGATCCCTGGAAGCAAGAAGGCACGCACTATTGGAGGTCTGCGCGCGTGCGTCGCGCCGCCCATGATCTGCGGCGTTGTAGACTTGGGCGGGTGCGCGGCCCTGCCCGTCGACGAGATGGGCCGGGCTAACATCGGGGGTGCGCTGTCTGGGCAGCTACTGCCTGCAGGCAAGTTGGCGAGGGCGCGACGGACGCGGCGTGGCAGCTGTTAAAGGCGATGTGCGGCGCGAGCCGCGCGAGCAAGCTGTTTCAGCGAATGGTCATCGGGGCGCCGTCTGCTGTGGGCCTCATCAGGCTGCAATTGGCGGTCATGGTGTTCTTCCACTTCGAGAGGGGTATCTACGTGACCGTGCGCGGCGACGACTTCATGGCGGTGGCCAGATATCCAGTTCGCGACGAGCTGGGTCATGCGAGGCATGCAGGGGCCGATGAAGATCCACGAGCTGGAGCTCATTCGGCCGGCAGCGTACCTGGCCACGTACCCGCATATGACATGGCTTTGCGAGAAACAGGAGATGCCGGCGGAGATCGCGATCGCGACCGGTTCCGACAGGGCTGGCGGCGAAGTGGCGAGGCGAAGTCGCGGTGGCGAAGCCGAGGACGTGGAGATGACGAACAGAGCGGCCAGGGGCATTTTCACGAATAACCTACTCAAGGAGATGCAGATCGAGATAATGGTGGTTGTGTCTGGCGACAGCGCGTCGGTGGTCGGGATTTGCTCGAGGCTCGGCGTCGGTCGCATCAAGCACCTGGGCGCGAAGTACCTGTGGCTGCAGGAGAAGGTGGTGGGCAGGCAGGTGCGAATCTGGAAGGTCCCGACGAGCGAGAACAAGGCGGATCTCGCGGCGAAGGCGCTGGATCCCATGCGACGCCATGAGTCGGTGAGGAGGTTGCTTGTGACCCTGCAGTCTGCGAGGGGCTCAACAGGGCAAGGTGGTGAGTCGTCGTGACCACGCTGGAGCGAGGCGACAGCAGTGCCATGCGCTCTTGCTTCAGTGGTGCAGTATGCGGACGACGTGCTCGTGCTGGGGTCCGCCCCCGCTAGTGGTTCCACGTGCAGCGCGTTGCCGAGCCAGGGGCCGCGCGGCGAGAAGCCGCGAGGGAAGAATGTCCGATGTTTCCCACCTCGCAGGAACAGCCGTAGGGACGTCTGCCACAGTTCGTGGCATGGCGGGCGTCGAGTGAAGTGCGCGAGGGATGTTGGCGGGCGAAGCTGGGCGCGACCGTGCCCGAGGAGGAATGCTAGACATCTTTGCGCCCTCAGATGGAACATCAACATGGCAACATTTGTGCTGTGCGTAGTCCCTCGCAGGCTCGAAAGGAAAAGAAACCGCGCCTATTTCTTTAGGCCTCCGCTCGCTGCCGCCCATTTCGGGCGCTCGGGCGCGTGGTGCTAATCGCGGTAACGCGACCGCTGTTATGATATTTATACGAATGCCGAGGGCACTAATAATATTGATGACATTAAGTCTACTCGGCGAGCACTAGCGATAATAATCGTGTTGCTGAAATGACAACTCACACGAAGTAGAGCAGGGGGGTCGAGGAGAAGGAGGCGGAGGAGGAGGAGGGGGGGGGAGGAGGGGGGGGGATTTAGAGGGAGGAGCTAGAAGTGAGAGGGGGCCGAGGAACGCGAGAACAAGAAGGACGAGGAGGAAGAGGAGGAGGTGGGGAAGGAGGAGGAGGACATGGATCGGAAAGGGGGGGGGGCGAGGAGGAGGGGGGGGGGCGTGGAGAAATGGGTCGGGGAGGGGGGGGGAGGGGGGCAGGGGGAGGGCCATTGTAAACCCAGGGGCCGTCAACGATGCCGGAATGAACCTTCTCTCCAAGCTCCCTCTTTCACGGGCCCCCACAACGGTTATTTTCATTGAGGGAATTGCCTCTTTGAAGGGCTACCGTTCGCCGACCCTGGATCATGTCAAAACATTGTTCTCGGGGTTCCAGCGCCGCGGAACAACCTGACTGTTGCGCCTTGACAACCCTGAATCGTGCCAGGGCGCCATTCCTGGGACCTCAACGCTGTTCCTCAAAGCTTCATGGGGCAGGCTCTGGCCGCGTCTTCCGCCGAGGGCTCGGCGCCTGCCGTGTCCGACCTTTTTCGGCATGTCCGAGTCACCAGGATTTCTTGCGGAAGGCCATGGGGCAGACGCGTCCAGGGGATGACCGCGCCGCCCCGCTGGCTTGGGCGCTCGGCGCACTTCTAACATCGAGGAGGGGGCGCGCTACAGATAGCGTGACTCGATGGCCATGCGCAATCCCAGTGCAAAGCATCGTTTCGACAGCTCGATGGGCCGCGGCGTGATCGCTCGTGGGGGTTCCGGGGGCGACGACGTCGATTTCAAGCTGATACAAGGTGTTGGCTCTGGTGCCCCTTTGGTCGGAAGCGAGCGCGCTGCGGACGTCGTGGGCGCGGGGTTCTCTTGAGTCAGGCCGAGAACGAATCGGGCCCAGGAGATTGAGGAGTGCAACGTATTACTCGGCGAGCACGTGGACGACTACGCGCTTCCTCAGTCTGTTCCTGCGCCCCCTCCGAACGCCCGCCGTCTGCGGGGCCATGCGGCGATCTCGGCGGCCGCCTGTCAGATCCTACAGGTAGAGAGTCGCTGATTGATGTGGGCTCCTGACACCGTGGGGGAACGCGAGGGGGGATTACTTGCTCGCGCCAGCAGGGGGGCATCGCGCCCGCGCTGATGCCCAGCGGGTCGAGCTCGACTGCTAAGTGGAAATGGTTCAAGCCATGGCTGCTCTCGTTCAGCAGCGCCGCGCGGCAGCAATGGGCCTCGCTCAGGCAAGATGGCAACTTGAAGTGTTCGATCGAGACCAATGTCGCGCATATTGGTTCCAGAAGTGGCCGATGGCCCCAAGGAGAGCCGCGCCCGGGGACTTCCGAACTTTCTCTACTGCTACGCGGTGAGATCGGAGATGCAGCGGATCCAGAGATCCAGGGTGAGTCTGGCCTCGCAGTCATCGCTCGAGTTCCATACTTGGAAAACCTGGGGTCGTTGCTTTAAGAGAATGGTGCGGGTGCGGGTCCGCCAGATCAAGTGCGCCATCAAGGATCGGAGGTTCTGTGTGCTGGCTGACCATGAGGAGAACGTGGAGGGATCAAAGGGGCTCAGATCCGACTAAGCAGAGCTTCTGCCAAGTTCCTTTCAGCAGGCGCACGCGACCATTGACCAAGGAGGCAGTCGAGGCGAGAAGAGCCAATGATAAGACACGCCATGTGGCCAGGTGGAACAAGGACGAGTCCGACACAGCTGATGAAGGTATGGAGGTCGACTCCAGTGGTGGCGATGACGAGCGCGAGGAGGGTCCCAGGGGTGGCCAACCAGGCGGGGCGTCCGTTGATCACCCAGCTGGCGATCAGCTGCAGCAGCCCGAGATGCTGACGGTGCTCGAGGTTGAGACGAAGGCCCGGGCTAGGGCTGAGGAGCAGGCTGCCGCGCCCTCGGTTGCTTCGCCACCGGCGCAGGAGACCTGCGAGCACGATGTGACCTCCGACCCTGCAGGATCGACCGTGGACCCCGATTCAAGCCGAGGCTTCCCAGGCCAAGATGCGTGGGATCTTTCGGAGTCTACATCGTGGTGGCGAACAACGAAGGCATTGTGTCCGTTTTGACTCGCTGTCGAGGAGGGTTGGGTCGCCGTTTAGATCGTCGCTCCCGGCGAGATGATCGATCGGTGGGGCATGGGCGTTGCCTGGGCATGTTGCGTTGACTTTGACGACGCCGCCAGTTTTGCGGCCTGCAGGGGGCTCGTGGAATAATCTAAACTGGAAGTGCACCTGTGCGCCCCGGTGGAGCTACGGGCTCTCCCCGATCAGCAGGAGACCAAGCCTAATCGCAATAACTATGGTATCTTCCATGCGGGGCGCCCCGCGGTTCCTGGGCCACAGATGTGGTTCCGCACCGAGATGATCGACCGGGGCGTCAAAGGCATCGGAGGAGTTCCAGCTGGAGACGACTACCACACCTGGGTGAACATCGAGGACTTTGGTCAGCTGGAGGGCCGTTTTCAATGACCCGCCCGCTGCTGATGTAGATTCGAGAAGCCTCGCATTCAGGGAATGCAGCAGGAAGCGGCGGAGCTAGAGACTCAGCAGGCGCAGCGCGAGAGGTTGCGCATTCTACGGCAGCAGCAAGAGCAGCAGTTGCCACCCGCGGAATTAGGGCAAGGCGGTTGCTAGCCTACTGACGACTTGGTCTACTACTTGGTTGCGAAGAACCGAGTTCAGCAGACGTTGGATCAGAAGGAGCACGAGGATGTCGCCACCGAGGGCGCGCACGTGGCAGAGGTGGTGGTGGTTCACCGCCAGTGTGCAAGATGCAATGCGCGCCGCGTGTGGACGAGCTGCCTGCCGCCGATGCCGTGCGGATCGCTAACTCGTGCAATGCCTTCGACGGCCGCGTCGCCAGCAACGTTCTCCGGGAATGCGATGCGGAGAACGACTATTCCGACTATTCGTCGCTCTTGGCCCACCGCGCCAGGTGGGCAGATCGGGGTGACCAAACATCCGCCAAGGATTCAATTTTCGACGTCAGGGGCCCGATCAGGCCCTATCCAGCGAATCAGTTCGACAACGTCTGGAATCCACCAGTCTGGATCCCAGCGGCGCTGAATTCGCTGGCAAGATTGGCGCCGACGACCTCGCGGACATTGGGGGGGCCTCTGGCGTGAGCTCAAGGGGGGGGGGGCCTGATCAACGACAGCTGGGGGAACTGGTTGAGGACGGCGAGTTGGTTATGAAGGGCCTCTGCGACCGCTGTGAAGAGGCGGGCAACCGTGGGCGGCGCGAGGGGGCGAAGCGTCTCTTCGCCAGCCCCCTGGAGGTCTCGAGAACAGCTTTGACGTGGGGGAGATGCGCGGTTGCCCCTCCCTGGGGGGGTGAGGCGATCAAGGGTGTAATGGCTGCTATCGTGGACCTCGAGCAGGACCTTGCTTTCCCGCAGCTTGAAGAGTCGCCAGTCGAGGTGGGCGATATTGTTCCCGGGCCCGCCGAGCGGTATATGAGTGCGCGCTGGAAGAGTAGCTCTAAGCTCGTCAAGGAGAATAAAACCGTTTACGAGAAGATGACGAGTCTTGCTTGGAAGACCTGTGTCAAGGTTGGTGTGTCAAAAGATAATGCCGTCCATGCCGTGTGTCGCTGCGACTGCTTCGGGCGCCGTCGTGCCGGCGGCTCGATCTGGGATGCCAGGCACAAGAATGGCTCCAGCTTTGCTCCGGGCCAGCTGTGCGCCAAGGTCGAAGGCCCCTGTGAGCGTGGTCCGATCAAGTACCTGGCACGACAGCGGCGGTCTATTTGTTCGATGCTGACGAGTGCCAGGGACATGGCGCAGTACATTGCCCGCGCCAACGACGAGGGCCCCGAGTTCAAGACGGCCTACCGCGGTGGCAACTTTGCAGCTCTCGCTTCCATCTGGAGCGGCCGCGGCATGCGCATGCTGCAGCCAGGGCCTTCCAGTGCTTAGAATGCGTTCGGGGTGTGCTGCGAAGGTGAGCGCCGCCGATGCAGCTTTGCTCACTGCGTGGTTCATGTCAGCAGACGTCGACCCTGAGATGACTGTTTATTCGTGCGTTTTCGAGATGGAGGTCGATTGCAAACGCCGCTCGAACTATCCCGAGCAGCGTGTTCATAAGTAGTGGTGCCAAACTGAAGGCAGTAGCTGTATCGCTGAGCTCTGGAAACATAATGCGACGATGGGGAGATTTGCGATGAGGTCCAGAAGCGTGAGTCTGCCTTCGGATGGTACAAGCCATGGAATCGGACAGCCAGGATGTACCTTGCCGCGAAGGTGTATCCAAGTGATTTTCCGAGTGTGCACGCATATTCGGATGGCCCGACCGAGGAACGTGATCTGATGACGTTAGACCCCGGATCTCACCGCCCCGCACTCGTATCAAAGCACGAGCGTTGGCTTCCGCAGTTGACCGTCAAGCTCAGAGCTGGGGCCCGCTTCTCTTGGAGCGGGCGGGCACCTCCTACTGGCCGCCCAACTCCGAGCCGAGGAGCTTCATGAAGGAGTTGGGTTAGTCTGCGGGCGACTTCACGTCAGATCATGGCGGTGGGAGTGGCAATCCCTGGGAAGATCTGTCCTAGACTGTCTTCCACAGGTCTCTGTGTTCGCGTGGCTGGAGCCTGCGCGTGTCACGGATGACTTGAGGAGGATTGTCGAGGTAATGGTGTCATGAATGGCTACGACTACGGTGGCTACGGCAACTTTAAGACGCTCGAGGTGAAGTGAGGCGTGGCGAAAACAAACAGGTAGGAACTGATGTTCTGTATATTTCAGCCTCTCCTCCCCCTGCGCCTCTTTCTCATCTCCCCTGCCCCGCGGCCGTGTCGGCTCGCAGGGCCCTTGAGCTGTGTGGTGCGCCGGCGGCGGGCGCGCGCGAACCCTCGTAAACAGGAAAGTGAATTTGCTCTCTCTCTCTCTCTCTCTCTCTCTCCTTTTTTTTTTGTTTGTTTGTTTTCTCTCTCTCTCTCTCTCTCTCAGTGCGGGCCCTTCCATGTGCGCAGGGTGTCTCCCTGTATTCCGTAAGGTGCTAGAGTGCATTCCACAAACGCCCAGAAGGGGGGGGGGAGAGGAAATAGGGGGGAAGGAAGGAGGTTGGGAGAGCAAGGGGGAAAATAAGGGAGGGACGATGAGGGAGGAGGGAGGAAACGCAGGGGGGGAGGCGGGGCATGAGGAGCAAGAGGAGGAAGAGGATGATTATGATGCTGATGATGTTGAGGATGATGATGATGCTGCTGATGATGATGCTGATGAGGATGATGATGATGATGAGGATGATGATGATGGCGATGGGGATGATGATGCTGGTGATGATGGTGACGGTGGTGGTGCTGATGATGATGATGATGGTGGTGGTGATGATGACGATGATGATGATGATGGTGGTGGTGATGCTGATGATGATGACGATGATGATGGTGGTGACGATGATGATGAGAAGGATGAGGAGGATGAGGAACAGGATGGCGACGAACATGAAAGGGAGGAGGAGGAAAGGAACAGGAGGAGGTGGAAAAGAAAGGGGGCGAGGATGATGAATATGAATATGATGATGATGACGATGACGATGATGATGATGCTGACGATGATGATGATGATGATGATGATGATGATGATGATGATGATGATGATGATGATGATGATGATGATGATGATGATGATGATGATGATGATGATGATGATGATGATGATGATGATGATGATGATGATGATGATGATGATGATGATGATGATGAGTAGGAGGTGGAGGAGGGGGAGGAGGAGGAAAAGGAGGAAGAGAGGGAGGAGATGAGGAGGAGGAGGAGGAGAGGAAAGAGAGGATGAGGAAGAGGAGGAGGTGGAAGAGGGGAGGAGGAGCAGGTGGAGGAGGAGGACGAGGAGGCGGAGGCGGAGGCGGAGGCAGAAGCGGAAGCGGAGGAGGAGGAGGAGGAGGAGGAGGAGGGAGGAGGAGGAGGAGGAGGAGGAGGAGGAGGAGGTGGAGGAGGAGGAGGTGGAGGAGGAACAGTTGTGGCTGCGCTCGCGTGCGCGCGGCAGGCGCAGGCGCAGGGGCCGCGGCGCTGCCTCGTGCCGCGGGCGGATCTCCTGCAGCAGGCTGGCGAGCTCGCGGAGGCCATCGTCGGTTCATCGTCGTCGTCGTCGTTTCGTCGTGGTTTCGTCGTCGTCGTCGTCGTCGTCGTCGTCGTCGTGGTCGTGGTCGTCGTCGTCGTCGTCGTCGTCGTCGTCGTCGTCGTCGTTTCGTCGTCGTTGTTGTCGTCGTCGTCGTGGT